>CABFVX010000094.1:243749-324857 GCA_902151425.1 Timema shepardi | reverse complement strand
TTTTTTTTTTTTAGTGAAAATCAAAATGGCCAATTCAAGTTTCAGTCGTCTATTTTCTCAAGGAATTTCCTGAAGAAGAATTCCACACAAACTTATTTTCTGTTGCTCTTAAACCACCTAGGAATTAAGTTTAAATTTACTATGTCATAGCCCGCATGAGGCGTCACTCTATAGTGTTAAGCTGGCCTGCTGATGACTGAGATATTAGGGTTCAAAACCCAGTCGTATATACTGAAGTGTTTTTTCCTAAATGGTTTTCTACTATACTTCCACACAAATTCAGGTAAATCACCTTTAAAACGCTTCCTTCCTCAGCCCTACCCCATTAGAGTGATTATATTATATGCGTACAACCTGATTAGGTCATAAGATGCACTGATATACAATATCAATAAAAAAAAGATTAAAGTGTATCCGCTTCTGTTGCCGCATGCTAAAAGGCTTCTCTCCTGTTTTAGATGGACCGCCAATGATGGGAAAAATTGGGGTTCCAATTCCGGTTGGGTCTACTGAGGGTGTTTTTTCCTAAATGGTTTTCCACTATCCCTCCACACAATTGTGAGAACACTTCCTCTAAATTCAACCATCCACATCTCTAACACACTAGTGTAATTAGTACATATGCGTAGAACCTGACTGGATAGTAAGATTCTATGATATAAAAAAATCCTGGATCTTACCAATGATAGTAACATTGGTTGATGTTTTGTCACTTTGTTTTTCAATTCGGCACGTGTACTCTCCACTATCTTCCAGAGTACAATCTTTGATTGTGAGTCTACACACGCCAGACATTTCTTTGGCGATCTCGTACTTATCTCCTTCCTGGGGATCAAAATAACATGCATTAGCAAAAGTGGGTTATAGATTAAAACACTAATATTGACATGAATAATATGTGGGGTAGCATTGTAGTAGGATATTTGTATGATATGTCAAAGAGTGAGGTTTGTATTGTTTACTATTTTGTAATATTTTGATAAAAGTTTTCTATCTCAAATACACAAAGTATTGGATAGTAAATATCTATTATTTTAGTTGAAATGACAGTGAATCCATCGTCAGTGAAGTAAATTCATTGGATGAGAAAATAATAAACTATTTGGACCAGCATTAGGCCACTGTCCCATTACGTCTATATTCAGGAATTGAGACAGTGTAAGGAGCTTTGAAACTCATGCTCCTATTAGAAGATTAGCAACTAATTGCTCATATAAGATCACATAATATTAGTTAAAGTGTGTAATAGTTGTCAGTAATTATTTGAATTGGCAGACCTAAAGTCTGTTTTTGAACATATCATTATTTAATTCAAATATCAAAACTATCCTAGTACAGAAGTCAATAATGTTTTTTTCTATGATTTAATAAAATTTAGTAAAATTTTATATGATAGTGCCTTAATTTGGCGAATTTAAGGAAACAGGTCAATTAGAGTGAGATATTGGAAACCTCTCGAACTTTTATTCAGCTGGAGGGATATAAAAATACACACCGTGGGAAAATAATTCCTGTACATACGGTCAGGATTAAAAACTCGACTTAACAACTCAAAGTACAGCACATTATCACTTTGCTAAATCAACAGTGAGAGGGCATTTATTATTAAATCCGGAGATACACATTATTAATTTATTTATTGAATTGTATGATGCACACTTTCTATATAAAAGTCAATTCCATAACTAAATTAGTTATCTTAACAAATGCTGACCTACATTACACACAACACACAACTCTAGCATTGATAATCATAATCTATTAGTGCCAGGTCTAATATGTAGTCTTTAATCAGCACAGGGGTTCAAATGCATTTACTGTACTTCCTCTCCAGAACCAATTGGGCAAGAAGATGGGTTTAGTTGAAGCAATTGTATAGTTTGGGTTCTTGATTTAATCTTAACAATACATACACTGTCTCAAAGAGAGGTGCCTGATTATTTTATTTGAGAGGGTGAGGGGGCAATAATATCCCCACTTAACTTCATGGGGCCTCCAAGTATTACATCTTCTAACTCCCCCTAACATTATTCATAAACCTTGGTTAGTTTTCATACTTGAATTATTTTGAATGAGCTGAATTTGTTCTAGAATGCCTTTGTTTTTGTTTATTTATCTTTAGGAGTTTTGGAAAACACTTTAACAATTCAAATTTAATCAGTGTCCAGAGTTATTATTATTATTATTATTATTAGCACCGCGTCTTACTACCCGTTCGGGTTACACGCACTTACATTACTGTGTAATGGTAGGGTGATTATGAGATGAAATGGAGGACCTACAGTTTAACGTGGAATCCGAACCACGGTGGAGGCCTGGCATTCCCCACATTCACAAGATGTCTTGTCAGAGGTGAAGGAAGGGTTTGGTAATCAGATAAATCTGTGCCGAGACCAGGGATTGAACCCCGGATCCCCAGCACAGAAGTCCGACACCTTACCCCTAGGCCACCAGGTCACCTTTGTGTCTAGAGTTAACCAAGAATGACGAATAGAGGCTATGATCAGATTTTGAAGAATACTAGGAGTGGTAGTAAAGTTTGTAAAAAAATAGTGATTAAATAATAAAACTGTGTCTATTTATTATGATACTTTAGTAAATGTGACGGTACATAAACTACATGCATCAGCTAAGCAACAGCATAGGCCTGCCCTATATATATACATTCTTTACCTTTAAAGTTCATGTCTAAGGAGTTAGCTAAAAATAATAATTTTCAGCACCACTAAGAATAAATTTAATACATTTAATGCTCCAGCATATGTTTGGAGAGAACATGGGAACTCATATAGAGGGGGAGAACTTCTCAAGTATTTATAAAATAACATCATATTTCAGACTAGCATGATATGATTTATGATAGTTCTTTGTGAAGATAAATATTTTAATGCAGGTTCTATTGTATTTTGTGCAAGAAAGGTGAAACCTAATATTTGTTTACCTAAGAATTTCTCATAGTGAAATGTTTTTTATTAACACTTATTTATTCTAAGATAACATGTACCTCCAGTTTCTTGTTGTTTATGTACCATCCCACAATGGCCATGCTGCTGCTGACGGTACATTCCATGAATGTCTCATGCTTAGTGAAACCGTCTGTCTGTTTGCTAAGTGGCTTCGTAAATGTAAACATGGGATCAGGTTCTGAAATAAAACCCTCAAGAATCTCAAATTATAATTATATACTCAATGCAAAATATTTAATAGTCTAAATTTATGTATTCAATAAATATAGGTTAAAATACCTTATATATTATATCATATTAAAGTAAGTGTGAGCCTTAGGAAAACATAAAAAACAAACAAACAACCGAAAAATAATTAAGCATAAATTATACATTTTTTGCATTAAAATATATATTTTATTTGGATATTGCCTATGTGTGTTTAATGTACTGGTCTTGAAGTAAATAACGAATTTCAATGGAGATTTAAAATAATTTTAAGGTTAATATTGAGATTGTCCTCTTTGTCACCATTTTAGGCCATTCGAATTGTGATAAGTAGAAAACGAGGACCAGACTTACACAAGATGACAATTTAGCCATTAATAACATTAAGATATTTTATATTTATTTTGAAAACTTTTTCTCAAGAAGAGATAAGATTCTTTCTGAACACATTCATGCTATAATTATATGATTATTGAAAAAATAGAATATCTTAATATCCTTAGCTAAATATTTAATACAAGAATTTATCATTATGGACATTTAGAATTATGTATTTAAATTTTGAAAGAAAATACATTTACTCCATTTTGAAATTATCTCATATACAAAATAAAATTCTCTAATGAAATAAATCAGTCACAATAATATTAAAAATATACTCCCCCACTTTCATTAATTGATTCCAAAATAGCAGCTATCTAATTAAACAAAGAAGTTAAAATACTTCATTTTGAAAACTATTCAGTAGTATACTAGGCAACTATATGATTACCTTATAGTATGAACTGGTAGGACTAGACTAAAACGTTTCTTGAATGGTTTGAATTTAATCAAAACATTTTATCTAAATTCTTCTGGTTTAACTATTTAGATCAAATAAAATAGGGAAAATAACAAGTTTACTGTTGGTCAGGACTCAGATCTTAACATTGAGTGTAAATAACTTGTAAAGTGTTAGGGAGAAGTTGATGTCAGAGAAGTTGAAGCAATCTTATGAAAGAGCAACCGATCTTACTGGTCTCACAGTGAATGTCTTAAGTTAACAGTATATTTGCCCCCTAATCCTATATTGAGATAGTTCTATCCATTCCATCTAATTACTCTCAATACATATATTACGCTAGTTCTGTCCACCTATTTGCACCCTATATGTCTCCCATCTGACTCTAGGGCTTTCTACTGGTCACTTCTAATTATGTTTGACACTCAATAAACAGAGAAAAATGGTCAGCTTCATAGCTGTGTATTTTGGAATGGAAATACGGATGGATATTACAGACTCATAAACCAAATACAACCATACCTTCCTATCATAAGGCCAGATTAACAGAAGATTTGTAAAAAGTCACCAAGTTATTTTCATATCAAAAATAGCTTTGTAGCAAATGAACTTTGAATATACAAGCATAATTTATAAACTGAAAAAAAATGGATTGAATAAACATACAAATGTGAATAAAAATACATCTAGCAATGACAACAGAGCATAATAAAAATGTAGCTTTACAGTTGAATAAATTAATAAAGGAAGACTTTTTGTGAAAATTTTAGCAGAACGAGTACCAGCCAACTCAGAATTCCAGCCAGCTCAGAATACCGATGGGCTATAAAGAAAGTATATTGGTACCCTTCAATTACCCTGTAAGGAAGCAAGCTTACCATTCCATTATGATATAGTTTATAAGTTAGGGTCATAGTGTTATCAGACAGGGTAAGACTACTAGGGTGGACGAATTGTATAAGATGAGAAAAGTGAAATTTAAAGAACAGCACTTTGTCAAGCTCCAGTGGTTGGGAGTAAATATTATCACCTACTTAAATAAATCTAATAATAAATTAGACTATCTGATGACCAGGGCAGATGAAAAACATATGGTGTTGAGGTACATTCAAGGTCTACTATTATATTCTAGAAAAGAGAGATAATTATTATTTTACCGGTAATTATCCTTTTTTCTTATTATATATAATTTATTTCTAAGCAATTGATCGCTTCCAGTTCACGCCAAGACAACCCCCAGGCGTAGGGTGGAGCAGTAAGTGTTGACACATTTAATAATACTATATCTTTACAATATCAACCACTAAATGGTTCAAATTAAGCTTAAAATATGAAAAAAAAATGTCAACTTTCTATATACTCTTAAATTATTCAAGTTTTAAAAGATGGCTGCTATTATATCCAATACAATGTTGTATGTGTTTCTCGAATATTGACATGGCTTTCCGCAATGTCTCTTTGAATTGCTTCAACTTCCACCACAATTCTATCTTTAACTTCCTGAATTGTTATTGGGCGAGTCATATAAAACATGACTCTTTGATATGCCCTGAATCATAAAACAAGGTGATCAGGAAACATTTGGCAAACCACCTCCATTGATTTAAGGCTGTGTGAGACAATGCCCCATCTTGCTGGAAGTACATGTAGTTAGCATTCATGCCCTTACGTTACAGTTCAGGGCTCAGAAAGGTCGAACATAATAGAGGTGCTTCCCAAAATATTTCCTAGGAACTTAGTTTCGAGATTTTGGAAAATAGCCTGGCCACCACGTTCACCAGCCTTAACAAATCCAGACTTTTTCTTATGTAGTGGAAGCTGAAGCAATTCAACAACCGACATTTATCAAAAACATGTCAAGATTTGATACGTGCATACAAAAAGCTATTGCATATTACTTAAGGACACTGTTTTAATCAAATAAAAATAATTGAATGATGTATAGAAAATGGCCAATATTTTGTTATTTTAATTTTAATTTGAAGCATTTAGTGTTTAAAAAATAAGTATATAGTGTTATTAAATTTGTCAACACTTTCTGCCCCATCCTGTACAAGTTATCTACACTCCATAATGGAATAAGATTAATGGATACAACACAAATTGAAACATATGTGTTAACTTGTTTGTACTGGTATGTTACGTAAACAAATACTATGGAAATCTTAATAGCTATTTTATCATTTCCACCACATGTTAGGTAAGACTTTATTATTTTGCAAACAGCTATATCACTCCTAATATAAGTCACTTCAGGCAAAATCGATGTTTTGGTTTGGCATGTTCACCATTCCTCTATCCATGATCAAAATAGGCATTTAAAAGAATTCACGTCAAACTTTATAAATAAACCTATCCTTTAAATATTTAAATGAAGATTATAGGGAATTGAAAACCCACTAATAGAATATATATATTTGAACAAACAATATGTTTTATACTAAAAATAACTAAGGCCTATATGAATAGGGTGTCCTAATAATTTCCTAGCCATGAAATATAGCAGTTGTGTAGTTTACATTTAATTCATAAGATATAATGAAGAAATTAATGAACTTAAATGAATTTAAAAGTAAAAACATATGACTACACAAAATATTATTCTTTAAAATATCACATCTGATGACAAAAATTTGAACTAAATATTGTTAGAAATAAGATACATATTATAGCTATCAAATCTTAGTATGTTAACTTATATTAATTCATTTTTTGGATTAGGTATTTTAGAATAATAATAATATTTAGCACCGCGTCTTACTACTTGTTCGGGTTATACGATTTTTAAGTACTAATTACCCTAATGGATTGGGAATTGGGAAGGTTGAATTAGAGGAAGTGAACCCGCATTTGCGTGGAGGAAGAGTGGAAAACCATTTAGGAAAAACCACCCTCAGTTCACCCGACCGAGATTCGAACCTCGATCTCCCCGTCCTGAGCGGTTGAGCTCAACACGACAAGAGTGTTAGCCAACTACGCCACTAAGGTGGGTAGGTATTTTAGAAGAACAGAGAGTACACTTACTCTAGATATTCTCTAATTTTTGACAAAAATAAGGCTCTCTCTTAATTTTTGTTGTTTGTTTATTGATGTATCAAGTAAATATTTAATTTTTAGCTTTCATAAGATAAAATAACGTATAAATATTAAATGTATTTATTACTGTTCTTATTGACCTTTGAACACAACTACCTTTAGTAATACCTAAAGATCATTTGCAGTGGTCTACCTTTTATATTTATGAACAGTAAACTAAGATTTAATGAGGCACAAAAATGTTTTAAGCTGTTTTAGTAATTATGGACCAATACGTACCTTCCACATTGAGATAACCAACAGAACTAATGCCACCAATTTCGATTGTGTATTTTCCAGTGTCCTCTACTTTTGGATTACTAATTATGAGAGTGTATGTATCGTTTTCATTCTTGAACTTGTACTTAGACCCTGGAAATAATTCCTAGAAAGAAAGAATATGTTTTATGGTTAGGGATTTTTATAATCTAATGGTATTCTATTTTTAATCTAGTTTTAAGACTTGAAATAAAACACTATCATATTATGGTTTTTAAATTTAATACATATTTATATAAATAACAGCCCATGTAGACTAGTGTTCAGAGTTACTGGCTATGGATCCAGACATCCTGGGTCCAATCCCTGGCGCTTCCAAATTTTTTATGTGAAGCAGTGGGTTTGGGATGGGGTCAAACTCAGCCTCAATGGGACAAATAAAGAGTTACTTAAATAAATAGTTAGCGCTTCCAGTTTATAAAACCGAGATTAATGGCCGGAGGGTTCATTATATAGACAATTTTACACCGTCTATTTTCAAATGTTAGCCCTTCACCTCTAAAAGCAGTGGCCTCTCGGTCGATAGCTCAATCGTGGGCTCAAGCCATGAAACATTTTATACAAACACCATTTACATTACTCAATAAAAATAAAGAGAACTAATACAGATATTGATAAAATGTTGTTTCATTGATTTTTTCGTATACAATCGACTTCTAGGTGCATTTACACAATATGGTAAAATATTCCAGACACACTTTATGTGTTCAGGAGTGGTTTTAACATATGTTTGAAAACAATTTTTGTTTACATTTACCCATTTTGAAAATGTTTGTGAATGGATATAGTCATAAACTAAAATGTACCAATTAAAGAACCAAAATCTATTTAAAAATAATAAAGATGGTCTATTAATTAGTGGCGTGACATGGCGTTAAATGTGGCCAGGGTAAGCAGTTCTCATTTAAACTGTGTCTGTAATAAGTTCTTCCCCATTGTCTCACCATTAGAACAATCTAACATACCGCATGCATCAGATGGTAATGTAGTTACACCAATATCTGTCCAATGAGTATTCTACTAAGTGGTGAGATCATATCACAGATATAGTTTAAAATAACCCTGATTACTGGGGCAACCCTAACAACATAACATTGCTATTAATAACTATAAGATAGATATTAATTTTTAAACTAATCTCTAATAAAATAAAAACATGTTAAAAAACATTAATGTTCAAATGGAAGTATATTTACTCAGTTAATATATAATTTAGTTTATCTTATTTGTTGTTAAAAATTAGATTAAATACAAAGTGAGTAAACAAGTACAATGATGAACATAATAATTTAATAGTAATTTTAAAATTCCAATAATTAGATGAAAAATAAAATTATTTAGTCTTTTTAGAACTCCTACCGAAATATATATAAAAAATATAATAAGTTCAAATAATTAATTAGCCTACACTTACGTCTTTTCGTAGGAACCATTTTGGTTTTGAATTTGGTTTGGAGAATATACACTCAAACACCACTTTTTTATCTTTGCCTTCCTTTGCATACTGGTCTACTAAAGGCTTCAAGAAAGACTCTTGTTTCTAGATAATAGAAAAAAAACATTATTTATTTAGAATGAATTAATGCATTTATTCAATACGGCACCCAAAGTAGAGACAATATTTAAATACATCGTATCTAAAATTCTTCAATTGTGTGTGTATGGTTCTTCAATCTGAAATAATAATTCATTGATAAATTAATATTATAACATAATAATTGTATTAAGGAATGAGGCAATACAATGATTAGTGCCATCAACTTTAGTACATGGAATTAATTAATCAAAACATAAATAAACACAACATAATAAAGAATACGGTAAGACATTAGGAATGTTAACAAGTCATAAGTATATATGTACAGTATGTGTCTGTAAATATTTAAAAATGGAATGTGAAAACAGTGATTTAATATGTGAAATGTATAAAATAAAAGCCAAGGTATGAGTAAACATGAATATTGTGTACTGAAGTATTGATGTTTATGGTATTCTGTAAATAATTAAAGAATTTACTAAAGTAGAAGGAAGGAGGGAAAAAATATTTTGTCTAGTAATGTGGTGCCCTTAATTGTTTTGTAAATATGAATATTAGTGAAGTCTGATGGGTAGAAATTTAAATAAAGTATGGGAAGAAGAAACATTTGCTTGTGGTCTAATGCTCATTATGTTATTATATTTAGAAATATAGATAGAATAAAGAAGTCTAAAATGGTAAAGCTAGAAGAAACTTATTTTTGTGTGATGTTTTGTCAATTATGTCCATGTGAACTGTCTAAAAGAGTTGAGTAAAAGTAAAAAAATATGAATTATTAATAAAGTAATAACAATATTTCATCTTTAAGTAATAACTTAAATATTTTATATTTCTTATCTCAGTGTGAATATTGATTGATGGATCACTTACATAGTAGAATACTTGACCATATTTATTTCATGTTTTGAATATGTATTCCTACATTGCAGTATATAATTTAATATATTTTGGGGGTATTTTTGTGTCAGTATGTTTCTTCGTTTAAAAGAGTATTTATATAATTCATATAACTATTGTAGGTTTTATTCTAAACACGAATTTTTATTGTTCAAGACATCAGTAATAAAATTATTTATTTATTATATTACTTTTAAAATAGCATTATAAGTTAATAACACCAAAACTGATAGTATAAGTAAATTTACATTTGCAACTTTAATTATCAATACATAAATAATAATAAACTTATAATAAATGTACTAAAACTTGCAATAAGCTACCAATTTTAAATTACATAGCTTTTGCAATATTTCATATATTTTTAAATTTTCCACATTTGTATTCATTGTGTATAAAACAAAAATGGTAGTGTGATAAAATTGTGATCATTTAACAAAAATAAGCAATATTATTTAGTATTAAAATGAATCCTCAAGTCTACTAACATATTTATAGACCTAATGAGTGAGACTAAATTAATTATATAAGACATATAAAAGGGCTTTGACCACGATTAAAATTTTTTATCATAATATATACAGTGTTTAAAATTGTGTTTTTTATACTGTATTTGTAAATTATATGGCAATAACTTTTTATATTGTTTACATCTTCCCACGTTAAAAATCCCTTCAGATAGTACTACAATTTTTAACTAATATATTAATTTCTACCCTTATTTATTCCACTTATAATTTCCAAACATATTCCAAATGATTATTGATGCCTTGATTTTTGGGAGCTATGTATTTACACTAAATCCTGTTGCAGGGATAATTTTTTCCAACTCGACCATTTATGTTCAAGTGATAATCCCATTAGCTATGTATTATAAAGTTTATAAATATACTATTTCTACACTCAATCTCAGCCTTAACTCTAGAATCAAATATAATTTCGCGGAAAAATTATAGTAGATGAACTCGTGGCAATTGAGTTATAGAGGTTAGTTTTCTATTCTTGATTTATGCTTTCTGTAACATGTACGATAGTCACTTGGATCTATCAATGAAGTATCCTGGATCGTCATGTATCACTGTAAATCCCACGGTCAATGTTAAAGGTGGCTATCTTACATATTGTCAGTGGGTTGTAAACTGATTAGGCATATAAATAGTTCCAGACTAAATGATTCGCTATTCTTGGTCAAGCCACTAAATTAATTTGAATCCAAACAAATCTAATCCCAAAAAATCAAATGAAATCAAATTTATAGTTTAGCGATAACAATTGTATTAAATTACACTTAGCCAATTAAATATTTTTGTAATAATTTTTATAGTGAATTTTCGTGTATTATCACACTTGAATATGTGGGTATTTATGTGCCCCTCATTATTATAAAGTACTTTTAATAAGAGATTTTTACAAGCTTAAGTCCTTTTGGTGTTGTATACATGGAGCTAGCTTGAGATTTCCTGAATTTTATTTCTAGTCCAAGAAAAAGGTTGTGATTTGTAGAGTTTAATTAAGAGAATCCCTATCTTACATAATTAAATGTTATATTTTCATATTTAATGGTTTACTGTGAATATACTGTGTCTGTTTATATTATTCATTTAAATGGTGTTTTTTCAATTATTCTTCTTTCTTATCTTCACACAAATTCTCCCATTACAGTGCTCAATTTATAAGTATTCGTTGTGATAGCTTTTCTTATGTATTGTTTAAATTGAGCACTAACCCACATCGCTGGTCAAATGGTCTAAGGAAGATGTCAGCAACCTATATCCCGCGGACTGCATGCATCCCTTCGAATGATTTTATCTGGCCCGTAAATTATTTAGCAAACAAGAAACAGTGTTCATAAAAATAGAATATAACTAATCTATATGAGAGATATAGAGTTGAGTTTTAGCTACAATATCAGAATAGTTGCCTACCCATAATCTAAGGGATCATTCTAGCAATTGAGAAGACTGTCAATGATGGGGCGATGGAAATTAAATTCTCAGTCAAGTGTACTTGTGATGGTTTTAACTAAATAATTTTCCTCTCTTCCTCCACACCAGTACACATCCTCTACATTCAACCTTGTTCATCCTTAACACATTAGAATAATTAGTTCATATGTATAGAACCAGAATGGTTAGTAAGATGTGGTGACAATGTACATCAATATAATTGCTGTTAAAACCTTTGAGAAAATCAAATATTGCTTTTTTTACCAAAGTCTAGCCTAGTTGAATTTTAAAAATATATAGTAATTATGAAAAAATAGTATACAATTTTATAGTAATACTGCTCTATACATTTTTAGATAGCCTAAGTAATTATTAAGTCCATGTCAGTTTAAAAACACAAATATGTATTATTATAAGTTTGAAAATGCCTAGTTTCTGCCTAGGCACAGTAAATGGATACTGGCATGATAGACAAAATTTAGACAATAAATATAGAAAATATGTATAAAATATATATTTAGATACCACATTTGACTCAATGGGACTAATCAAGGTATAAGTGATAAAGGTGGTTCTATTTTAATGTAATTATAATCATGTACGTTTTAATAATCGCTAGGTTATGAATTAAAGTTATCTCTAGCACTTTTATGAGAAAATACTCTAAATAGTGTGGATAAGTTGTTACACAAATACTTTCAAATACCACTTTTACCACTTTTCCTCTGATCTTGATGATCATTTTATAAAAATGAGAAGATAAGTGAAGCCATGCCAACCTCTTACTTCATTTCAGTACAAATAATGAATAATGATAATCATATACACATTTGAGAAGAATATAATTAAGAGGAGACAGCAATCACACTGTTTAGTCAAATGTGTGTGTGTGTATAAAATACATATAAAGGGTGTATTGAGTTATATGGGAAGTATTTGGACTGTGGGTAGTAGATCGCAAAGCCACACAAAGAGTCCATATGAACATATTTCCCCTGTTCGTTAGTTCCCGAGATAATACCTTCACTGATTCTTCTGAAAGTTTAATAGCCACTCCTGTTCGTGTAGCCACTGACCTGCCTTTGTACAAGCAGTGGTACGTCACTTACAAGAGGTACAACAGAGGTTTATCAAGAAGTGTTACAAGCAATTCCAACAGAATTTTGGAAAGCCTTATTTCAGGAAACATTGAACATAAGACATATGTTAACTTGGACTTTTGTATTGTTTTGAGGTCTACTTATATATACTAGATATATACTATGTGAGAGAAATAATAATTTGGCACATGGACTAAACGTAGATCTAGTTTGGTTTAGTTTTAAGGTCTTAGCCAAAATCCGGGCTGGGTATACAGATGGTGACATTTCCTGGATAAAATCCATCTATTCCTTTACCCAACTTGGGGTACATTTATATTAAATTCTACTTTCATTAGCTATACTTTAATAGTATAACTGAATTCACATCTGTGAAGGCTACTATTACGTGCTGACAAATTAATGAGAGTATGATCAGGTCCAGTTTTGTTATTATAAGATAATTTTAAATTTATATTCTTTAAGTATTCATACACAATAAATGTAATTAAGTGAATAATTGAAATCATTCTACTCTTTATGTAAATAGTTACATATTAAAATAAAGTTTATTTAAGTGTATTCTTTCTTCAACTTCAACTCACACACACAAACACACTAAAGAAAGATGACTGACATTCTAACCTAGACTAATTAGAAAAAGAAACTATATTATCTTATATGTGCCAATTATTGTTGGAGACCATTGAAATAAATAGTTGCCAATGACTCTAGCTAAGATACAGCATTTATATGCCTTTCATAACAATAAATACCCTGTAAAAGTTTGATTATTTATTTGGGGCATTACCTAAGTTTATATTATTTTTTAAAATTCAAATAGATATAAAATAATCATTATCCTAAGGCTAAGGCCACTCCAGGGACGTCAAAATTAGCAAAACAAATAATAGTGAAATCAGTAAAACTAACATGTTATTTTTGTGAAATTTGGATACACTTTAGATGTTGGTCTTTGGGTCTAAGAGAGGTTATAATGATCTATATTTGTAAAATGAATCGTAAATGTATGTGACATAACTGTAAAAATAGTAACGTAAATCTAGAATATCATTTTAAAAACTCATGTCCGGGTTAGGTCAAAAGTATAAAACATGGCAAATTTTAAATAATTATTATCTAACTTAATTAATTAATTTAAAGTTTGGTCCAAAGTGTGAAATTTCTTTAAAAAATTGTTTCAACTAATTTCAAACAGATTCTTTGTGTAAGGATTGTATATTCTTGCAGTAAAATTGAAGCAAACAAATAAGCACAATGTTTGTTATTATTTATGTTCTGGTAGTAACATGACTCACTGATAAACAAAGATAGAGATTTTCACAGACAGACAATCGTGTTGTAAGTTAAAATTAGTTTATATATGTTATGTTTAAGCATTATAGGTCAAAATTTTTAAACTAATTTGTAAGCTGCCTACTTTAACCAGTATATCCCAAATTGACCTTAAGTCAAGAGATCTAAATTATCCCAAATTATGTTTACCTATTCAAGATGAACTAAATTGAGAAATTATATTTTGTTTATGATAGAAATATATTAAAAATTGATATTAAGTCATTTTTTATATCCATTTTAATTTTCTTTTAATTTAAATAAAGAATGTCTCCATAACAATCAGAACTTTGTGTTTAATTTAAATACTCCCATGAATCATTAATCATAATTTCAATTATTTCATTCAATTATGTTATGCTTAATTGGATCAGTAAATATTAAATATTAATATTTTAACTTTTTTATCCGACTCCTTGGCTCAGTGGGAAGCGTGCCCGTCTACTGAACTAATGGTTCTGGGTTTCATTCCTAGCATGGTTGAAAACTTTATCATTGTGAAAATGTGTATTTCCCCTTTCACAGTGATGAATTAATGGCTTGGAACTGGATGTTGTGTCTGTTCCAGATTTTAGTTAGTTTATATGTTGTATGTTCAGATAATCAGTCGGTTCAGAAAGTGAACGCTTAATACCTCAAATAAATGAAAAGTAATTAAATTTAGCAGTTTGGTCCTCACTGGGGCCTAAATGATAGCAATAAGTAAAATGAGCTGGCAGTTACAATTTGAAAGTTAATAAGGGATTCTAATCCGCCTCGGTGGCATAGTTGGATAACACGCTAATCATGTTGTGCTCAACTGCTGAAGACGGGGAGATCAAGGTTCGAATCTTGGTCGGGTGAACTGGGGGTGGTTTTTCCTAAATGGTTTTCCACTCTCCCTCCATGCAAATGTGGGTTCACTTCCTCTAATTCAACCTTCCTAATTTCTAATCCATTAGAGTAATTAGTACTTAAAGTGTATAACCCGAATGGGTAGTAAGACACGGTGCTAAAAAAAATAAAAAAAATAAGGGATTCTAACATTTCCAACACACAAAAACAAATATCATTATTATATACCTCAGTTTTGTGTATAACTGGAAAAATATAAATATAAGTGGCAAAATAAAATTAATTTTCATTGACTGTAAGTTTAGTGATGGTTATTTGAATATAAATTCGAGAAAATATTTGTAATGATTGCTCTCTTTCTCTTTTAAAAATTTGCAGAAGCTCAAACTATCTCTTAAGATTTTTTCAATAACCTAAGTATTATGTATATTTTAAATTTTCAAATAAATATGGCATCAATCTTTTATAGAATAGTTAAGTACATTTATTTTCATTATTTCCCACTATTTGCCAAAATGAAACAAGAGTGTTAAGATACACTGATAATGTGATAAAATATAACATACCATTTACCATGCCAAAACAAGATATTCATATAAATACATTCATTAATGCTATAATATAAAATAATAATACCATTACTTATTTAAATAACCAACTTTTAACGTTGAGAAAATATTTAATTGAATGTTAGTCACTTTATACAGAACCTAAAATATTTACAAATTACGAATATATATACAGAGGAATAGTGCATTAATTATTAGAAAAATTATTTAAACATTCATTTTGAAAAGTATTATTTTGCCAAAAGCATTTTCTATTAAAAAAACTAGTTTAATTCTATTATATATACACATATTTATTTATTTACAAGATATTTACATTTGTATAAGTATAATGCAATGAATGTAAAGCACATATATAAATTAAATTTAGAGATAGTAATTATTAATGTTAAAATAAACTAGTATAATTATTCAATATTTCAATAATATTATAGAAAGCTTTGGTAGGTTAATAAATATTTTTAATATAAAATATGCAAATGTGACTTGAAAGCATAATGTTAGTATTAAAATCAAAATTCCTTGTAGATATCACAATAATAGTTAAACTAACATAGTAAATGTTTCATTACTGGATATTCGGGTAAGTAAATGGTGAATAGTTTGGAATTATGTACTATACAATACAATAATCCCAAACAATTTTTTTGTCACACTTTTTGAAAATGGAGCCAGAGGAGAATGTAACTTTGTTTTAAGATTTGTTCTACGGAACTTCTATATTTACTGACAAAAAGAATTTAAAAAAAATTGCTCCATATTTTATCTATTGGCCAAAAATAATATAAAACACTTCAAATTTGAGGTGTACTGCTTCTATCGCTCCGCCAGATGTCATGGGTAGAGTAAATGTTTAAAATGGTGTCTTATATCAAAGCATGCCAGAAACAGAGTATTGTCATTGAAAACCTAATGGATTACGGATAAACAGTAGGTGGTATCCCTAAACGTCTGAATCTTATTTACAAAGACCACACTGTTGAAATAAGTTTAGTTAGATGCTGAGCAACACATGTGAGCTAATAAGATAAAGCGAAATTTGAATATGGATGTAGGCGTATAACCCAAACGCAGTGTTAAATAATTTATAAATAGCTTATATATATTATTTCTATGTTGATGATGAGCCATCTGCTGCCATCCAACCTCGACCTGTACATTCAAAGTGTTTAATACACTGATGCAAGTAATCCGAAAGAACATGTCATTAATGAATAATGTTTACTGAAGAACAGATTCAGTAAATGAAATGTGAACAGCACAATTCCCCAAATGTGATATTAAAAAATATGTTTACAACTTGTTAAGCTACAATTTACAACAGAGCTAAAGGTCAAGAGGAAGGACATTCCCAATTAATTTCTATCGTGGCATGAGATGGCTGGGGATGACATCCTTTCAAGAATTGTGATGACTGGGCATTGGCCATAACTTCTCTACCTTAAGTTAGAAACAAAACCACAATCTATGGAGAGGCATTATACAACTACGCCACGCTAGAATAAGTTCAAGACAAATTCACACAGCAAGAAAAAAAAAGATGTCAATAGTTTATTGGCTCATGAGAGGTGAAATTATGGTCAAAATTTGGAGAAAGAAACAAAAGTAAGTTCCAAGATATAATTATCTACCCTAATAATACATTGCATGAGCATGAAGCTAGTTTGATCAGTGATATATGTAAAATATCCTTCTCATGCATGAAAATGCAAGACCACATACCAGTTTGTGAACAAAATAAGTCATCACAAAACTACGCTGGACCGTGTTGCTGCATCACCATACAGTGTGGAATTTGATAAAAAAAATATTATTATTTGTTTTACTGAAGAAAGCCATTCATGGAAAAATGCTTTGGAGAGATGCACAGGTTATTGGGTATGGAAAATGGTCTCCGACATATATCATATGAATTTTATTGGCGATTGATACAAACCCTTGTTTCAAAATGTGAAAAGCTGTAAAAATAAGAATGTAAACAATGTGCGTGACTATTCTTACACCAATTGACGTGTCTTCGAACATTTTAACCAATAAAAAATATAATAAGAATAAACTTATTAAGTGGCCCTAGTATTTCACAATAGTATTATGATTGTTTTTCCAATTATATAAAATAAATTAATTTTGATTCAAAAAAAGGAATAAAATATTATCATGATTAGAATGATAAATTAATTTAATTCATCACCTATATTCCAAATAATACCTTCCTCCAAAAAATTTGTCGTATTCTAGATTTTGCATTAAAAAGCATTTTATTTTATCAAATAATTTCAACAAAAATAAGTTAGCTGGCATCCTAAATATGAGTCACAATTCTATTAAAACAAAAAGTTGAATAGCAAATTAAAATAGTTTTAACTCCAGTAGCAAATGTTATTACTAACATTTCCTTTCCCAATTTCCTAGGGTTTGAGACAATTTTATTAATAACAAGTGTAGGAATATATAGTCACAAATCAAATATAGCTTTTGTAAAACTAAAGAACAGATAATTAATACATGTATTTTCATTCCACAAAAAAAGCGATTAATATATTCAATATGTCCAAATATAAATTGTATTTGTCATCTGTAAACAATTATTTAAGGTCTTTGTTTATGCATTTAAGAGGTAGTGTGTGTTACATAGATGTAGACAAGAGATCGTTTGTTAGACAGCTCTTGCAACTGTTAAATTATAACTTTACTGACTCCACTATGGCTTTACCATTTAAGCTGCAGTATAGTGGAAACAGTAATTTATCGGTACTATGATTTGAGTCAATTAAACAATCTCCCTGCTAATCTTCCAACGACTCTCTTGTCCACCCTACAATATAAACATTGAAGTCAGTCATGGTGAAGCATAGATAAAGGACAAGTATTACTACAGGACAACATCGATGACCAGCAGACATTCAGTTCCAAGTTGCAGCAGGCAACAGTCATTTCGCACTATAATGATAGCCATAAACATAGTAAAAATAGCTGAGAGAGAAAAAAGATAAAGAAATAGAGTGACAAGATATATTAATTAGATGAAACAGCCCAACCTCCTTCTTCGTAAAGTGGTGGAGCACAGGCCAATCGGGAATTATTTCAGCCAAGGAAAGCTTCCGCGATGGTAGTTTTTCACTACTCTAAAACACAAATAATAACTTCTATCAACATTCATTCTGGTCAGCCACGCGCGCGTAGTCTTCCGATCGTTTAGGAATTGTTAATTCAAATTGAATTAACGGTTTATTTAACCTTTAAGATAGTGTAAATTCAGTCACTCTCCATCTTCACAGAAATACAATAATTCATTATATAGTTATTAATTTTGGAAATTCCCTAGGATTAAATTTAACGTTATCAATCAAGTCAATCAGGTGTCATCAGAACATGACTATATAATTTGTTCAAAACAAATAAAATATAATTTATTTTCATAATAAATATGATGTTGAGTCAATACAACCCTATAATTTTATACTATGTATAAACACTATAAATAGATGAAATATGAGAAATAAGTCTTTAATTGATCTATTTTTATTGTTCGAGATGTGATATACATTGAGAAACATAGATGCCTGTAAGTAATGATGTTTTGAACAATAAAGGCTAGAAACCTCTTACTCATTTTAATCTTCAGCCATACTCGGGTGAGATTTTACTCAATTTAGTTCCTTGGAGAAATAGGGTAACAGAAGTAGCTTACTTGGCGTAAAATATAAATAAAAACTGCTATAGCAAATCTAAGAGATTTATAAATACAAAAGTTGATTTGTTTAATGGTCATATATTCAATTCATATATAATAGTATTTAGTTAATGTTTAGAATATATGTAAGTTTTAATATATACTCTCATAAAGGAACTATCAATATATCCAGAGTCAATGAACACATTGACAAATATGTCCGTCTCATCTTGTCTGGTTTGGCAGTAATAGGAAGGTTGGGGTTAAGAATGTTGTCCCAGTTTAGTGAGGTGGTTCTACCCAAATAGTTTCCTAATATCCCTCCACGCAAATACTCTTATAATTTGTTTTAAATCCCACATTCCTTATCGCTGTTTTATAAGAGTTCAACCATCTGGATAGCCTTGGTGGGTGGCTGTAGTGCAAGAAAATATAAGGTTCAATGGCATGGCCAATTTTAATGGGACCGATACTTTTTAAAATAAAATATATGCTTAAATTGCTTAGTACCTAATTATGTCTATGAGCAATGGATATTTCACTCATTAAAATTAATTTCCAAAGAAACAAATACAATTTGATAAATTTATCAAAAAAAGTTGTAACGCTCAAATTTGAAAAAAATCATTTTAAAGGAAATTGGAATGATTTAATATTCATCATTAATTATTATGGGCATCTGCAGTGATATTTACTAAAAGTCTGTCATGTATGAGCGCTGCCTTGATGCTTGACTATTTAAAATAATGTATCATGTTATATATTTTCATTTGAAAAATATACTCAGGAATACATATTTTAAGAGCATTCTGTTCAACATGTTAATATTCTTAATAATCACTTTACCTCGGAATTCTAATGATATCGTGAAGTTAAAGAGAATAAATAGTAATTTTAAATATATAAATATATATATATATATAATATAATAAATAGTTTAATTTCAATCGAGTGTTATGTAGTTCTAAATAAAACGGAAGGCTTGCAAGAACACAATATACTTAAGAATGTCTGCTATAAATTTGGAAGTAAAATTTCTATCGATATTAAATATTTATTTAATTTAACCTCAATCTAAAAGCTTAAACTTATTTGGCAAAATAATTAATTCAAATAAAAGTAAGTTACTATCAGATTTATTAGAAGTGGTCTAACCTGATGTTCAATCAGCATATTTATAGTTGTATTTTGTATTTAATAAAGTTCACAATATTACAGATAATTTATTCAATTAATCTGTACATTTATCCAAAATGTAGGATGAAATAAACTCCAACAATTGTACAGGCTATATGTATAATTAAGAATTAAGACACTTTCAAACGTAATATATATTTACCATTTTATTTGTTGAGTGGTCGAAGAGCCTATAATCATAGATATTCCCTGCTTGTATTAAAGATCTTGTAATTGACAAAGAAACCAAACACACCTATAATACTTTAGTTAATACTGTATGATATTTAATAAAAAACACGGTATAGTTTTATTTTGTAGGGCATGGCAATGGAAATCTGCTAAAATGGTTTAAGAAATAAATAACAACTTCCCAAAATTTGATTCTCAATTTAAAGTTTATGGGTGGAACTGAGTTTTCTTAATATCTTATGAAAAATAAATAAATAGATAATGATACAAAATGTTTTGATGTCTTGGAGCTATGTTATATATATTCGAAATACACATTTTATCATCAAGTAACTAACTAAGTTCTAACACTTTCAAAATAGTATAAATTTATTGTCACCCTTTATTTTAAAGAATATTAAGTACATTTAGAGGTACCATGTACAATAATATTGATTCACTTGAAAATTTAATAAGCAGATACACTTCCTTTGTTAAAATTTAATATGACATTATTGAGTTTAGTTTTAAATATATTTGTGAGTGAGCTAATCTTCAAAATTTGGCTAAAGAATTGAAGTGAAACCAAAAATTAAGAATCATGAAACCTATTATTTATTTGACACACAGGTGTATCCTAGATTATTTTTAAGGAATTTTAAAGTAATTAACTTAATATTTTACAGAGATTGAAAACTTGAGCCACCATAAAGTAGAAGTTAGATAAATATTACAATGAAAAGCATGCCGAACCATCAAATATATTATCTAAATTAGAATATATTTATTTGCCTTTGGTTTGAGACAAATTTGACTAGATCAGTAAACATCCTTCTATGAGTATTAAAATAAGTCTTTACTTCTAACAATAAAGTCAATATTGATATATAAAAATCTGCAATGAATGAATGATTGGTTTACAATAAGTGGTTAGTGAGATGTATGCAGTTGAAATTAAGTTTAATAGAGCGCAAAAATGAAAAGATTGTAGAGGAAATATATAAGACCATAATACATTTGATTGATATTGTAAAGGATGCTATTATTTTAAAGATATGTTTACATTTAGTTTATGTATTGTGCATATATATATAAACCAATTAAGTTTTAATTTACTATAGTGCTGAAACAGTTAGTTGTTTTATGTAACCACTTAGGTTTTTTAGGGGTGTATATTTTTTTAAGAATCACATTACACACAAGTCATTGGCATATAAAGTAAATAGTCCAGGGGGTATTTTCTCCTGTATGTTGTCAACAAATTATGTTGGATTGAGAAGATTAACAATACTTTAAGGCATGTTAATTTAATATATTTTAGCATTTGTTTATAATATATTTTATCATTTGTTTATAATTTATCTTGTATATAGAAGAGAATAATTATACCCACGTGTCCACAATTTTAGGTTGACACATGACTTTATTTATATATTATTTATCTTGAAATACTTTACGATTTATTTAGAAATGTTGTTTAAACACAATCAAATTTATTGATCACCTAAACTGAAAACCATAATTTTACATGATTTTCTCTCGTTTTGGAAATCCAATAGTTTATTTCCGATTAAATATCTGAGTAGTGTGACCGGTTATTTATTATTTATTCTGGTTGAGTCCTTGATTTTAGGACTCATCTATCTCAAAATATTTGAAAGCTTAAATAGATTTTTTATTAAACATAACTATATATATATATATTTGTACACTTGAGAATAGAAGTTTAAGAAATATATTATAGTTTTGAGAAAACTTGATTTTATACATTAATTTAATTATGTTTTTGGTTAGAGTTTAATTCATAGTTAATAAAATACTGTACTTCAAATTTGGACTTTGGTATATTTTTTTAATCAGCATTTAAAGACTAAATTTATTTAATGAAAATAGTTGATACAAAGTTCACTTCATTCGGATAAATAAGATGTAATTTAAATGTCTCAAAATATAGTATAGTATAGTATAGCGTTGAACAGTATACTATTTAAAATAATGTGCATTGTTTTTGGAGAAAGTTACATCATAAAATTACTTATGTACAGTGTTTAACTCTATAGAGAGGACTATCTAGTACTTCTTCAAGATCTTATTATAATGTCATCAGTGATCATCTTTGAAGGCTTGTCTTTCTCTTATACTTTAATACTGCTCTTTCTGGATCAATGATTAATTTTCAATGATAGCTACATTTTACTATTCTCAACATACAAGACTAATCTTTACAGAGTCTTAAACTTTGATATCTATCTGTCATTGAAACATGCCTCCTTATCCTCATATTCTCTAAAATATATAACTTTAATTCTCAAAAATACATTTTGGGTAATAAGTGTACAGATGGAACTGTTCACAAAATTATTCCGATTTTGTGTTCGTCCGTGGAGACATTTCTTTAAAAACTCACTATTAGAAAGATCTCAGAATGTTGGTTTGGTTTTGTGCATATTGGTAGCTGGTACGTTTTACAAGTGGCTATATGTTTCATTTGTCATTAAATATTTTCAATAGTGGCAGCAGCTATTAAATATTTTAGGGAACAATACATGAAGAGGGTTTAAATTTGATAAAAATCTGTATAAGTAAAGTGCTCAGACTGCCTGTTTCCTATTATGCCAAATATTTGTGCTGCAGTGTGTATAAATACCTCAATAAGTCTGAATTTGATACATCCGCCCATTCTTGAGAATATTTTTAACCTCCTAGATCAAGGAGTCATGGAAAACATTCATTTAATAATCTGAGAGTATAAAAAGAATTTGAAAAATTATGTATCGATTTTAAATTAAGACGTTCAAGACTCTACCGAGTGCATTGTTAACAATATGGTCAAATTGAATATGATAGTTAAATAAGGAAAGCAAAAGATGCAAACATTTCCATCAAATATTAGTTGTTAGTGGAAAGTATATATAATATAAAATTTTAAAAAATGTTATAATATTAATGTGATAATATTAATATGATGACAATTAAATTTTAGAATAAAATGATTTACTATTATAATATTAATACTATGTATAATACATTTAACACTATGAGTAATAATTATATGAAATAATATTTGCCTATATGAGTTTAATATGACAAATAAACATTATAAAAGTTAATTATTTATATTAATATATATTAGACTGTATCACAAATCCTATTTTGAGCTAGTTATGGCAATAATGTATTATGTTGTATAATATTTATTGTTAAGTAGTTATGACTAAAATAATTTCTTATGACGATTTAATCAAAATATGATATATATTTAAGGTAGTACTAATGATATATTAATTTTAATTAATTGGTTCAAATACCAAATACATACTATTTAAGGATAATACTATAACTGGACACTAAAGTCTATTTAAATAAAAAGTATTTTGTAACAGTTGGTTTAAAAGACAAAAGTTGTATTTTTCCATGGTAAACTTATTAACAATATTAATATAGGATCTCATTGCAAGTAAAGAATTTAATTTTAAATATAAAATGTATGTTTGATATAAAGTAATTTTAGCAAAGCAGACAAAATCTAAATACAGAGGAGAACTATAAGCTGTATTTTTATTATTAGCTGATACAATAACTAATATTTTTCAATTTCATATTCATATTAAAACTAGTAATAAAATAATGTTTTGAAATTAGAATTCATTTTAATCTTGACAAGATAATGAGTTTTAGTTGTTTTAGAGATTTGTTCACCTTTATCCACTCCTCCCTCCCCCAATTACCCTTCTAGCTCCAACTAAACATCATCCCACGCACCCTCCCCAAAATATTCACATGAAAATGTTGTTCAAATTACAAATTCTATTCGGTACAATACAGATCTTCTTGTACATAATCAACTTGGGAAAGTAAATAAAGACAAGGAACCAGGTAAGTCAGGGTTATTTAGGTTTTGAAATTTAATCAATACTTTAGTGTAGATTATGTTTGGTCATTTTAATTCAATACTTTATATATTTAAAATTTTATTTAATGGAAGTAGGCGAAAAATGAATTTATTTGCGAACCTTTAGTAATTCTTTGTCCACCATGAGAAGTTTGGGCCAATCGGTAATTAGTTCTTGAAGAGATGGCCTTCTTCTTATCTCAAATACGTCCTGAGGACATTTTGTGCAAATAAGTCATTGGTTGGTCACAGTTTCTCTTTAAATTTTGTTACTTAGCTTAATTAAAAAGGTGTGGATTGATAGTATAAGAGAAAGATTGGTGCATTTTTATCTATTATGATTATTGTATGGAATCTTAGGTAAATGTAAGACATAATACAACTATATATTAAATAATATATAAATATATTTATGTAAACAATTATGAAAATTTATTTGATTTTTATAGGAATAGAAAAGAATTTAAAAAATGTTAATGATCTTATTATAATATTTTTAAATATAATATGAACACCACTTCTACCGAATCTCAAATCGTTTAATTCATGGAGTTAAAGAAACTAATTGTATCATATTAATGACAACTCATTGTTTAAGAAATAGATATGTTTTAATATGGTAGCTTTTAAAATAATTATGAGTAAATTTATTAATAATTGTAAAATATTTTAACCAACATCCAAAAATAAGTGTATTAAGATTATGTTGGAAAGAATATTAAAGATAAGTATATGTTTGAGAGGTTCCCCAAATGAATATTTCTATATTAATTTGTGGATATAAAATTTACTTCATAGGTTGTCTATTATATTTAGAGCCCTACATAGAATTATGTTTATGTCTTATTAATTAACAATAATTTATACTAATATAATAACATTATCATTTAACATATTATTAGATAAAGATTTATTAAAACCCTTAGTAAATCATCAAGAATTCTCAGGTGAGCCTCATAAAAACAGTAGCAATCACTCGACATATTTCAAAGCTTGTTACAATTTTAATACTCATCCCTTCATATCCACACCCTTTAATCAAACTGTCAAACGAGTTATTGTAACATTCGATTATCCTGAAAAGTACCAAGCTTACCTTGTATTATTAAACTATGGCACAACTCATAAGATAGGGCCATAGTGTAGTTTGTCAAATTAAGACCGCTACCTTCCAGGGTAAATGAAGCTTACATTGCATATCTTTATAATGACGGAATATTGTTTTATTGGTCCAAAACTGATTGTTTTCACATTTTAGAAATAATACGATATTTTAGAAATATAAATTGCATTTTAAAGGTTTCAATTACATATTTTTATTACCACATCAAATTATATTTCAACTAAAGTAATTATGTGTGTATTTAAAATATGATTTAATTTATTTTATTAGTAAAATACACTTACGAATTTGTATTAAAATGTTTATTCCCAAAATGTATTTATATATACTTAGGTCTATTAAGGGCTGTTAGCCGATTAATGTGTGTAGTTAAAAGCATAAATATGTTTTTACAGTTCCCCTATTAGACCCTTTTTAAACTGTCCAATCAGTAAACTGATTAGAACCACACTTGATATAAAATCCTAGTTCTATGCTCTGAGGAAACATTTACTCCCCAGCCCCAAACCCGATTATTAAGAATATACTACTTATTCAAACATTTGGAGAAGAGCTACAAAAATACCTAAGGTTAGTGTAATTGTAGAATAATTTAACTGGCCAAATAATTATAATAATGGCAGCTGACTCGAGTGCGATGTTGGTAAAACAAATTGCCTAATAGACACAAACTCTGTTATACTGGGCTTTACTGTTGTAAAAAAAACTGCTTATGATAGGATAATGGATGGGTTGATGGCCCGAATATGATTTAAATAATTACCAATACTACCAACTAATGATAATTTAATGAAAGCATAACTTTTTATATTGCCCCAAGTGTTTAGTAATACATAAATTATAGGTAAGATACTCTATCAAATAAAAAGCATCAACCATTTTATTTTATATTTTTAAATTATCTATAATGATTAGTTAATCAATTTATATGTGTTTGTTAATATCGCAGGAATTTTAATCGATTAGCAGCCCTAATATATACACACATTTCTTACAATAATATGTTTAATATCATATGTATGTAAATATACAAATACAATATTCTTCATTTATAGAATGCAATATAATGCTGTTTGTAAATATGTAAAATTAAAAATGTATTATATATTTTTAGGCTTTAAATATTTTATAATGTACTTTTATTTTAAAATGTTAGTATTTTTTAAGAAAGTTTCAATTAAAATATCATTTATAGACTCATTTTTAATATTAAATGGCATATTTGTTTCTTACACATTCAGAAGTGAACTAATATACCTTTATTTTACACAAATGATTTTAATTAAAAACAAAGATACTTCTCTAAATTATATTTTATAATGATATTTAATTTAAATATTCCATCAATAATTTAAATGTATGTATAATTATAAAAAATATATTCCTTTATTTTATCCTTTCAGTTTAGTTACATGACTTATCATATTTTGTTTCAATTGAAATATCTAATACATTTAGTATGATTACTAAAAACCACCCACAAATATCATCTAGGTTTTTATTCAAATTTTTCCTTTGCGAACAGTCCAAAGGTGAACAAACTCTCCCCGAATAAATTAATGGCTATGATTAACTTCACAAACTATTCTGATGGCGTGTAAGACACAACAATGCTCCATGTCAGTGGCATGGCATGTGATATTACCACAGGATAACACATTTTGCTGAAACTGTACCTTTGATATGTTCAATTCCATTGATCAATCATGCATAGGCTCTGCTCTAAATACTTCACCGTTGACAGAAAACAGTTCAGAGGTACAATTTAAACAAGCTTTGTTTACCAAGGCAACATGCTTTGACACACCACTATGTAGTTTATAAGATATTTAAGAGTTAGCTCAAGGAAAATTAGAATCAAATTCTTTAGGACCAATTTCAAGGAGAGGTGATCATTTAGGAGAATAAAATTAAGGGATGTCCCTAAACTTGAAAATGTTACTTTAAAAAGAAGTAAGTCAATAGATGACAAAAAGATGAGCCTCCAGGAAAATGGAAAACACTAGTTCTTAGGATGAGGTGCATTGTGGGCAAATGTTGAAGGCCACAAGCTAATAAATAGTTTTTAAAAGCACATCCATTATTAGTTGAACGAATATAAAAATGTAAGTGGTTTTATGTATGAGAATATAGAATTAACATAAAGGAGAAGAATCAATGAGAAAGATGTATAAAAAAACTAGTAAATAGAATATAATTGAAGATACATTCATACGTAGCAAATTACTTCAGACCTTCGATTTTATGGTGGCCACTGATTGAAGTGTTGGCCAATCTGGGATTACATCAGCTAGAGAGAACCTGCGTCCTTGAGATGAAGATATTGGAGATATGGCTTCGTCGTCATCCTGGTTCACAACGATAAAAACAACAGGAGGTATGTAGATCGAGGTGTCGGACAATAAACGATGGTGTTCCGAAAAAAAAAGACATAATAATTGTCTTTCTGCTTTACTTACATTGAAACCGCTTTTCTTTTAACCTCATTCAGAATCAAAGTATTTTTTTTTATCTCTTACTAAGCTTTGAAATTATTTTTCTCAATTTAAAATGTTAGGACTAAGATTTGAAATGTTGCTTTAAGAGAAATTCCTATTAATTCAACTAAATGGGATATTGATGTTTAAAGTTGAAGGGGCCAATTATTTCGTTTTTGATACATTCGCCATTCTAAAAGGGATAATATGTGGGGCTATTACTAGACGAGAACTAACGGGCCAGGTCAACAGAAGCTATGTTATAACTCACACCAAATCAACGAAAATAAAGAGAGCTATGTCGTGGCTTTTGCAAAATCATAAACCTACCCGCATAAATGGTCTCATTGTCTAAGCCGGTTCCACACTACATGGTAAGCATTGGCCAGCGTTGACAAATATGAGCAATGTCCATAATGTGGGATGATAGCTTGTAGACTTGCCAATACATGTAGATACTTGCCAAATAATGAGTAAATAGCCATCCACTTTAGGTTTTTTGTCACAAGCCAAAGGCGGTCAATAGCTGGCCCAGTGACTGGACCAGGCACTTGGTGTAGTCCCCACACCACTTGATGAACATTGGCCATCATCGCCAAGCAATAGCAAGCATTTAACCCCACTCCCAACATCACCTAAAGGCTACACATGATCCCTTAGTTAGTGTTTAGTATTGAAATGTATTAACTTAGCTAGTGCATAGCTCAAATCTCTTTAATGTTTATTTTTTAGTCTTTGTTATTTCTTGTTTTTTTTAATAGTGGCTTATACTTTTTTTTAATCTTTTGCCACTGCTGCTACTGTTAACGTAAAATAAGGTAGAAATCACAACAAACAATGAATTAATAAATTAATAGATTTTTTCACAATCCAATTTTGCTAATACTTGTGACCACAATAAGAGAACATCGTAAGTTGTGTGTGTATGGGATGCCCAGGTTTTGGCCAGTATCATTGGATGACAAGTACATGTCCAAATACTAGCCTTGTAATACTTGTGATGTGTGGGGAGCCCCAATTGTTTATTACCTAATATTTGCCCAATATTTACCGAAATTATAGAAAAAGCCGTCATTCATATTTTCCAAGAAGTGTGAGATCGGCTTAAACCGTCAGTCTGAGTGGTGTCAGTGTAGGAGTTGAGCCTAAAATCTCAGGGCAATGCGAGTGATTTTTCACCTTAAATTTATCAGTGGAGTAGTCCATTCCCTTTCATTCATTTTTGGTGAACTTTATCTTACCTGCCTTCCTCATCCTTTTGATTAAAATTTGCCCCTATATAAACATGGTGTTAAACACAACAAATTAAGAAAA
The DNA here is from genome assembly GCA_902151425.1 of Timema shepardi. Taxonomy (NCBI): domain Eukaryota; kingdom Metazoa; phylum Arthropoda; class Insecta; order Phasmatodea; family Timematidae; genus Timema; species Timema shepardi. Next base: position 295,505 of record CABFVX010000094.1, on the reverse strand, counting down.
TTCTTCCACAAATTTAATACAAATCTCATAATTATTCTTAATTTTTCAATTAGCTTAGTGTGGGACATTTGTATTACAGCTGTCTCACACGGATTCAGAAGCAAGTTTAGGGAATGAGTTTTATAACTCTCCACAGTTTGTCATGCTAATAGTAAAGAAAACATGTATTGTAACTATCCCAAACTCATCATTCTGCTAGTTTACATAACACATATTGACTCTCCCCAACTCATACAATTTTACTAACGTACACGTTTCAAACCAAGATGCCTTAAATCTTAATAATCACTAGCTTATACATCAATTCCATTGATTCTCTGATGCTATATGACTCGCATCATCTATAACAAATCCCTTACCATGCCATATGTTGTTCTATAGAACCTTTAGATCCTTTACACTAGTTTACCTCAGTTCATGGGATAATTACGGAACAAAGTGGGAAAAACAGTGCTGAGGTTTGCTAAAGGATAATTTATACCACTATACTGGCAGTTTTATCTTTGTTCTTTTTCTTCTAATCCAGTTTTGTGTCCGATGGGTGAAAGTAAGAACCATCGTATGAAAGTGGTTCCTGAAAAACCTTCAAATTCCTATTTAAACTGATCCAACGATGACCTCAATATAACTTATATAAAAATTTTTTTGAAGCAAAACGTTTTAGCACCTAAGCTGAAATGTTAGTATTTAATGTTTTGTCTAGATATGAGCGTGTGTTAAAATTAAGTCATTTGTCTGTTCTGAACATCGTCATAACAGTAAAGATACTCAAAGATATTCAAGAGATTCAAACATTTGCCACAAACAATTGTTTGATTTTAACTATTTTTCAATTGTTTAGTTTGAAACACTTAGTGCACATTTCACACTTACACACAATCGTTTACAATGTAATAGTAGGAAGATTTAGTTAAGAAGAAATCCAAAAACCTTGCCTAGGTTTCTGACAATTTAATAAAATTAATGTGTATATTAGGGCCTTATGCAGGGTTGTTTCTATTTTCAAAGGTGATTACCATTGTAGAATATTTATGAAAATATGTATTTATAATATGGAACAACATTTGATTAAAAATTATCTAAAATCAATATTTATTGCTTGATATATATTCAAAAGTGAATTATTTATATACTGTAACTATCGAGAGAAACCAAAGCAGTAGCTTTGGTGGAAATATATTATTTCAAATGTGAAAAGAGTTTGTTTTTCTGTTCTTCTTTATATGTTTCAATATTTCAGGTAGTATTCCAAACAATATTTATTATGAAATATTTTACTATCATAAATATTTCATGCAGTTTATTTTGTTGAGAGGTAATGATAGGAATAAAATGGAGACTCATCCTTATTTTGACTCTTAGTTTTGAATCATTTATGATAAATTTTGAAAAAAAAAATGAAAAAAAACCCAGTAAAACAAACACAAACTTCTGATTTGGAGGAAATTACACTCAAGAATTATATTTCTATGAATTCCTGTTAGTAAGAGTTGTAGGGAAATAGGATATGGCATACACTGAAGGGAGATGTGGATGTTTCTGAAGTAACCGTTGGCTACCTTTAACCAACTCCAATATGATATGCCCTTCTTAGCTGCTGGGATTCGAGCAACTTCTTGGCCATCAACTTTGATAACTATGCACCCATTCTCCTTATCTTCATACACCCCTGTTTCTAAGTTTGCTCCTGAATTGGCTTGTTCTTGCTGCAATGAACCACTCATTAATTTTTACCATTAGGCTTGCTAACAACTTATATCATTAAATTAAAATATCAACTAAATGAGAAAACATTTCCAAAATTTACTCTGCACATTTGATTTGACAGATTATTCAAATATATATTTATACTGGATTAAAATAAATATTATAATATGATTATTAATTACTACACATATAAAGGGTGTTCGAAAACTTGTAGCCCAAAATGCACATATAGCTTTTTTTGAACCAAAATAATACAATATTACTAAATACTTAAATCCGGAATAATACGCTAATACCATTAAATTGTGTTCAAAGTCTTGGCACACAGCACCTAGTGAGTAGGACTTTTCAGGACTGTTTATATAAGTTGCATAGGACTAGGTGCAAGGCACTGCACATGTAACGATAGCAAGTACTTTCTGTTATGTAGGACTATTAATGATGATGACAGAACGTATTCACATTTCTAGATGAACTGGTGTGATAATTACTATTAATTGTGATATGTTCTGCTTCCGTGCTCCAAGATGTCGAAGTGTGTAGTGCCATGTACCTAACTCTTATTCAACCTGTTGTACACACATGCTAAGAAAGTGTTGCTCTCCCAATGCTTTATGCCAAAACCTTGAACACAATTTAATGGTATTAGCATAGTTTTCAAGATGTAAGTGTACGGAAGTTTTGTATTACTTTTGGTTCAAACAAACCATATGTGCAGCTTGGGCTGATAATTTCTGAATATCCTGTCTCTATAAATATGTATTTAGTTGTGTATATACAACGTCTAGAAATTTAAATGCTCAACCACTCTTATTTATAAATATATACAATTCTAATTTTTAGTTGGTTTAACATTGTGTTCTAATGATTATTATCTTTTGTAACCTAGGCAAGGTTGTGTGAAAGCATAATATAAAGAATAAGAATTACATTTTTCTAAAATACACCCACACAAAATAGAGTTTGTCTATACAGTTTCAAGATGAAAGACATTAGAAATTAGGCATAACCAAAAAACACAACATTTCTTGTAGAAAAACTCTTGAGAATATGTCTAGTTTGTCAGTCAAATGTTAATTACAAATTACATGTAAATTCAATGCAAAAACCAAAAACAAAATATACAAATACTAAGCAATGTTAAAAATATATAATGATGATCCAGTAAGAGTCTTGAAATTGTGCCTGAAAAAGTGAATCTCACAATTTGTTAGTTATATATTTCAGTTTTCTTAGATAATATTTTTACTTTGTTTCTTTACAAAAAAATGTGAAATTATATTTTTTGCATTATTAAATATTTGATTTAATTTAACTGGAAATGATTGCTATAATAAATAAAATAAACTTACCTTTTCCACTTTTTTGAGTGCTGGTACAGGTTTTTCCGTTTCCTTGAGGTCTCCCCAGTTAGGGTCACCTTTGTCTTTTGCCCACTGTTGATACTTTCGTTTCTTTAGCATGGCTCGGAAATCCATACCACTAGAATCTGAGAATAGGCCAAACCATTATTATTTGATTTAAACAACTCATCAAGTATAAATATAAAAAATCAAATTGACTTCACTCAATTGACTTGTTAAATTCTGAAAATCCTAAATTTAACTTAGGGTTTGAAATTTACTCTTTGAGACACAATCAAATAGTATTGTGTAGTATTTATTTGGGAATTGTTTATAATTAACTAAATAAAAATATAGCTTAGTGGGAAATTAAAAATACGCTTGATACACATCTAATGAGTAAAATGTTATGGTTGCCATCACAAACAAATCAATATCATTTTTTCATGTATAGTTTGAAGACACAAATTTATAAGAAATAACACATGAATTTGGTAATGCAAAAATATGTATTATATAAAAATGTTTAAAAATTAGAATATACAAAGCTTCTCCATTGCTATAAATTATTTTACATCTCTTAAATTTTTTAAGTCAGCCATAAATTAATTAACGGATATTTAATTTCTTAATCTTATAAAAACATATATATTCTTTATATCTTGATCGATGATGATTTGCCTGTCTTTATATATGAATTTTATAATATATTATTTTATTTTTAGCTGTTAATGAAAATAATTTTATGCGCTTCAAATATGTGTTACATTCACTGACAGCTCAATATTCTTTTTATTAAAAATCTATTTTTTCTATATAAAATATAATAGCTAATGTTAATTTTGAGAAGTCTGCTAACCAAATTAGCTAAAAATGCTGAAATGTTATTTGCAAGTTGTAGACAACAACTGCATCTTAATTTTGTAAGTACCTGTAGTAATTATTATTATTGATCCTGCTGGCAGAGTGATTTATTTTCATGTCTTAATTCTTAACCAACCAGAATATGTTTTACCTTAAAGAGAAGCATTATTACTTGTAGTTAATCATGGTGAAACTAAAATTTTATTAGAAGGCGAAAGTAGGATCCAACATCTATTTACCTACTCTTTCTCACAAAAAAATATTTGTAAGATTATGGAAAAAAATAAAATAATAATAATAATAATAATAATATTTAGCACCGCGTCTTACTACCCGTTCGGGTTATACGCTAAAAATAAAATAATTCTACAAGAATATAGTGGTATAAAAGCAAAGCATGTGAACAATTTAGATAAACACAAGATAAATAAAGCTGTAATCTTCCATAAATAGACATTTACAAGAAATATTGAATACCTAATTCCGTAAATAAGTTTGTTTTTAATGAATAAATAGTTTTTAATATTCAATTAAATCACTCAATAATAAATCACCAAAAAAAGCAACAAAATTAATGCCAGAGATACACGCCATAAAATCAAAAAACACAAAGCATTATAATCCTACACATATATGGTATTTACTAAACAATGTTTCATTTTCTGGATATAATGTTAGAGAGAATTCTATTTGACAATTTGATACTGACACAAATTTCGCCACTATATCTTCTTTTCAGTGTATAGGCCCTAAGTGGTCGAGATTAAAGATTCCGCTCTAGTTTGAAACATTATAGTTCTTAGCTCTCTTTTTATATTTTCATTGGAGGAGGGCCTTGAGAACCCTACTCGACAAAATTAAAAAGATTAAGTATAGTAGATTCAAATTAGTAGAATTGTCCTTAGTAACAACCTCTACTCTCAAAAGCAGAGGTGGATTCAGGGTAAGGTCACCAGGGCATGAGCCTCCTCCATTGTCGGTTTTTGGTTAATATAGATTTAAATTATTACCTTAGGCAAAAAACTTTTTTTTTAACTTTAAACATATGATTTTATATATTTTTGTATTGTGACCTATCTATTTTCAACTGGCTACAGCTGGCAACACTGAAGCCGATTGTAACACCATTCTAGTTCTAGCCATCCCGCAATTTGTTAGTGCATAATATTTAGTTCAAATTAATTCAGAGTTTAGCTGTGTGTCTGTGTCCGCCAATCACACTACATTTGAGTGTTGTATTTGTTTTGGCATTATTTTGTGACTTATTTATACATAATTATAACAATAGTTAAAATAAGAATATATCTGTCCATAATCCTACTATAGCTAATTTTTATCATTAGTTACAGATTTACAGCTATGGAAAAACACGATCAGAGAAATAATATATTCCTCAACCATTTTTTTAACAGGTCTAAAGGTAGTAAAAACAGTTTTGAGAAAAATATGGATTTTGAAAGCAGATTAGATAATGTGAAGAATACAGGAGTTGTTTCATCACTTAACTCTTAAAAAAAATTTCAGCTTCAATTTCAAATTAATTTCAATCCATTATAGATACTGGTTGTTATATTTGTTTAGTGCAGAAATCATTTAAAGAAGAACACTAAAATGTATCCATTGTATTTTATTGAAAATTACAAATTTCCCTCTGTTGCTCAAGGAAATAAGAATAGATGCCAGTGATTCAAAATGAACTGGATATAGGAACTCCCTTGGTTGGCTTAGAGTCAATAGTTGCTTATGCAGAATTTATTTTTCATTCAGAGGAGTTGAAGGAGGTTGTCATGTGAGGCTGAGAAAGATGGTGATATAACCTTTGTCATCATTCAAAACTACCAAGTACTATTTCAGACTTCATGAGAAAAATGAATACCATGAGAACAACTTAAGTCTCAAATTTTTATTGACATTATGGATGGCAAAACATACACTTTTTTAATTCTTTTAGCTCCACATCTTACTACCCGTTCAGGTTATTCACTCACCAACTATTGAAGTAGTAATATACAGTACCTACAAGGGAAGAATAGAAGGCAATAGACAAACATGAAGATCGATTATTAAAACCATAATATTTTGTGGGTCATAAAAATGTTGGATACACTTTCAAAGACGGAGATGAAGACAATGAAGATAGGTTGAAAACAAAAAGATTTATTAATATTTCATGTTGATGTTGATGACAACATCCTTGAGAGCCATTTTAAGGTTGATGAAAACTATGCTACATTTATAAGTAAAAAACCTAAAATGAAATAATTAAGTACTGTGGATAAATTAGACAAATACTAATTTTGAAAAAAAAAAAAATATGTAGCTAATGTTGGCATTTTTGACTAGCCTTTATTCTTTGTTCCTTATTTCGACACAGAAAAGTACAATAGATCTTATAGAAGAGCATTTTCTTGAGTTTAAGAAAGTTATGAACTTGTATATTGAAGGTCTGAGTAACAATATAATTGATTTTTTTTAGAAAGAGAAAATTTGGTTATTGAATTACTATCTGAACAAGGCTACAATAGTGGTATTAACGTGAGTGGAGTGTTCAGAGGAGTAAATCAAGATTTTTTTTAAATACTGCCTTTCTATCGGCACGCATTGTGCCAATCAAAGGCTGAATTATCTTTAACCTTATCAATTAAGGTACCTAGTATTCACAATACAGTATGTATAGTTACTAACATTTATCTTTCTCAAGAAATCAACTGTTTTAAGTATGAAAATAAGATAACTCTTACAGTATCAGTAAGGAGTAGAGGATCACTAGGTTAAGAGGTACAACAGAATTCCACTTTTTTTTTTAAATACTGTATGAAGAAGTTTCTGTTATGTGGTATATAAGTAGCACCAATATTAAAATTAGCCATGCATCAATAAATGCTCAGTCGCTGTCCGTAGAAATTTTGAAAATTGAGTTTTTCCTATAGTTAAAAACTTTGACATTTTGAGCCATGGCATTACCCATTTTAATTCAATGGCAAAGCATTAGTGTTGACGATTTTTTTTAACACCGCATTTTATTACAAACTCAGATTGAATGCATGTCTGAAAGTACTATGCACTAATCACACTAATGTGTTAGTGATGAGGAAGAGTGAATTTTGAGTAGAAGTGGAAAAGGGGAAGAGTGTAAAAACATTTGGGAAAAATCACCCTCACTACACATGATCGAAATTCAAATCCCAATCTCATTGGAATCGTCTGTTTTGGATGTTGCGAGATTGACGTCTTAGATAATGTGGCAACCGCAGCAGAGGTTGATTTCTGTAAGGCAATTGCAATAGTATAAATTGCTAGATTGGCATAGAAGAAAAAGAGAAATTCAAAAAATGAAATAAGAATTATAGTTACCAGACCAAGAGTATTGCCGAAAAATTAGATGAAGAAATAAATGTTACAAAAGAAAGTAATGTGCAACAAAACCAAGCTAATTTGACCGATCAAATAAACTATTTTTAAGTGGACATAGTTTTACTTTCTCTTTACTAACTGTGTTCAGGACTAAATTAATAATTTTCCAAAAATTGTACAACAGCTTTTTAAGATTGCAAAAAATAATTCCCAAAATATTATTTTGATTCATACACAACAGATCAAGAGATACTAGATGCAGAAAAAAACATATGAATCAGGTTTATCACACCCTATTGAGGTACTTAATTGGTAATTGAAATTATTAAGGTAATTCTTATTACAGAAATCCAAAAAGATTTACACCAAAAGAAGCTTTCAGATCCGTTAGGTACCTGTTGGAAGTTCTTTGGATAATACCAGTTACTACTTTAACAGCAGAGGGATCTTTCAGCTCATGAAAATAATTAAAACTTACTTGAGATCAACAATGTGTCATGAAAGACTCAATGGTTTAGCCACGTTCAAAATAAAGAAAAATACTGAGAAAACCCATTAAAATGATCCAAACATATCTGCCAGAAAAAATTAGTGAAAAATTCAACAAATGGAACATGTGTGAACTTGTTCTCTTTTCTTCTCTTCTCTCATCACGAAGAGGGATTCTGATATGAAGCTGCCCAAAATAGATAAAATAATTGTGTTACTTTTGTTTCTCCCATAGTTTTTTGATCCTGTAATATTTTATATAGATTATACATGTTCTACTTTCCTATAATCACTATAAATGTATATTTATATTTTTTAAACTGTAGTTAGTATTTTAAAATAGATTAAATCCCCTATCTCGGAAGTATTAATTACTATTTATGAGCCACACTCACCTGAGACATACAACTGTGTTTCCGCTGAGTCTTCCCCATGGACATTGCTGATTACAATCTTATACTTTCCCTCATCATTGGGTTTCACCTTTCTCATACATAACGTGATAGAGTTAGTTTCTCCATCTGTCAAGAATCGGAACCGACCTCCTTCAATGATTTCCGTCATTCCCTGAGATAACCACACATTACATTAGAATAATTCAATAAATTACTTGTAGTTCAAGATTAGTTAAAAACTTTCACATAACTATATTTTATAAATTTATATCATTTTGGAAAATAAAATTTCCTCCAAAGTTTCTAATTAATATTTATAGCATGTATTTTTCTTAAATTTTTATAAAAAATAGTTTAATATTTTAGATTTCTGAAATTATTGTTGCTATTTTTACTGTTAAAAAATAGGTCTTAAGTAATATTATCAAATAATACTTAAACATTAATATCTTATGTATATAAGTCGCAAAGCAAAACCTAACCAATCAAAATATAGATCTGTGTGTCAATTATATAAATAAATCGTAATATATTGTGGAATGAATATTTTGGAAGATGCTGATAACAAAGATTTACCTATAATCATCATTAGTTAATCATAAATTACGTTCAATACAGAATTTATAAATTTAAATCTTTACATATAATGATATGCATGAAATAGACATTGTAAATAAAACCACTAAATTATCCCTAGAATATTATTATTAAACATGCAGTTAAATTTAAAAACTACAGTACATTTACAAAACTGATCAATCAATAATTCAAATAATGAATAAAGAATAAATTTTATTAAAAAAAATAATATCTATAAACATAATCTTAACAGAGTTTTTTAACTTCAAATTTAATAATATTCTTTACTATACATACATATTATTATGGAAGAAAACAACAGTATGCAATTAAATATATATGAAAGTCGAAGCTTATAGGATGAATGGTTACAATCACGGAGGTCATTCTAACCGAGTCATATTCGAGTAAATCGAAAAAATGACACAGCTACAACAGAGTTGCCGTTGGCTGTGATACCAATAATAGCTCTTTGTAGCCAATAATCTATATGTCCATCACAGACTCCGCATTACCATAATATATTTGTGAATAATCACCCTGAGAACGGATGATCCATGGATAGATCAGATGTAGAGCATTGTCACAATAAGCCAAGGGTCCTGGGATGGATTCCAGTGTTTAGGTATAATTTTTAAATTTATTATTATACATATTATTTTTTAACTTTTTGAGGAAAACATATTTTAATTTTGACTTAAAGTATAATGTAAAAGTGGTGTTAAATTCTAATATTCATTATATAGTACTAACTATGCTATTGCAGTAGGAATGAGTAAGGCGTCCTTTAGAAGAAATGTATGCACATTTTCATGAAGGGAGAGAGAGGGTAGGATACAATTTATGAAAATATACTCTCACTACACCTGGCCAAGATTTGAACCCTGATCTACCAATCACCAGCAAATTGAAATAAACTCTCTTGACTTTTGACACAGACCGTGTGCCTATCGATGTGGGCTCAATTGTTTTTCTCCTTTAATTGCTTTCTACATCATTTTTCCTTAGCTTGACTGATTCCACTATGGCCTACCTTATAATATAGGGCTATAGCGAAATCATTCAAGAATACCTTTAAAAGTAAATGAGTGTATAATGTTTCATATACAAGACTATTAGGGGTGTATGTAGGCTACTTTTTAAATGTGAAGCAAAGTCGAAGCGAAGCTTGAAACTTGTGAAGAAAAGTTGAAGTTGAAGTTGAAGGCCAATATTAATAATTAATGCACACTGACTTACTGATAAGCTTAGTACATTATCAATAAAGTTTTAATATTTACTTACATTGTGGTGTTGCTAAAATTATTTTGCAAATTTACTTATGCGTGTATTTTTATCTGCATTTCTATAATAATAATTATTATTATTATAAATTTAAATCTGTTTTTGTTTCCCACTTTCCGTACGCCCCATTTTTACTAATAAATAATGTGAAGAAGCTTTGAGAAACTTCTGTGACAAAATGCGCTTGTAAATTTGTCACAGATAATTCAAAAGAGATAGAATATTAAGGACTAAACATTAGACACAAGCTGGGATGATGGCACCACTAAAGCAATTTCTCTGTTTAATACCAGTGACTTTGATGTTATGGCTTTATATGTATTATTATTTTTTACAAAATTATGTTGGCGAGAGTTAATATAATATATTAACATTTACTTACCTGCTTTTGATCTATGCTTACGTTATGGTAATTAAATTACTAGTTGGTGTTAAAGTAGTGTTTAGTAACTGTTTTAAAATGACCAAATATTGAAATATGTAATATTTAGTATGATAAAATGAAATTGTTTGATAATTTATCAGTTTTACCATTCCTTCAAAAATTTTCAAACCTGTGAAGATTATTGTAGATGTCAAAATTGAAGCCAAAGGAAATTTGACCTTCGAATCCAATTTCAACTTTTCAAATCTTCGCACACCATTATAAACTATCTACCTCTGATTGGAAAAGCGATTTTTGTTTAGTGCTACAAATTTATTAGATATGATCATTTTTTATTTTATATATTCTTTTATTTTCAGATATATTAGATCACTTTACTTTCATAGGTCCCTTTAGTTTTTCCCTGCTTATTTAAAACATATAAATCCTTTATCTTTTTATGGTATTTCCTCTCTTATAAAGTTGAATTGAGATTTTCAAGTTGTAAACCTTCTCATCCTATTGATATGCAACTTAAATATAAATCGTGTTATTGCTCAAACCAAATGTTGAATATTACGGTATTACTTTAACTTGAAGTCTTCATTCACTGTTAAAATTTATGCTTTATGCTGGTTGAGTTGAATTGAATTGAATTGAAGAGAGGTTTGATATTAATTATTAATTTTGATTTTATATTTTCTGTGTTTATATGTTTGAAGATATCTTAGTTTTAAAAGAACTATTGTGTCTATAATCATTTATTTTCCAAACATAATTATATTTCTATCAACTAAGCTGCTTTGTTTTCTAAAGCTGTTTGGACAAAAGTATGAGTCATTATGAATATAAATAATTTCTATAATCTGAAGTATGAATTAAATATACTTATAAAATAGATTTGGTGATATAATTGTCTAACGTGGCATTCTCACAATGGTATAGACTGCTGATGGTGGAGAGATCAGGGTTTGAATCCCAGCTAGGTGTACTGAGAGTGATTATTCCAATATGTTTTTCCATGCTAGCCACGCAAATACAAATACACTTACTCTTAATTCCAAATTCCTCATGACTAACACATAATCGTGATTGGTTCATTTGCCTATAAGCCAAAAGGTTTGGGAGGTGCAGTGGCAAAAATTAAAATAACATAATATTATGTACTATAATTATTTGAAGAGTTTAATCTTTATTTATTTCTGTGTTAAATATATTATTAAATTTTCTCACCTTATAAAACTTAAATGTGGGTGGGGGATTTCCTTCCACCTGGATGGTGATGTAGCCAACGGCATCTAAAAAAAATAAAGAAATTTGATTGATATGATTATATAATTTTATAATTTATCAAGTGATAGCTGACAAATAAAAAAGTGTAGTAGTCAGAAGATTAAAAATAAAAGTACTCTTGAAAAAAAATATATTCAACACAATCACTTTTTATAAAGACCAGCTTCTTGGTCTACTTACTGGTCATCATTCCTGGCGATTAATCCAGAGGGCCTGGGTTTGATTCCTGGCATTACAATATGTATTTCTACTGAAGAAGAATTGTTCCTGTGGTTGTCATGCCTAGTTAAATAGGCTCATTATTATAATCCTCACAACATCTCATTGGGGCGGAGTACTAAAGTGGCCCAACCTTAGAAGATATATTCAAGAAATTTCTAGCTGAAAAACCATGGTCGATAGTATAAAAAAGGACCAGAGTGAAAGTGAAATTCAAACAGGGCCTAGCACAGTTTGATAGTGAACACACTAATATAAAACATACCATAAACAAAAGATACCTTATTAATAAATGGCTGATTGATAGGGTTGTGGCAGATACCAAAAATTTACTAAGAGTGACACCATATATTTATATCTCAACCTGACAACTTAGCTCAGTCGGTAGCATGTCTGTATACTGAGCTAACGGTCCCGGGTTCGAATCCTGGCATGGCCGAAAAATGTATCATTGGTGAAATGTGTGTTTACCCTTTCACAGTGATGAATTAAAGCCTGGAGACTAGATGTTGTGCCTATCCTAGTCTTAAGTTAGATTATTGGGCATATGAGGCTACAACAAGCCTAGCCAGCCGTTAATATAAAATATATGACTTGTATAATAAACTGACCCAGGCCATAGGCTGGAAAGTGGAAACACTAATGGATGTAAAATGTATATATCAGAACTATTAGCTACAGAATAAAATGATACAGCAAAGATATGAATAAAACATCGATTAAATTATGAAATATAAATTTGCACTGATTTAAAAAAAAAATTGATTAATACTGTTATTCAGATTGCATTTATTTCAACTGTATAACCAAATAGGTGAATTGATAATGAATAAAGTTGGACAAAATGTCTGTGGAAAAATAAAGGGGGCATAAAATTAAGTGAATATATGTATACATTGTACGAATAACACATTGGAAAGAGAAAAAAGTGGACAGAAAGTTAGTGGACGAAACGCGCCTTAATTTAAAATTGTATTTTACAACTATCATCAATCTTTAAAATTATATTTAGTGCATCGAGGAAAAGTTTTCCTAACCGGTATCGGGTTTATACATTTTACTAACAACGAGTATGCAAAACCTCAAATTTTATGATTTTAACTATTTTTTTTATATTCCAGTTAGAATAAATGGTCTATTTTTATCATTTAGCACTGTGTCTAACTACCCATTCGGGTTATACGCTTATAATAATTAGGCTAATGAGTTAGGAATTGGGAAGGTTGAATTTAGAGGAAGTGAACCCTCATTACCAAGGAGGGAGAGTGGAAAACCATTTAAGAAAAACCATCCCCAGTTTACCCGACCAAGATTCTAAACTCAATCTCACTGTCCTCAGCAGTCTAGCTACATAAGAAACTAGTGTGTTGACTAACTATGCCACCAAGGCAGATAATAATAATTGGTGTAGAATGTTTTTCTGCATATTTATATAATAAATTGTAATAGTATGAAATGTAGTAGATTGGGGAAAGGGGAGTTGTTTAAAACATAATTATGCTTTATACACATAATTATATGTTTGATTTTTCTTCCTTTTTAATGTATTTAGGGCTTTATTAGCTTATCCATAAATTGTAAAATGATTAAATGTAAGTTATTTTAAATACCTCATCTCTTTAAGCTAAGGCCTGACTGTACTAAGTTATTTCCATCCATATCGTATTTGATAGAAACATAACCACCTACCCTCTACTGCAGTGTAACTTTCTTGAACATCGACGATGACAGGTGGACCAGGTTCTCCAATTGGCTTAAGAGGTGTTGATGGCTTGTCAATTCTGTCATCCAACTCTGCGACGCTAGGGCGACGCATGTCTGTGCTTGGTCGCCTACGCTGTGGTTACACGGAAATAAGTCAATATTAATCTCTAGCTAGCTCTCCACGCCTAGACATTGTCTTGACTTTGAAAATACCTCATGGGACTATACCAGTCACATCGGAGCGATGCTACTTTAAATTGTTAAAGGAAATTAATCTTTCAATTTGAAGTTGAATTACACATTTAAAATACTATAATACTAAACAAAATACAATTTTCAAATTAATAATTAATTTTTATACAAAATGATAAGACTTAAATTATACAGTATTTTATCACTGAACCAACCAGATAAATATTGTGTCAAATCAATTAAAAATGATAATATCCATAAATGAAAACTAATAGTGCTGATACATATTCACATGTATGACATTTTACAACGTAAAACACACACACTTATAACACAAAGGAGTTTATTTTAGGGAAACGTTAGTGACAGCTACTGTTGATCCAGTAGAGTTGGTGGCAAAATAAACATGAGTTGGAACACAATAAATGGATGAATGAACTAAATAACACATTTAGGAATCAAATGAAAATTAAAACCATAAACTAAAATGAGGGTACATAAAAACTGAAAAAAGGAAACAAAATAAATAAGGTACTTACGAAAAATAAAGTCAACATAAAACAATAATAAAACAAACAAACAAACAAACAAATAAAGAGTTTTTGTTGTCCGTTTGGCAGCTCCCGAGCCTCACAAGCTCCTAGGTAGACATACAGATAAAACCAAATAGTTTGCCAGAAGTGAATAGGTCCAGTTAGTTTACGAACGTGATAAGTACTTTGTTTTAGCTCTGTTTTGTTTTAAGTGTTTTAAGTAGGACATTCAAGGGTAGAACATCCATCCAATACCTAATGTTGATTGCAAAGAACCCTGACTAAAGCCTAACCTATTCGCAGAACATTGGAAAGGCCCTAGAAAGTCGACATGTATTCTTGGAGGAATATATATAATAAATAAGCTTGGTTATGAAAACAAAGAAGGCTTGCTTTTAAAAATGGATTCATTATATGTCCATCCAATACCTAATGTTGATTGCAAATAACCTTGACTAAAGCCTACACTAATCGCAGAACATTGGAAAGGCCCTAGAAAGTCAACATGTGTTCTTGGAGGAATATATATAATACATAAGCTTGGTTATGGAAACATAAAAGACTTGCTATTAAAAATGGATTCATTATATGTCCTGATTTTAATAGAAAGCCCGTTTTAGGAAATCAAAACATTTTGCAGCCAAAATTGATAATTTTTTTTACCAAACTCTTATTACTATTATTAATTTATAGCAAATGATAGTATCTATCAATGCTGACAGTTGCAGATCACATGACTTGATGTATGAATACGTGAAATTATGTTTAGTAGCTTTTAAAGCTGTCAAATAATGGGCTTCCTATGGAAATCAGGGTATAGTATTCCATTGTTGTATATAGAAAATGTAACTTCTACAACTAATAACTTATTTATGAAAACTAATATAAATATTTTAATATTATTGAATATTTAACACACCCAAGGATTGGGCTAGTAACGTTCCCGAAATATCCAAGATGCCCAAAGAGTATATAAGACGTATAACATGCACTTGCATAGCTATCCAGTCTGAGTAAGGAATTAATTTCATGTGTAAATGTATTTCCAACACTCACCAATCTTTCATATCTTCTGCATTAGTTGGATTATAGCTCATTATTAATTGAAAACTAAATAAAACTTAGAAGACAGCAATAATAAGAATCTAATATGTATCTTTAAAAACAGGCATTGGATTCACGATACAATTTAGGAAATAATTTACTATGAATACATCAATTGATATTTCTAAGTTATTGCATCATGAGCCTGGCAGTTATATGTCTCAACTTTTATCTCCTTGTATGACTGTAGGTGCTATTAAACAAATTATTTATTCATATTACTAATATCGTTTCTTTATTATATAGAGTTTAACTTGTAATGTAAGATAATATATATGAACGGAATCACAAATAAATATTTGTTAAGAATAGCTTCAGCGTACTTGAATAATTTAGTACATCAAAATGTACAGCATTTCATATTAGAGTCTAATTCATCAAATCTTGCATAAGTGACCTATTACTTATGAATTTAATGAAGACTTCACTAACTTTTGACCAACATATTTTCTCCAGTCTGTTTAGTATATGAATCAAACCTCTAGGAAATTAAAAGTCTCAACTCTGGGTATAACTATATAGTAGACTCTATATGCGCCCTATATTGATAAATTTTCATATTTAGTTTATATGGAATGTCGATTCTAGTTACCAATTTTGATGTCAGTAAATTAATAACATGTTATTAAATTGTGACTGTCCAGCATGTCTATTCAATGTTTCCTACGTACGGGTGAGATGTATCAAGTGTCTTCTAGATGACGCTAATACATTATTTCTGAACTTTAATCTATCCCTCACTACACATGGAACGTGGAACAGAGTGTCACTTTGTTTCTGAACTTGAATCTATCCCTCACTACACATGAAACATGGAACAGAGTGTCACACTGTTTCTAGACTTTAATCTATCCCTCACTACACATGGAACATGGAACAGTATGTCACACTGTTTCTAGACTTGAATCCATCTCTCCCTACACATTGAACATGGAAGAGGGTGTTACTTTGTTTCTGGACTCGAATCTAACCCTCACTACACATGGAACATGGAACAGAGTGTCAAACTTTTTCTGGACTTGAATCTATCCCTTACTACACATGGAACAGTGTGTTACTTTGTTTCTGGACTTGAATCTATCCCTCACTACACATGGAACATAGAACAGAGTGTCACAGCTGCCTGAGCAGCTCTAACCTGTTGTTTGTCCTTGTCTTGAACCTCGCCAGGACGGGAGCCTTTTCTCTGTTGTGTCAAAACAAAATAAAACAAGGACATAAATATGGAATGGAAACTTAGTAAATAAAAATGAAACAAAATAATAAATTCACAATCACAAAATGAGGTAAATGAGAAAGGGATAGGCAAAAATTGTATCAATAAAATTGTGCTCTAGAAATCCAACATAATCAGAATGCGATATTGTATCTGACTTCAATTTGTATTTCATAAATAATACTTTTTTGTATACATTTGGTTATTAGGGTTAAAATAATATTCTTCACAAGAATTACTAAGGGTAGGACTTGTATAGGCATATGTATTAAATTATTCAAAATAATTATAACCTAAGCCTGCATCAGTTAGAGAATGTACTGTATATTTTACTTTTTTTTAGTTCTAGTTGGTCGGTGATGGGAGATAGGAATTCTGGTTTGGCTGAGTGTACTGAGATTGGTTTTTACAAGATTATTTTCCACTTTCTATCCACAAAAGATTGTGAACATTATTCCTAAAGTTTTACCTTACCCACTTGTACCAAATAAGTATGAATGTGGCAATAGCCTGGAAGGGTAGTAATGTACAGCGCATACAAAGTATAATAATACAAGATATAAAAAAATTAGTAGTTCCGAAACTGCTTATTTTAAATTACTTGAATTTTTTTAATTGTTAAAATAATGTACATGATGCATTATTCAGTGACGTTCTATGACATCAGAACGTTTCCTAAATTCAACCGTACACAAAGCTGAAAATAACTAATTTATGCTTGTCTATTTACACAATCTTTATAAAAAATAAGTAATAAGAAAGATCGATTGTTAAACAAATTAAATCCTTCTATTCATCTTTAAAATGTATCTTTTTATACCCTACAGTAAATAGAATTGTCTGGTTCCCAAACAATTTATATTTGAACATTGATTGATGTACATTTTGAAACCTTTGTACCATATAATCCGTATTAACCAAAACAAATCTATAACAATACTGTCCAAAGCTATGAATATAATTATAATATGTGTAAAAAGATAATCAAAATTCTTTTGAATACATTTTTGATTGATTAAAATTACATAGTTTTTAAATGTTTGAAAATAGTGTAATCTGTTTACACATTTTTAGAGAATGGTACCTATCATAGAATGATGCAAGGAGCCTAAATTACTAACCACAAGAAGAACGAATCATGAAAACTAATGACCAAAAATATAGGCCTATGCATTTTGTGTAAAAGTTTGGTATAAATATGTAGAACTCTAGAGTAATTTATCTATTTATTAAATATTTATATATTAGAGTATTTTTCAGGTACGTATATAAAAAATAACAATCTTGGTCTGATTTGTTTATTTTAGCACCGTATTTTACTACCTATAATCATAATGTCTTGTAAAGTGTAGCACTTGACTGTATTTGTCATAATTATTTTGTAAATTTTAACACCTATGAATTGTTAATCAGGAGTATTATTAATAACATTATTCAAAAACGTCCCTATTGGGCCCAAGTTGGAAATGGTTGGTTGGAAATAAACAAATATTTCTGGAGTTAGAAAGATAATTCAATAGTAACCTCTAATTAGAACGTATCTTTGAACTATGAACTACAATCTGTTTCATAAAATACAAATATATTAACACAAAATTACATATTTTAAATCAATGGATTTGTTACAATGTTTATACTTAATGTATATTTTTTGAGTTCCCAATGAAAACTAGTTTAATATGAGCAAGAAATAGGAAAATTAACAATATTAAGTAATTTATTATAGTTATAATTATTACTTTCATAGATATATTTTAATTTAATTAGGGTATTATCATATTAACAAGTTGTGTCAGTGATACAATATTCTTTATGCAAGAGGATTTCTTGAGCAAAAAATAATAGTAAGAACAAGCAAGGTACAATACAGAGCAAACAAAATAAAACAAAATATTTTAAATTGCTGTATTTCTTTGGCATTTATTGCTATTTCGGATTTAACTAATAGGGAAAAAAAGTTTTTAAATTTAAATAAAAACTAAAGTGATATTAGTTATTTTACTGCAGTTACTATAACAAGTACTATGAGTAATAATAACAAAAATAATAACTTTTAAATTTATAAATTACATTTATTATTAAATCCCTTATTCTTTTTCATTGTTGATAATAGCAGAGATTAATAAATGAGTAAGGTATACATTACTGTGGTAATAGTACATTGTGGTTTGCATACCGCAATTGATTATCTACCACTGTATTTGGAATACCTTGCAGAATAAAATGTTAAATGTAGTGTATCCTTAAATAAACAATTATATTATATAGGGTTTAGTTTTATAGTTTGTTAATGAATATTTATTTTATAAAAGAGCCATCAGGTCATGTCAAGGATCCACGTTGTATTATGTGTATCCAAAACTAACATAGTCCTCTCAAGTCACAATAGACGACAAATGCCAAAGAACGAGGTCAGCTTTGTGCTACTACAACACAAATCTCACCTTTTGATCAAATACCTCACCAGGCCGCAATTTTCCAACCTGTAGACAGATAATGAATGAAAGCAAATGAACAAAGGAGATATGCATGATTTCGATGTACTTCCGTTAATCTTGATGAGATGGTGTGGAAATATGGAATTAAGTTTCAACAGGGATACAATTACAAAAAAACAGTACAGTACATTACATTTGACACCACCGCAAAAGACGTCACACTAAGACTCCAGCTCACATCACATAATTTTTAAGTAGAAAAATAAATTAATAAAATGAACGTAGTTAAAATAATATTATTTTATATAATTAATAAAACAAATAGATGTAGATATTTAAATGTAAATTTAAATGCATGAAAAGCAAATGCTAATATGACAGTAGAATGCTCGCGGATTAACTGAAGCCAATAAGGTGGAGAGCCGTGCAGTGACGAGAAGGTAGTGGAAATGAAGCAACTGAAATAAAATAGAAAAAGTTTTATCCCAGATAAAATAAAAGAGAATTATAAATGAAAAAAAAAGAGTTGTGTTAATACAATAATAGCAGCAATAGTATATATTAGAATAACCGGGATAATACATTGCAAACTATGATAATACCAGTTGAAATCTATAAATAAATATCAAAAATAATTGTATTTTACAAAATAAAAACATTGAGTACATTGGATGTATGGAATCAAACTATAAATTGTGTGTCTATATAGTATATTGATTAATGACCATTAAATAATCATTATGATTTTATTAAGAATGGTTTCTCCTTAATACTGTAAATTTGTTTATAATTTGAGATCCAAAGTTTTCTTTTAGCATGGCAGGTAGATTTTATTCTTAAATATCTCTTAGGCTATAGATGATCTACTATTGTTTGTACTAAAAGGGTATAAATATTTGTTTATGTGAAATTAAAATCATTTCAGTGGAAGTTTAGTTATAAAACAATATTCCATTCAAAGTTGAAATAGTATATGAACTTAATTGCATTTTTCCGAGCAAAGAATTTCCTTAAGTGATAATACTATTTGATAGTAAACAATGTACAAGCAATCCAGGTTATTCTAAGTGTGGTTGCGCTAGGAGCGCACTGCATCGACGTATTCCCAAAGTAATAAGAAAAAATAAATAAATTGAGTAAATGAGCGAGCGAGAACAAGGTCATGCTAACATCATGGTGATGTCTGTCAACCGACAATCTCACCTTGCGCTCTTCCAACACTTCTCCTGGCCGCAATTTTCTATTTTCCTAAAATCAGAACAGAGCATCATTGAACCAACCAGAACCTTTTTGACAAAACCGTGCTGGCTCTTGTCTTCTTAATAATACTTCTCATTGATTAGAGAAACAGATAAATATGTATGTGCTATTTTCATAAACTTGCCCGTTCTTGAGCATTCTAGTTACTATAACGAGATTGCGATATTGAGCCAAACCTAGCTTAAGCGCAGAGATTATTTGGCAAGGGATATTTGAAAAAGTAGAAAATCTTGTTTCTAGATATAATATTGAAAATAATTTTCCAGCCGTGAATGACTAACATAATTTGTTTTAAGATATTTTTTTTTCCAAATAACTTCATTAGGATTTTATTTGTACTCCTTGCAGTAGTAATCCGGTTAAGTTATAGTTGTCATTAAATTTAGTTAAAGCCAGTGAATGCATTAATTGTAAAAATAAAAATAAAAAGTATATGAGAATAAATGATCAATTTGTCCTAATTTTTACACTAAGTATATAGGCCCTATTATTTACACTATTATTAATAAGAGATAGGCAAAACTATATTTTCACATTATTTTTAATTAAAATAATTACTATCGATGAGTTAGTGTTATCTCATTTAACTGTAGAATAGAGATAGCTTCAAACATCGTTATTTTCATACACCATTATTTAAAATTATATAGATTATATATTGTACCTAGTTGGATAACCAATGACCAAAGACCAATAACCAAACCATTATATATGATAATATAAAAATGAGATGGAGGTTATTGGCCACTACGCAAGTCAACTAGTAACAATACTATGAGATTTAAAAGTTTTATTGTTTATATATATATACATACACACATACATACATATATATACATACACACATACATACATACATATATATATATATATATATATATACCAATGATTAAGAGCCGCTTGTAAACTTTACAAAGCTTATTTAATAAGTTAAAGCTTGATGGCAATAAATAATAATCTTAAATAATATGCATTTAAAAATTTAGTCAAATTAGCTTTCCTCTAAGCTAGGGAGCCAATTTATCAGTCATAAATAATCGGTTCAAGCATTCCAAATGTAAAAAATAATAATTTGAGACTTAAATACATCTCATTTAATTGCTACTGGAAAAATAAGGGTTGGTATTTAAAATGGATTTGGCGAAAGCATATTTAATTGGAATTGCAATTATCATTATAATTGACAATATTTTCTTTGTTCCCACCCATCTGCAAACTAAACTAATGTGTATACGTGAGTTTTTAATAATTCTAAATTCTAAATATTATTTATGTATATATATTAAAGACCAATTTTTAATTTTTATGTTTTGTTTTGAACATTATGTCATACTAAACTTTTTTTTTAATTTCTACAATTATTCTAACAGATATACATAGTACATATTAATATCATTCTTCAAATAACATAACACTCTACCTATTGATTAAAATATATGAACTCTTTTTAAATTGACTTAATATCTTAGATTGGTTTTGGTCCGAATTTGAACACGAATCTCCTTGGGAGCATTCGGTGATGATGTGCTAGCGTTAAGATCCACACTTTGTTGCTCATGGACCTTATGGAATTACTAAACATAGATGCCCGTGGCCCTGATGGAACTACTAAGCCTGGCTGCTCATGTCCCTGATGAATGTACAATACATATCTACTAATAGTCTTGATGGAATTACTACACTTGGATTCTCATGGCCCTGATTGAATTACAAAACTTTATTGCTCATGGTCCTGATGAAATTACTATACTTGGCTGCTAGTGTCCCTGATTGAAATTGTTACACCTGTATGCTCGCGGCTCAGATGGAATTACTATACTTGGCTGCTCATGGCCAAGATGGAATTACTATACTTGGCTGCTCGTGACCCAAATGTAATTATTACATTTGTCTGCTTGTGGTACCAGTACAATAACTACTATACTTATCCAACTTCTCAAACAAAATGTAAACATAATTTTCTACACAAAATCATGTAAATAAATATCGTCTTACTTAATTTATAATCAAGCTAAATATTAGGCTTATATATTTATATTACTTATGTTATCTGCAGAAGGTATTTATGTAAATAAGTTACAGTAGTTCTCTGCTATGCATTTTCAGAATATGGTGGTTCACTATAATATATTGCTGAAAAAGGAAAGTAGTGATCATGAGCATTAATGAACCAAAATGTATCTGTAAAATTTATTCATTATTCCTAGTATTAACTATTCTAGAATTTAATTGAATCAGTTAATCTGAGTGAAAGTCGATTAAATTGGAAATAATTACAGTATACACAGGTTTTATTATAAAAGCATTACTATACTATTTTTCAATGTATTTTTTAAATTGTTTAACTAATCATAATAAGAATATTAATTTCTTTATTTTACTAAATTAGTGGAAAATAACTGGTAAAATAATTGTATTTATGACAGAGACACTTTGGTAAAAAATGAATACTAATTACTAAACATCACCAACGGTTGAGTTAATAAGAAATTTACATTAGATTTTAGTTGGTAACTATCTTGGATCCGCATGGTTCACAAGCCCGACCCTACTGTACATTTATAAATGTTGCGTGATTAATTTCAGACACTTGAAACAAAAGTAGACAAGTAAAAAATACATAAATATTATATCACATTCTGTATACATTTGTATGCTCTATAAAATCCAAAATAATATTTAGGCATTGAAACAGATGGTAAATATTACACCACAATTACTAGTATGTATGAAATAAAGTGCATTGAGCAAAAACAATTGGTAATAAATAAAATGATAAAACCAATCATTTTAATTAACTTATATATCAAAATAAATAATTATTCCTTATTCAGAGTGTAAGGAACACCAATGGCTCATAATTATTTAACCATTGAAAATCTTGATAAATGTTGCTTGGTGTCATTTGTAAAAAAATAGAGAAGCTAAAAGACATTAGCTTCAAATCACCTACTTATATTTTAATACAATTAACATCATGTGTAAATTTGGAATAAGTACTTTTATATTAAACGTGGATATTTATTGTTTCAATGAATTTAGTTAAAAATATAATACTTATTTTACACCACCATGTTTAAAGAATTTTAGACTAAGTTTACTTCACTGAGAATTATTTGTTTACTTTTGTTCAGCAACAGACACACAGATTTACACAGAAATATTAGAGAAGTGGGAAGAAAATGTTAATTTGGAAGTTTAACACAAAACATAAGATATCACAATTTATATAAATAACTATATTTATACATATAAGCATCGAGATACTTGCTACTTGTGATAGTTCCACTAATACTAGAATATAATTATATATATATATATATATATATATATATCCAGATATCAATGGGAGTAATACAATTATGTGAATGTTGACCCAAATTACAAAAAATAATATTAAAGTATTATCACAGTGATATGAAACAATTTATATAGTATTCTAAGAATATGAAAACAACTCTTGAATCATAACCAAGGCATTTATTTCCACACAACTCAATGAAAATATTCGTCGTAGCTCATTGTTAGTATAGGAAATATATCTTGTCAAGCTATTTTTTATGTAATTCGTTAAATGAATACAGCACCTTGTAAGTTTAAGTGATGTCCACCAAGTAATGGAGCATGAGGAATCACATTTTATACTATAGAAATTATTATTTTTGTTCTTTATAATAGTAATTCGCATATAAATGTTGACTTAGATATCCTAATAATATTATTTGATTTAAAACTATTTTTAAATTTACGTTATATAAGCTACTTTTAACCCTTAGTGTCCAAATAAAATGTATGACACATGTTTAGTGATTGTAATGAAATCATAACCCACATCAGTGGCCGAATGATCGAAGACGTCACTTTTGTGTTAGACCTGCCTATTGTTAACAGGGAGATTAGGGTTTAATCACAGTCGGGTCTACTGAGACTGCTATTTCCTAAATGATTACCCACTTTCCTTCCACAGATATGTGGGTAAATTATCTCTAAAATGCTTTCTTTCTCATCCCTACCCCATTAGAGTATTTTTTATATTATATAAATGCATTTAACTTGAACAAGTATTAAGAGTGGCGATAAAAAAATAATAATACTGTTTATTAAATTTTGCTTCAAAAGTTGTTTGATTAGAATTTTGAAGCTGTAGTTTTTTATCTATAAAATTAACTAATTTAGATTTTGATCAAAGTGAGGGAATATGTTGTGTGCTTTTATGTGATGATTGTTTTAAGTAAAATGTATGTTCTCCAGCTAGTAGGAAACTACCCAACACTCAATCCCAATGCCTTAAGCTCAATGCTTTAGAGAAATTAGGTGTCCTTACTCTTCTAAACTTTACATCACATATATGGTTTTTGCCCCGAGGTGCCGTTTACATGTGTGTTAATGCAAATATGTAACCCTAATCTGACTAGACAAGGGCTTTCAGATTTAGGGTTAAATAAAATTAAAACTCAAAGCCGTATGTATAATACTTATTCTAAAACAGAGAGAGGGAAATTAAGGTGTTACTTTAGTCAATAGGAATATGAAGGAGAATACGGTTCAAATCTTCTCAACTCCGGCTCGAACGGGCCTTTTTCTATACTGGAGGGTAGAGCAGGAGAAAAAAGGGTTATAATATTCTGAATATTGCTGCTTTATCTATATTTTTATTCTATGGATTCCATTACTCTTTTCACTTAATTTTATGTTTGTTTTAACTTTCATTCTTTAGCAAGTCCTTAATTTTAATTTCAGTTCCATGAATATGGTACGTTGTTTCTAGTACCGAAAACATGTCGGCTGAATAGCGTTCCAGTGATTCCCAGCACATACTGGAACACCAAAAGGAGTACAGGGACCAAAACTTCAGATAAGACTTAGATAAATATCAAACTAAATTAAACTTTTATGGAAACTTCTTGAACACTAAAGTGTTACAATTCAAACACTTCATTAATTTTGTATAACTTATTTTAAATTGTTGTTTTAAATTGTCCCACAGTTTAACTTCTTTCATAACTAGTTCGTTACTGTTATAATTGCTTAGCTTTTACTTTCATTTTAAAATAATAATTGTAATTGATAGTATATTATGTCATGTTATTAGTTCATTCCTATTCGACTGAGATTACATATTATATTTAACTTTATAAACAAGTTTGTTACTGCTATAATTGTTTGACTCTTATTTTTATTTTTATTAAGTGGTCAATTAATAGTGTATTATGTAATGTTATCAGTTTGTACCTATTTGACTCATATTAAAGCATTTGTTGTAAATGTAGATAGTTAACACCAAAGTACGCTAACGTCCTGTAAAGTTTAATCATAATGTCAGCTACACGGAATAGTTCATTTATCAATTATCAAATTTGAACCATACTTTCATAAATTATAAAAGATAATAATATCTAAGTCTTAACTTATATTATAATAATTACAGAAGTAACTTAACAAGTATTTTCTATCCTTATGAGAATTTTAGAGCTACAACACTATTATAACTACATTTATGACTATTTTAAAGGTAATATTAATAAAAAGATTAAATTATATTAGGTTATTTGTGAAAATAACTAAACTACAAGGTCAAAATAGGAACTACATAGTGTTTTAAAGGAATGTAGCTTTACTAGATTTAGATTATTACCAACTAGAACTACACAATCAGTAGAGTGATTAGATCAAATCTGGAATGATAAAGGAATTATTTTATCTATCTAAAATGAAAATATATGAAAATGGTTTATGAGGTTACACAGGTTACTAAGAATATGTTTCTTAGGACTACAACATTTTCAATATGACTATACAATAAGTGCCTGTATTTCTACACTATAAAATTGTGTGTAAAAAAGTTGGCATTATTATAGTCACCAAGGATAACCAAAATTGTCGTCATAAAATATTCAAAACTAAATATTTTAGAAATTGAGTTACAAAATTGACATATTTAAAGAATCAAACTGAGCATTGAAACTTCACCTTTTACCATAATTTATTTATGTTAATTTTTCTTAAAATATAGAAAATATAATTAATATAAGTGTGGAGTACTAAGGACTATTAAATTAATATTTTTGATATACTAGAAATGATCATTACAGGTGATCAATTTTATGCCAGTGATCTCAAATATATGCCATTTAAAAAAACAAAAGATAATTAAATTAAAATGAAATGGTGAGCATTTATATGATACTTATCAAAAATAATACTTTTATAAATCCCAAAAATTTAAAAAAACTATTTATATAAGTAATATTAATATATGTATATAAACACAAACTGAATAATTATCTGAAAATGTGGTACCCTTAAATTCATACAAATAATTATTAGGTTAATATAAAATGTGCACTGTACATAATAATATAATGTGTTAAACAAGCGGAATACATATGAATCTACTCATTCCTTGCTAAAATAATTAATAAGACAAAAAACTTCCAAAAACCTAATAGAAAAGCTATAGGCTCATGGAATAGATTAAAGCACATACACATCTTTAAATACACTTATTTTCATATCACATAAAACTCTTTCGTCTGTTTGATGACTGAATGACACTAGTTTGTCCTTTTTAACAACTTGCTTGAATCCTGGAATTGAGTTGAGTTTGGAATGACCTCAAGTAACCTTAGATAGGATTCAGAAGCTGCTTGTTTATAATGGCCTCGTTAAACTTGGATAATGAATGAGATGAAATTAATGTACACAATATTATGAAGGTGCTTGTTGTGTTTTCTTGATGAAATGTGAGTAAAATGTGCCTTTAGATCACATTGTATTAAGTTTCTGAATTTTTTTATTTTTTTTATTTGCCTATTCAAACTTGAGTCTTTTATATGCTTTTGAAGATTCCTGTTATTAGTATAATTATTAATATTAAAACATTCTATTATAGTTATAATATGATTTCACATATTCTATAATAGTGGTTATAGTAATATTCAGATCTATATTCATAATATATAAGACACGAATTTAACCAAAGCAATAAAAACTAGCAACTTTAAAATCCAACTAGAGTGTCCTCATCCCACTCAAGACAAGTTGGAATATTCTAATACATGATTCAAGAGAATATAATTCAAAACAAAACCAGTGTTACAGTTTTAACAAGTGTTTAACTTTATTGATGAAAAAGCTCTATGGAGACAAACCATAATTGTACTCGATGCGGGTGTGTTTTGTATTATTGTCTGGATAAAACTTATTTATGGGAACTAGTTAAATCTTGTCATGTTATTTAAACTTGTCATTAATTAATATTTTCTATTTTGTTTTCCTTTATGAAAATTATAAAATTTTATCTTCTTGTTAAAACTTGTTTCTATTACTTTTGCGCAAAAGATTTTGACTTAATTTTATCAAGTAAGTAGTCATAAGCAAATGCTTTTAAATAATCTGAGTAACCCATTTATTAAAATACCGGTATCACATTTAAATGGAATATTCAACTGTTCGGAAATATTAGACTGCACTTAACGATAATATATTTAAGTGTAAAACCCATGCCCTATCCTAGCGAACAAGTGCCAATATCTTTGGTAATCCACATTGGCTACATATCTTTGAGATCGACTCACCTCCACCTACAGCTACTCTTGCAAACAAGCAGTGATAGCAGCACTAGGATGCACGCCTCACACGCAAGCTTAGAGCCTACCTCGTCACTGATAATAAGACTGGGACGTCGTTCCTGGTCTGCTGGGGGGATGAGTGAACCTCGACGACTTGGAGGGCCGGATCCAGGGGCTAGGGAACCTTTCCTAGTATCAGCTGCTGGGGACTTTTCTCGGCTCACTTCGATCTTTGGCGCTTCAATCTCAGGAGCTTTGATCTCTGGTACCTTGATGCCCGCTTTCTTCAATTTCTTCTCTACAGGCTAAGTGAATAGCACACAAACCAATAGGTAAATAAAGGTATAACGGTCAATTAATGTGATTGAGATCAAATCCAAAATAGAACCACATTAGCTTGAATAGAAAACAACCGTACAAAAGACGAAGTGAGCTATGTCGCCAAGACTATCACCACTGAACGAAACGTATTATGTGTCGGCTCGTCTGCTTGGCGTTTGTCTCTTCTTACCATTATAATGTGTCTAGTCAAAGAAATATGGAGATACTGAAAGATATTACATTTAGTTTTCAAAAGATAGAATAAATAGATATCATTATTGTTAGTTTGTTACTTTGCTGTCTGACCTCCTCCCAAGTCTGTTTGGTTGTGAATTGAAACGACGCCAAACCTTGGCAAAGAAAGTGAGTGAGCGGGGAGTCGGGGCACTGTTAGATGCTCATTTTCTTGGCTCATAATAGCACCCTAACAAACGCTCCCCCTCACCTCGAGACAAAATCTGCAAGAATGACTCCTTTCATAAAATGCCAACTTCTGTAATCTTTTTTTGAAAATAAAATATGAAAAATGGACAAGAATGTTTCAACTAAAGTAGAACAAACGAAGTGTATTCTAAAATTGTCACATAAGCGCACTAAGTGTTGGAGCCAAAATACTAAACCGAACAAGATTATGTTTTTAGTTTTAGATTGCAGATAATTAGATATGATAATTATGTCACAGGGATAAAGCCCACATAGTTTAGAGAAAAAGATTCAACTTCCAAAATAATATAGTGAATCCTTTTTTGATGATTTATTTATGATCTCTCTACGTTTGATTCCACAATGGTTTTAATTGAGATATACGAAAGAGGTAAAAATATTTGGCAAATATTCAACAAGTTCAATTCATATGTCTTAATACTTTAGTGTCATAGAGCCAGACTTCTAATAGTAATACTGCAATTCTACATTCAATTTGTAATACGAGAGAAGTTTTTTCACAGTTTGAGTGGATATTAGTATATGTTGATACACTTTAATTTATTCTTCAAGGAAATTATAGTTTTAGAGAATTAACAAATGGATAAAAATTTTAATTTAAAATAAGATATGATTTGTCATTTTGATAACATTAATTATTGTGTATCTCAAAGGCATTTGTTCATGAATCTTCAACTTATTAAAATGTAATTACTTGTATTTTTATCATATTATATTCAATATATGATATAAAAATATTATATAAAATAATATAAAAATTGAGAATATTAAAATTATAACTTTCTTTTTTAAGTTCCTTAGTTAGATATTTATTAACTTTTCTAATTATTATGAACGCTATTAATTAAACAATTTTGCAATGACTTAAGTAAAGAACCACACCACTAGCTACATGACAATGGCGTCAATCTCGCAATATACTGAATTGCCAGGAGAATTAAAAGTTTTAATCTGGGATAGATGCATTGAAGGTGTTTTCCTAAATGTGATTTCCTACTTTAACTCTGCCATCACTCTCCCATTATAATTTAGATATGCTTATTCCCAATTACCCTCACATTTAATACCACATAGTATAAGTAGATAAAAAATGTTGATGTTAAAAGTACCAAAAAAATTTAATGAAATGTGTGTATTTTGAGCTATTCCTGAAATCCACCTCATGAAGATTTTAATTTGAATAGCGCAACATTAAAATAAAATAATCTTACATGATTTTTTTTTTTTTAGTATTATCAATATTTCATGTTATTACTTTTGAATTTGGAAGAGGTGTATTAATATATGTTGCAAATGGCAGTAAAAAATATCAATATTTGATAAAGACACTGTTTTAAATTAATGTTATTAATAATATTGTAGTAGTCAACAATTTCTGATGGGTGTGAAATGTTTTTTAAATAATACAAATAAATGCAAATAGTAAACTAAAGATAGGCTTTGTAAGATACTAACAATGGAGGTGTAAATAGGAATAGGAAGACGGGATTTTTAAAGGAAGGAATGATGATACTAACAATGGAGATGTAATAGGACTAGAGAAACTGACTTTGAAAGGGGAGTAAGGAAGATATTTTCAAAGGAGGTGTAAGTAGGAATAGAGAGACAGGCTTTTCAAGGGTACAAAAGAAACTACTAGTAATGGAGATGTGTGGATATGTTGCTAGTTCAAATAAATTGAAAAAGTGTTTTTCAAATTATATTTGTATAGTAAATAATTACGGCGTGGGAGCTGAAAGCTAAATGCAATTGTTTTCATATGCATGAATTAAAATAAAAGAAGATTATATTTTTAGTTTTAAGGTCTCATAAATTTGACTTCTTAACGCAAATCTGAAATTATTTCTTTATTCACAATATAATTTATGTATAAGTCACAAATTATCAGACGTTTTCTCTTTACAATTCTAATTTGTTGTTATGTTAATGGTGTATTAAAACAATTACAATAGTATTTTAATCATTTGTTCCTAATTATATAAAATAAAGCCTTCCTGAAAGTATTTTTTGATAAAAATAGAATATATTGTGATGGAGCTATTTTAACTCCAGTATATGTTGATAGAGGCAACCAGAAAATTTATTGTAATAAGAGTGTTGGGAAATATTTGGAAATGGCACATAATTCGTAATAAATATTGATTTCAAAATATTTGCAAAAATCAATAGTGAATATTTTAATTCTCTAAAATTGTGGGGTATTGTGATATCCATCCTTTTTTTTTCGCTAACACCGCATCTAACTTCCTCTTCAGGTTGCACGCATATGTACTACTTTACACTAATGAGTTAAAAATAAGAAAAGTTTAATTTATAGTAAATGTACTCGCATTAGTGTGGAGCGAGAGTGGAAAACCATTGTGAAATATTTCTCAGTACATCGAACAGTAGTCGAGCCCCAATCCCAATTTTAATTCAAATCTTATTTAGTAAAGTTTTTAAAATTTAATTTAAAAAAAGATAATACTGTGTTCATTATTTGTAACAAAATACAGCTGTTTTCCATGTTGATATTAAATATAGTTACTTTTAGAAAGTACTTTATGTAGACGCATGAATAATAAATATAACATTAAATTTAATTTTATCGAAACAAAATAAAAAATTTCAATGAATTATAGGACGGCCATTTTAAAATTAAGTTTTAACCGTTATATTGGTCTAAAATTGACTTTAATTTAGGATATGATATTAATTATATTATAATATAATGACAATTATTAGTTTAGTACAAAAAATTAAATTAGTATTGTAAAAATAAAACCTAGGGAGTATTTATTTCTTCAGCTTTATCTTTAACTATTCAAAAGATCTGAAATTCTTATTTAAGCTTTAGAATATGCTCTAATATAACCAGTGGATTCTGTAAATACATTTAATATACTAATCTAGGTTGGCCTAAAATAACAACACACAAATGATCTATCTTTTGATTCATATTTAGATATTGAAAAAAAATTATTAAAAAATAAAATAAATATTTAATATACTTCTTTACATCTACAAAACCTTGAAATAAGAATTTTGAAGATGATAAATAAGAAAATCAATGTGCTTTTTTCAGAATTAAAATCATAATTCATAATTTTTATTAAGCTGTTAACATATAAATAATTTATCAAAATGATCTACTTTCTACTGGTAAAAGTATCAACAAAATCGATTATAAGAATCGAACAATGAAATTACTGTTGTAACACTTAGTACGAGCAACAAAGACACGGACGCTGGTAATCCAAAGTCACACTGACTGGACGTAATAGACAAACACAGGACTATTCGAAAGCAACTAACATAGCAGCTGTAGCTAGACGGAGACGAAACAAATGATTGAAAACAAGACAAACGAAGCAGGACGAAACAAATCTACAATTATCTAGAGCTGACAAGATGAAAGGTTACATGTCTAGTTTTAATATAGATTGGAGTAACCAAACGCGAACAAATTTTAATACCAATTCACATCTGAAAATCTAAGTCAATTTACTGTGTAAAGAAAATTTGACTTTTATTTAGTGTGAGATTGTGTCCTTGTAATACATCTAAATTAAATATTTAGTTTTCAGCTCTAGATGAAACGTTGTTATATAGCTCTAAGCTATGTAGAACCAGACTACATCAAGTTGGTGACATGAAGGAAGGTGGAATAACGTCCTACAAACTGCTGAGAGCGGAGCGCATGAAACAGCGATCACCTGCGCAGAGATTGTCAAGTTCTCAACCATGTCTTGCTCTTCATCTTTCCCATCTTCTTCCATTTCCTCCTCAGCTTCTTCACCGTTGCTCTCCTCTTCCGAACTACTTGGCACATAGGCCATAGGGTCGTACTTACGAATCTATACAAGCAAGGATTGTTTCACGCCGCCATTGTTATTTTACAGAGATTGTTATTTTAAAATCTTATAATTGTATTAAGAAACATAAATAGTTATTCTTAATTTGACAGGTAAATTTACATAAAATTATATTATTTATAAATAACAAACAAATACTATTTAATATAAAGTAAAAATGTAAAAATATTTGAATTCACTTAAAGCTAATTTTAAATGTTATTGTTTGAAAGTATGAGACTTGATATGTAGTGTTTATTTATATTATAACAATAACAATAATAACAATATTTAAATGTGATATTTGCCTTTACTCTGCAATTAGCTAGAATACAGGGAATACTTTACTATATCAATTAAATTGACATATTGTTGTTTAGATTCCCACAAGATACATTCGTTTCAAAGCATTTCCAAATTGGTGGATCAGAAAGCCTTGCTTAGATAAATAACTATTTTTAGACACAAATAAATGTAACCTAGTCAATTTTTTTACTTAAATGCTATACATTACATGACATACTGTCCCAATCGTGTGGCATTATGTAGGTTTTAGTATTAGTTGTTACTATAGTTAACATGCTTTGTTGCGCTAACTGTAAATAAAAAAATATATTCATTATATAGTTTTGAAATTAATGTTAATTCAACTATTAGAATGTAAAATATGACAACTTTAATATGTTCTAAATATTTTAGTCAGTAAGCTCACCAAAAATATAATGTAAATTTATTTGAAAATATATTCAATTTTCACTTTTCATTATTTAATTACATATTTCACTTACTATGGTGTATTATTAGAATCTAGTAATGTACTGTTTTATCTATGTACGAGATATAAATAGACGCACAAGAATTGAATGTCTGCTTCTATGATAAATGTGAAATAATTCATTTATAATTATAAATAAAATTTTCAATTCACCTTTGGAACTTCCTCTTTTGTTTGTTTCAGTCCAAGTTTCTTCTCTTCAGTTTTCTGTGAAATTGAAAATTCAAATTAAATATTTAATTTTTTTTGTGGTCTTTAATATAGTTTAACTCTACAAAAATTATTTTTATTCATTTACTACATTTATTTCGTTTGAAAAAAAATTATTTTCCTGTTTGTCAATATATATTTTTGAATTATAACAAATTGATAATTGTAAGTCTAACATGCACTAAATTATAATACAGCCCTCAAATTGGATCTGTTTTTAATGTAGAGCTATATCCATATCAGGGTCTAGGAATTCGGATTATTATTATTATTAATATTTAGCACCGCATCTTACTGCCCGTTCGGGCTATAAGCTTTAAGTACTAATTACGCTAATGGATTAGGAATTGGGAAAGTTGAATTAGAGGAAGTGAACCCGAATTTGCGTGAAGATAGAGTGGAAAACCATTTAGTAAAAACCACCCCCAGTTCACCCGACAGAGATTTGAACCTCAATCTCCCCATCCTCAGCAGTCGAGCTCAACACGACTAGCACGTTAGCCAACTACGCCACCGAGGTGGGTAAGAATTTGGAATTATTCTTAGAAAAAATCACACCTAGGCTTTAAGAGTAATTAATATATTATGAAATGCTTATAACAAATAGAAAACATAAATGTCATCTATTGAATTTGAAAAAAGTGTGTTTTTGTGTATTTTTATTCCATAGTTAATACTTCGATTTAACTAATAATAATAATAATTTGCCTAAAAGTATATACTATCTAATTGATAATATAATCCCTATATTTTTAGCAAACAAATTATACTACAGAATAACTAGGTAACTGAATAAACAGGTTTTGTAAGTTACTAAATGTTTATTTAAATGAAGTTTTTTTCTTCTGATCTTTATAACTGTAGAGTAGATAACCAAATTCACAGATAACTATGTTTATAATGTTATGAATAAATACTTACATCATAAAGGCTATGATAAAATGTCAATTTTACCCAAGTGTTTTCTAGGAGTTTTAACCTATTTAAAAACACCATTATTGTCTAGAGCTTGTAGTATGTAGAATTTTGATTAATTGTATAAAAATGTAATTTTAAACTATAATCTATTTACCAGTAAGCATAACTAAAATGTATGTATGTCAAATATTAAAAGTATTTTAGTTGTAATATAATGTAGTACTTGAGTTTAAGAAATGTCACTTTATTGCAAAATAATTCAGTTCTTTATCTTAATTGATTATTAATAAATTAAATATTAATTTGATAAATCTGTGTTGATAATTCAAATTAATACCACATAAGTTTGATTAATGGTTCCACTTGCCTAGTATATTAATAATTAATTGAAGAATTGTGGATTGGTAGGAGTTAAAATGTATTCTTCTATCCAATATTTTATATATGATAACTACAACTCATTTTCATAAAATTTATAGAAATTGGACATTCCTTACAACCAGTAAAAACTGATATGGGATACATCAAAGAGTCATATTACATTCAGTGTTTGTATTAAAGCTTACTTTTAAATGAGAGAAAGTTTTAGCTGACTGGCTATTATATGCTGACTAGTCTCAATGATAATGTTGAATTTAAACTATTAAATTCACTTAAGCTCTTTGTTTGCTTTCAAATTTGAATTTGACTTTTTAGAATTATTTTAGGAAAGGTCCAGAGGTAGGTAGAATATCCCAAACGGGTGAAATTGAAGAGATCAGAGTTTTATAAAAATATTCTATTAATAATTTCCCTTACATACAATTAAGGATGTATGATTTTAAAATATGAAATTAGCCAAACAAACATTAAAATCTCATCAAAAAACAAAGAGTGATCTTGTTTCACAAATAGCGTTTAAATATATGTTTTTGTATATTTCATTATTCTTACTTATTTTACACCGGCCAGACTTTATATTAGCCCCATTAGTCAATATGATGTAAAATTATATAGAATAACAATTTTCTACTATAGATAACAGTAGAGAGATTCTTGGTCACAGAGAATATTATTTTCCAAGAACTTTTAACTGAAATAAAAATCCTCACTTATTGTTTTATATTGAATTACTCAAGTATTGGAATTACAGTGATAATATCTATAACTGAAATCTTTAGTTTGTTTATTATTTTAAATTTTTAGCCATTAACTGACTATATTATAAATATTAAATTCCACAAAATACATTTACAGACAACTTTCCCCTAAATAATTGATAATTATGCTCTAAGAATCAGGTTAGTTAATAAAATTGCCAAGCTAAGACCTTTCACAAAATAGGTTATTAATAGGCTTGGAGATAATTTTAATGTATGAAAATACAATATGCTTTGATACAATCTTTGATTTATACGACAGTGTGGGTTATTTATAGGTATAATAATAAATCAAGAAATGTGAATCACAAAAGTGTTTATACTTATTAGTTTGTAAAGTGACTCCTCAATTCGGGATATGTTGGGAATGAGGATATGGCTTCATATTATTAACTTATACATTATTATTATTATTTATATTATTAATTTCAATATATAATTGTATTAATAGAATTAAAATTAATATCATTATAAATAGAATCTATATTTCAATGAAATATATGTATTATTTATCTTATTATTAACTTTATAGATATTTAATCATATACTTCTCATATGAATGTCTAGTTATATTAAATTTGATCTCCAAAAATAAATTTTTAAACCTCAAGAAAGATATGCAAAAAGCATAAAATAGCAAAATTAACTCCTTATAACTCGTGAACTGTAATGATTTAAAATCATTGAATTACTATTTATACTTTATAATTATACACTTGTTTAAATTGTACAATAAAATTTGTATAATCAAATGACCTTAAGGAGATGGTAAGTGAAGGTGGCTGGGTTGCCCATAATTTGTTCTAATTTGACATGGTGAAATAATTTAAAAATATTTAAATATTTAGTATTATTTACGTAAGAAAAAGATTTGTTTAAGGGTACCTAAAAAGTAATTTCTTGATTATTTTCTCATTTTTATTGAATGAATTTACATTTATTTACCTATTTAATCACCAATATTGGAAAACCTTTAACTACAAATATATGTGTATTTGCACTAGAGTAAATGAAAGATAAGTTAAATATCATAAAATTAATTCATTTAATTTAGTTTGGTTTAAATTTGTTATAGCATTACATATCTTTAAAGTGGGTACAAAAATCTTGGATAACGTTTTATTATGTTTGATAAAAATTATTAAAGCTATGTTAAGATTAGTAGAGAAGTTAACTTAGATTTAATTTGGTGTTGTTCTATGACATTTTTTGTGTTGAATTGAATGAAGTATGACTGCTCTGTATTTACATGTAAAGAAGTAAGCTAAAAGTGGTGGTTAATCTAAAAGTAGGTCTCCACTGGCTCAGATATTATTGAGAATAAACAACAAAATAGATTAAATATGAATATATTAAACGTAAGTTAGTTCTGTTTATGTTAATGCCAATCCATTGAAATGCACATTTTTCAGAATTATGTCACGAATCAGATACATTATTTAAACTGTATTCACTGGTTCTGAACCCTTAATTAAAATATTCATATATTTTGGAAAGAGCATCTCATTACTAAACACCAGGCTAATTTAATCACTCAACATCTTTGAAAATAATGATAATATTATGGACCGTAGGATTGTAATAAGTATTTGAAAGGTATCTATCAAGAAATAATTATGTGACAACACGTTTAATGAAAGTCAATAGAAATTGAGCATTAAAATTAACTTTTATCTGCAGCATAGCTTTGAAACATGTTGAATTAAATATATCTTTCCCAATGGTCCAGATAATAATATAAACTTCAAACAATGAATGGTAGCTCAGGGCTCTCCGTAAGATCAAAGCTGTTTGGGATTCGATAAATAGGAGTATTTTTAATTATATAATTTACCATACACACTTTTTTAACTAACCTGAAGGAGTATAAATATGAATAAAAGATTATTTTAGAGTTTACTATTTTTGGCTTCCCCATAAGGGAATGGCTTCATTAAGTATATATGTATGCACATTTTAAAAACAGATGAAAAGCTCTATATTTGGGGTTACATTTTCAATAATTTCAATTTATTTTGATTTAGTATTTGACAAGTAGCTACACCTATATACTTTACACACACTGAAATGTTATTTAAACTAGACATTTCATATTACAATGTCATACTTGAAGGTTTGAAACTAATAACATGATACTCCTCAAAAACCAACACTTTAAACCCTGGTCTAATCCAAAACCAATGATTAGCCTGTATTAAGGTGGCCAAAACAATATCGAGAATGTAAATCAAATTGTTTGTGGAGTCATGTCTGTGAGATTGGGATGAGGACCAAAAGATTATTTCTGTTTGCGAGTGAGAGGGTGTAGGTTCCCTTTACTTAGTATATATTAAAAGAACCAACTGATAAAAATCGAGCTCCAGTGTTTTACAGTAATAGCTAAAAGCATCAAATATTTGTAAAATTATAATATATTATATTTGCAGGAGGGCGCATTATAGACAAGTCACTATTATGATAATAATAATTACAATGTATTCCGGCAAAGTTATGTTTACAAACTTGGTATAGTCTTATTATTATTTAGAAACCTTTGCCTCATACCCTTCTTTAGAGCTTACAAAATATTGCCTTATAAATTTTTTATGTTGTCTTCCTACCTTTAGATGGCCTATAAGTGTATATTATTGATGACTTATGTCTTATGAAATCAAAAATTAAAACTTGGATATTTAAAAATATTTATCATTGTTTAAAGTAACACTGAAGTGGCAGGAGTGAAATGAATCCATAGTTAATGAAAAATCGAATTGTAAATAAAAAAGTTTTGTAATCCAATTTGTTTCAGTTGTTTCATAATGTTTTGGCGGACAAAAGTTGTTAATTATCAAGAATGTTACATCAATTAAAATTCCAAACAAAATTGTTTATCCAGCATAATTGTGTTCTTTCTTCTACAATGTAATCTATGAGTGTTGTTAATTTTACTTAGACTGTATAGCATAGTTTATTTGTAAACATTATCTAATCTATACTAATATTATAAAGAGGAAAGATTTGTTTTTTTGTTTGTAATGGATAAACTCAAAAACTACTGGACTGATTTAAAAAATTCTTTCACCAATATAAAGCTACATTATCAGCGAGTAGCATAGGCTATATTTTATTTTGAAAATTTAATTTATTCCTCATTACAAACAAAAAAACAAAAAATCAAATCTTTCCTCTTTATAATATTAGTGTAGAAAAGGAAGTGTTTGTGTGTGTGTTTGTTTGTTTGTTTGTGTGCGATGCCCAGCCAAATCTACGGCACGTAGAGATCTGAAATTTTTAACATAGGTGTATGTGATGGGGTCCGAATGCACCTCAAAGCAGGATTTTTAACTAGCTTTTTAAATGAAGAAGTATCAATAACAAAAAACAATTATACAGGTATATCAAGAGTTCATTTATAGCTCTTCACTAATTAGTTTGCTATTATTGAACCATACTGATGAGAGGATGAGTGTGTACATAGCACAATCAGTTTCTTTTTCTAAGCTTCTTAGATTGTTACTACTGAACCAAGATCAATATTTAGAGTATCAATGTCTATGTAGCATAAATAAATTTAGATAATAAACATAATTAACAACTCTTTTTACCTTCTCTTCAATAACATTTTTCTCAGAAATGCTTTGCCTCTTATCTACTTTGGTTTTGATATCTTCCTTCACCTGTAATAAAATAAATAATTGAAATAATACATTTTAGTGGTTGAATATTTAATAAGATTTTTTGTTTGTTTGTGAAATAAATTTTCTTTAGGATAGTTTGATAATTCACTCAAAACACACAAAGCCAGTTAGTTTCAGCTGAATTAATGGAAAACTGGGAGACTTAATAGTGTTTCCCATCCTCTGGGGGAATACTAGTTCTTAATAACACTTTGATCCTTACAATTCTGGATAAAGTCATCATAGAGCGTCTAAACTTCCTTGATGTTTTTTGAAAATAATTAATTTATTTCTACTATCATTATATTATCAGTTATCTTGAAGTATTCTTTAAAACTAACATATTTTAAGCTAGTAGGCCAATTTAATTTGTATATACTAAATCATCCCTTAAAGGTTTTGTAGTTTCAAAAGTATCAATAACATTTTAAAGTATTATTTTATTATTAGAAAAGTATTTATTTGTGCTGACAGAAGTCATTTATACTTGATCTTATATAAGCTGGAAAAAATATAGTCAATAATAGCAACAACATATGTTAGTTTATGTAATTTATATTTATTATTACACATGTTTAAGGATATCTTAGAATTGTTGGCTTGTAATAAATTAAAATAATATTTTTAATTTTCAATTTCAATTTCCTTTATTATAGTAAGCCTATTAACCAAGAGCCATTAGCCTGCTTCAGTGACTGAATGGTATAAGGCACGTTTTGGGCCGGCCTGCTGAAGATGGGGAGATCAGGATTCAAATACTTCCTCACCCCTTCCCCATTAAATTAACTATCATATATGCATATAGCTTAAACATGTAGTAAGATATGGTAATAAATAAAAGCCCCTAGACCTACAAAAGATAAGCACTGATAGATAATAATAATGATAATAGTATATAAAATGGTGTTCTTAAAGTTAAACGCATCCATCTCATACTAGATTGTCACTGGCAGCGAGAACATGGTTAGAATCCCTGCTAGGTGTATTGAGGGAGGTGCTTTTAGTATAAATCTTCCTACACTTTCTTCGCGCAAATGCGGGAACACTTACTCTCAATTCTACCATACTCATCGCTACACCCAATAATGTAAGTATTTGGATTGCCTCCGACGGCAATAAGATGTGGCCCAAGAATAATAAAAGTAATTTTTAAAACTGTAAATTTTTTTAGTTTTATGGCTTTTTAATGTTCCAATACTCATTTTTATAATAAGCAAAAAGCTTATAATGATCATAATTATTAGTTAAATAATACAAACATCACTCAAACCGTCTTATTTACAAATATACCTCCAAGGCGATATTCTCTACACTTTCAAATTAAAATAATAAGTGATATGTTGGAAGAAGAAAAGTATATGAACAATCACAATAAGATTATGGTAAAGAAAAAGATAATTGGGATTTGGTTGTGTAGGGATGATAAATTAATCTAAAAGGCCATTATTACGTCTGACTATTGACAAAAGTGCAAAATATGAAGTGGTTTCTTATTTTTAGTGTTGTAGCCATATTGTTTTGTCTCTCATAATAACTAATTATGCTAACGTGTCATGGATGATGACGGATTAGTTTTTATAAGAAGAGTATTCACCTAGAGATAGAGTGATGACGTCTTACGCAAAATCACACTCAATACACTCGACCAGGATTCTAGCCCAGATCTACCCAATATCAATAGTACAGTTTATTGCTAGAGTGACACCTTAAACCATTTGACCATTGAAGGGATTAACTTTACCAGTTCATTCTAGCTTTCCTTTACTTTCTTTAAATAGGTATATATTAAATATTTGTTTTGTGCTAACATAATGTTAAATTAATCTGGTTTTTATTTGGGACCTTACTATTTTATTGATTCACAAATTTTTTTATTTACCTCTTGTATGGATTGCTTTCTTTCTTGCGTTTTCTTCTCTTCTTCTTGAACAATCTGAACAAATACAAGGGACTATATTGGTACTAGATATTTTGGTAAAATTGATCAATCATAATTTCTAGAACCTATTAAATATATAAATAACATACAGTTATTGTATGAAAGATTTTTTGTAGTAATATTTTATTACATTTAAAGATGACTCTGAAACATAACTTTATTAAACAGTATCATTGACCACTAACAAAGCTAAATAATATCCTAGGACTGAGTGCAATTAAAATTCAATTCATTGAAATAAACATAATATTTTTTAAACCATTTTAAACCTATGATAAAAATAAACTCAATTGAAAATAGTCTGAAGGCAGGATAAAAATATTATATTTATATATAAGAGTGTCTTCTCTATTTAAAATGGAGTGAAATATTTCAATAAAACAAACTTCAGTATGTCAAAAATTCATTTAAATACATTGAAATACATTTAAAAGCACTAACTTTAGAAATATGTTTACACATATTGTTTAATGTTTATTTCAATAAAATTGTATTTAAAATATTTGATATTTTTTGGGGTTATAAAAAAACTATTTTACTGACCTTGTCTCCAGTTTTGATAATAGATGTTCGTCGGGATTCAGACTTGGACTCCATAGTGACCTGAAATAATTATTTGTATATTTAATTATTTATTATTTTGTACCTACCAGACACTAACTGTTTATGAGGTGATAGATTTTAACTAAAGACCACTATTCTAAACTTGAATGTTACCATTTTGATGTTTGTCACAGGTCAAATTATTTCAATCTACATGATCTGCCATAAATTAATATAATAAAGATAATTATCAAAATTAAGAAAACAACTCCAAAACGTTTTGTTCTAAGGAAGTAAAATTTGTAATGAAACAAATTATTTACAATACTACTTCTACTACTAGAGTTTCATTCAAAAAAACTAACAATCCGTTAGTTGATGCTCTCAAAACATAAGTAACAAATGGATGAACCAGCAATTAAAGCTAATTTTAGAATTCATCAAACCCAGTAAATATTAACCTCCGTTGGCTAAACTTACTTGTTGAGTTGACAGCCTTCTTTCTGTAGTTTTACTTTCTTCTTGTTTAGTAACCTGAAATTAAAAATAAAACCGTGAACATTAACATATTGTTAAAAATTGTTTATTTATCCCTTTCGTTGGTTTAAATGTCAGGGTTGATAGCAATGGAGATCACAATAACCAAAGAACCTATCACTGGATCTAGATACATAGAAATTAAACTATACACTCGAGAGTAGTAGTTCGACAAAAACATTGTATGAAGACTTTTATGATTTTATGATCCCATTGATGATCATTAAGGCTACCACAAACAAAATCCATTTAGTACACCAACACAATCTAAGTTTGTATTTTAAGAAAGTGTGTGTCATATTAGAAATAAAATTGTTCCCCTAGTTTATATTTTTCTTAATAAGCAATCTACATCAGCTCTGGAAAACAAGTGGAACAAAATATACAGAGAGACTACAATAATAGAACCAACATATCCATATATGCCTTTTACTCTCAATACTACCATACTCATCGCTACACCCAATAATGTAAATATTTGGATTGCCTCCAACGGCAGTAAGATGTGGCCCAAGAATAATAAAAAGTAATTTTTAAAACTGTAAATTTCTCTGGAGCTCACAGCATTTTCTTTGTACTTGTACTCCACTAACAAGGTGATCATCACACTGAAACATAGATACTACTCAATGGAGAGGTGTTTGATGTTTCCTTGTAGTATTTATAAACATTTCACACTATGGCTCATGTGCATTGAACAGTTGAGGCTGTGATAGGGATATGACTGTGCCTTATTACTAAAGCAATAGCTTAGCCTCACTTCAATCAACAAAGTAACATCTTTCCCTACTAGGGTCAACCAATGATAAATGTTTTCTCATATATTTACGATTTATGTGTTATGTATTATTTATGTAACTGTTGATTTTTAGTCCAATAATATACTTGCTATAGCTCCACAGATTTGTATACAAAATAAACTGTTGTTGAGTTTAACATTTTCACTTAGCGAGTAGTGCGCACTATTTATATTTATTTTGATGACAGTTTCCCAATATGTTAGAAATACTAAACTAAATTTGTACTATATCGAAACGATTAGAAGATAGAAAAGATAAATTATGATGGATCTAATACTTTTAAGAATAAAAGATAATTATTAATGGTGGTAGACAACCTATAAGTCAGCAGAGCTCTTATGCACACAGCCTTGACATGTTGAGTACTAATTACAATAAGATTGTTGACAAACTTTATTGAAAAATACATATATTCTGAAAATTTTATAATTTCATTCAAACCTTTAAAATCCTCAAAATTCTTAAAATACGTTTGAAGATCGATTCTAAGAACATATAAAATATTGATATTAGTATTTTACATAAATAATGCTATCAAAATGATTATTATTAAGGCAGATCTTAACATTTGTACCATTTCTTAATGGTTACATTGATGTACTATTTATTTTTACTGTGAGTTAACATGTTTTAGATATCTTGAGTTATCCTTTAGATACTATTAAAAATTTCAGATAGTTGTTTATTTTAAAATTATGCCGGTTAATATTATTATACTGTTATTTATTAGATAACATATCTAATCAAATCTAATAAATAAAATTAATTATGATTTTATCTTTTTTTTTTGTGAATCATATATAAATAACAATCGAAAAATAAGTATGTATTTGTATATCTTTTTATATTCAACCTTCATCTTAATAGCTATATAAGGCATCCAAGTTTTTGAATGTACATATGTCTTAAAATATAATAATCATTAAGAAACATATTGTATCTATATGATAAACTAGTATATATAAATAAAATAGTTTGGTCATTATTGTGTTGGTGAGTATGTAATATCTTGTGAACTTAATAGCTTCAGAATACAAATGACAAAATATTCATAAGACGAAGGATAAAAACAAAAATCATATTTAAAAAAAGTAATTTTATGTTAGGTGTTACTCAATAAAATCGTTATCATTATTGGATTAAAATATAGCTGTTAAACCTATATAAACAAACAATGAGATATTAACGATAATTTTGGAATATAAGTCACACAGTTCATAAATTTAATATAGTATGCAAAGGATCAATTGGAAACTAATTGAAAGTTAACAAATTCGTAATGATATGTGGAAGAATAATAAAAGAACTGTCCTAAATATTACAAAATATGTGAATTTTTAAATTAGCAAAATCAAAATGAAAACTGAACTAAATATGTAAGGAATTAACACCTCACCTTTTCAGGTTCCGTTTTTTTATCAAGTTTCTTTTTGGGTTCTATTTCAACCTGTGGATCAGGAAACGTTTAATAAATTAAGGTGAAAAAGATCATATCTAGAAAATGGCTAATTAAGAAACTGTTTTATAAAAAATCTATTCAAGTGTGTCTAACAAAAAGCCCAAATATAATTACCCACCATAAAATCAAGCCAAAATTACACTCTAACTTTATAACCCAAACAAGCATGTCTTTCTGGTCAGGAACTAATAAATTATTTCTTTGTTCAATCTTGACACGTATAAAATGTTCAATAAATATCATGATTATTTTAATAACAAATATTTTTTGATCTCCTGAGTTTTAAGATGTTTAATATATTTCAGAAATTAATAGTTTAAAATAATTGACACACTTATTTACTATTACAAAAAACCAATCCTCGTTGAAAACTATTTTCAAATAATAACTATTGGGCCACCATATAAAATCTTATTAT
This sequence comes from Timema shepardi, assembly GCA_902151425.1. Classification (NCBI taxonomy): domain Eukaryota; kingdom Metazoa; phylum Arthropoda; class Insecta; order Phasmatodea; family Timematidae; genus Timema; species Timema shepardi. The sequence continues at coordinate 250,604 of CABFVX010000094.1, read as the reverse complement.
AAATTTGTCAAAGCAAGAATAGATTAATATATGCAATCTCTATGAACACGCATATAGACCCAAATAATTACAAATTAAATTAAGAAAGCTTAAATAAATAAATGATAAAACTTATATATATATATATATATATATCTGCAAATAGTTGATACGAAAGCGTTAAAAGTGGTATGTTAAATAAAAGATGCAAAATGAAACAAATAAAAGTTATGAGCATGTAAACAACCATCCCAGTAAAGTAATTCAATATGAAATTGTTTAAGGGAAGGGAATACATATTTAGGAAAAAATGTAATGATAAAAAATATAAGAAAAGAAGAAGAAATGTCTAAGGTATAAGATAGTCTAAAAATTTCAAAGAAAACTAAAGAAGAAAATTGACGAAATTAAAGATATTTAGTGGAGTTGCAGAAAATTAGCTGAAATAAAAAAAATATTATCGCAAATGAACATGAAGTGAAAACCTGAAGATGTTATGAGATCATATCTCACCTTTTCTGCTTCCACCTTTTTATCAGGTTTCTTTTTTGGTTCCTCAATCTGTGGAGCAGGAAACGTTTAATGAATTACCATGTTTCCCTCCATATACATTGAGCGAAAGTCTAGCAAAATGTCTAGGATTATAAAGGCAAACACAAATTGAACTGCAAAGTGAGTATTATTATATTGTTTACTCACTTGAAAAGGAAAGTAACGTTCAGATTTGAAAGAAACATTTCTATCATTCTATTATTTATGAAGTTGAAATATATATAAAGTGTGTAATGAAAGTATACCACAATGCCAAATAATCAGAGTTTTACAAAAAAAGAAAAAAAATACAACGTGGATGTAAAAGTCAAGACTAACAACATTACTAAGGACAATACCAATGAACTTTTATCTTAATCAAATTAATTATTTTGAAAAATCATAGAAATAATATAAATAATTAGGACTTTCACTAATTTATTTGATTTTTTACAAAAATCAAGGATTACTATTTTTTTTATATAACCTGAATGATTTGACAGTGTATCGTTACATAGACAAAAATAGTTATTTAAAATCATATAATTAATAATATTCTAGTAAATATTTTACACCTTAATGTTTAGTTAAAAAAACACTTGATTTATCAAGAAACAACATAAAAAGAAAGTTTAAGAATATTTCATCGCATTAGATGTTTTTTATTAGTTTTAACTACTATAAAACAATAATATTGGTGGCTATATTATATTATTAATGTACTTCCTTAGTACCTTTTTTTATTTAAATAAATTCTACCTGGGTCGACATCTAAAGCTCTTGTAACAGGGGTTGTTAGAAAAGTTAAATGAAATAACATATAATAAGAACAGAATCGTTCCTAGAAAGGATGTTTTGTGGATTAAAGCAACTCTATAAAAAAATATTTTAGTATTTTTTATTCCATCTCAATACTTCTGCTATGGTCTATTTGTAAATTAAAAAATGCATAGCCACTTTAAGCTCAATTATGTTTTAAAAATAATTTAATTGTTTCAAGATATATTTAATGAATAAATACAATCATTGGGGGAAAAAATAAATAATATATATATATTATTATGAGCCAATATAAATATCCTGTATAAGGACAGGGCCCTTTATATGATGGAAGAATAAGTATAGAGTTATATTTAATAAAATTGCAGTGACCTTGAGTTAGTATATAAAATAGGAACCAATTCTATATCATAAAGCTACAGCAACTTTAATCCCAAGAAAAGACTTAAATGGTTGGTCAAATGGTCTTGATCGTTATTCTCATGTTAGACGAGATTTTCGGTAATGGAGATATCAGGTTTCACATCCCAATTGAATGTACAGAGGTTTTTTTTCCCAAATGTTATCCCATTTCACTCTACAGAAATTCAAATACAATCCCAAAGAAAATTCTACCTTTCTCATTGCGATATTACAGCAAGAATTGTCAAATATACAAAAGTCTAACTCAGTACAAGAGGAAGGCTATTCTGTTAAAACATTTTGCAGACATAAGACATTACAATACACAGCCACAGATAACAAGTCCTTGGGGTAACACCTCTGAGGCTCATCTTGTTCCTGGATAGAGTATGTAGTTTCTCACATAGCCCCAGGGTGCTATCATCACATCTCCCCTCTAAAGATCGAGACAATCTAAGGCATTTCCTGGACCGTTGACTTCTTTGAGCATGAGTGGATGAATTGGGAGCAGAACCATTAAGTTGAGGTACTTCAATTGCCACCTCTGAAGGCATTGGATGAACTGGTAGATTTGACTCTCTTGTTAGAGATGATGAGCTGTTATTTGTCAACTCATATTGCTATTGCTGGACCCGAGGACCATTTTCATTAAGAGGCTAGAGACTTTTGATTCCTTCTAAATTGTCCGTCCTTTGTTTGGATTATATACGACCTTGGTGTATCATGTTTCTTCACTATAGTACCTTCCTGGTTCCGGTAAGTGATATAGACTTTTGTTCCAGGGTTCAAATTTGTGAGAGGCTTAACCACATGGTGACGATCATAGTTTTCTTATTGTTTCGACAGTCTGTGTTCTTCTCTGTGGAACAGCTGGTCCAAATTAACTGGTGAGGGAACGAGGTTACTTGGCAATGTTGGTATAAATCCCCTAAGTGTTCTCCCCATCAAGAGCTCAGCAGGGCTATAGCCAGATTCTAGAGGTGTGGAGCGCAGCATAAGTAAGGATCTGTATGGGTCCTCGCTCTTTTCAAGATGATTTTTAAAATGCTTAACTTCAGACTCTATAAAGCCATATCTTTCCGAGTACTTCGGGCTGGATGTAACAAGTTTAAAATAATAATCTTTAGCAAACTGGAAAACTTTTCATTTATTATATTGTTATGGTTCCATTGTGAGCCACAATCCACTCTAATAATTCCACGTACTCCATTCCTGGCCAGAAGAGATTTAAGATGATTTATGTCACAACTAGTAGTAAGGCGCCCCAGCAAAGCCATTTCTGGATATCTGGAGTAGTAGTCAGCAATAAGGAGATACCAGTTACCTTTCAACTTCAAAAGATCCATGCCAATTGTTTGCCAAAGCCGCCCAAGAAATAGAGTAGGTATTAAAGGTTCTGATCGATTTATCCTAAATTTGGCACACTTGCTACAATTCTCAACAAGATCTCTCAGTTATGTGGACAATCTTGGCCAGCAAACGCTTTGTTTAGCAAGTGCTCTACATTTGGTAAACCCATGATGACCTTCATGTATTTTATTTATTATTTCTTCCGCATGCAATTAGGAATTATTAGTCTATTACCTTTTAGTAGAAGGCAATTTTGTAGAGATATTTATTTCATTTCGATGTTGCAAATATGGTAAGCACATTTCCGGTATTTGTGACTTTAGAGGCCATCCGTCTTGGCAAAACTGCATGAGGGGAATACTAGCCTCATCCTTATGAAGATTCTGAACAATTTCTTCCAACTTAGCATCAAACACAGGAAGACCACATACAACCTCTTGGACATGTCATCACTTCTTCAGCTAGTTCATCTTCCCCAGCAAATAGTGGCTGCGGATTGCGGGAAAGAGCATCAGCAATTAGTAGCTTTTTACCAGACACATGAACAATCTCAAGTGAATACCTCATCAATCGAAGCCTAATTCTTTGTAGCCTAGGGGTTATAGAATCTAGGTCTTTTGTAGTGAAAATAGGAACTGAAGGTTTTTGATCAGACTCTATTGTTATATGAATGCCTGTAATAAAATCAGAAAAGCGTTCAAATGCCCAAGCGAGAGCCATTCCCGCCTCCTCAATTTATGCCCACTTTCTCTCAACTTCACTGAGAGTTCGAGAAGCATAACTAACAGGTCTTAGAGATCCATCATCTTGGAGTTGTATTAATGCTGCACCAAGGCCATAGGATGATGCGTCAGCTGACAATATAGTGTCATTATTGCACTTATATAAAGCAAGACTAGGTGGCTTTGCTATTACTATCTCTCTGTTTTCAAATGCTTGAGCCTGTGGACAATCCCATAACCAGTCGATGTTTGAGCGAAGAAGCTCATTAAGAGGTTGCGATAAGGCAGACAGATTTGGGACAAACTTGGCCAGAAATGTTACAAGACCCAAAAATACTTTTAGCTCAGTTACATTAGTTGAATATATAATCAACTTTGTTTAGGTTCAGAAAAACACCCTTCGCAGACATGATCTGGCCAAGAAAGTTAATTGTAGTTTACCGAAACGAACATTTTTCTTCATTTAGAGTCCAACCTGCTTCCTGCAGCCTAGAAAGGACCTTATAAGGCTGTGGGTCATGTTCTTCAATAGTTGATCCATATACTGTAATATAGTCAAAATGGCAGACAACTCCTTCCAATCCTTCTAAATGCACACTGACCTTCGTCTGGAAAACCTATAGCGCAGGGGATATCCCAAAAGGTAATTGAAAAAACTGATACCTTCCATACGGTGTGATGAATGTGGTTAGAGCTATGGAAAAATATGTGAGGGGAACCTGCCGGAATCCTGAGTTGACATATAGTTTTGAGAATACCTTAGCCCCTTCTAGTTGACCTAGGGAAAAATCAACTGCCGGCATAAGGAAAAGTTATCTTTCTACATGGTGATTTACTTTAGTCAGGTTAACACACAACATTGGCGATCCTTTGGCTTTTGGAACTATAACCATGGGAGCACACAAATATGATGGCTCGTCGACTTTTTCTATGACGTCATCCTGAACCATCCTATCCATTTCTTTTTTATGAACCTTCTTTAAAGGTAAAGGAACACATTGGGGAACACTAATAGCATAGTAAGTTTTATGTGGTATGGCTCTCGAATTTTTCCTAGTCCTGTAAAAAGCTTGGGGAACACAGCTTTTGGGACAAAATTAGCTTTTCCTACTCCGGAAATCCTCTTTATAAGGCCTAATTTCTCACTAGTATGATGGAGTGAAAGAATTCTATCTGCTCCTTGAACTACATAGAATGTCTCAAAAATATTTGTGTTCTTGTATTGGAGTTTCCCTTGAATCCTGCCAATAGCTTTAAGCTGAGCGCCCCATGGACAGGATATAATTTTATTTGATGGCAAAAGCTCCATTTATTGAAAAGACTCCTCGCATCTGCATCTGTATCAATTTTAGCAGAAAGATCTTTCCCACAGAATTTGGTGTTTACCAACCATTTATCATGCAGCTAATTAGTTTTTTAGAGGCAAGCCGACAAATTCACCATCTTCCTCTAACTCATCCTCCGTGTCAATCTTATCTAAATCTACAACATTTTGCATAATGCCCTTTATATTGACACTGATGACAGATAGCACTCCTAGTAGGACATTTGGTTCTAGGGTGTTCAGTATTATTCCCACACCAAAAACATGATTTTCTATTTTGACTTTTATCTTCGTTAAAAAAATGTTCATACTATAACCAAAAAATTTTCCACTTTTTTTTTAAGTTTATTTGTAGCATTAACCTTGTCAGCTGCAACTTGACTAGCTCATGTTAAAGTTTGCTGCTATTTTTTCACTTGCTCAGATTGTATAGCAGAATTAACAGCTGTTTCCAGAGTTAATTTGGCATCTAATTGTAGTTTGAATTAGAGATTTTTATCTATAATACCAACTACGATTCTATATCTAATGGCTTCATCATAAAAAAGTGAAGGAAAGTTGCAATCTTGAGCATCAGTATGAAGATCTGTAATATAATCGCTTACTGACTCGCCCTCTTGTTGGAATTTAGTATGGAACTGTGCTCGTAAAAGATTATGTTTTTGGTGGGAATAAAATGACTGTCAAACTTCTGAAAGACTGTATAAAACTTCTTTTGATCGGCTGATGATAGCTTAAACAATAGAAAAATAGTTTCAATCTGAGAACCCATAAAATAAATCAAAGAATTTACCTGATCTTCTTCTTTGTCCTTCATCATACCTGAAGCGCATATGAAACGCATAAAACGATATTTCCATGATTTCCATTCCAATGTCGATTTGAAATCGAAAAGGTCTTTAGCCAGTATTTGATACACAAGAGCGGGCATATTGGAATTGTTTTTTTATCTATGTTGGAACTGTTCACTTCACCTTAGTTATAGGGCTACTTAAATACAGGGCAATATCCGACCACTGCCACCATGTGATATTACAGTGAGAATTGTCAAATATACAACAAATTGAGAAGAATAAATCTGTTTGTATCAAAGCCACCTTATAATAGCAAACAAAGTAGTCATAATATTTTTAATAAAATAAAATATGTTTTTATTAATGTAAAGTAAATAATGTTTAGTCTGATACAGAGTTAAAAATTATAAAAATATGAACATTGGTAGAATAGGTAAACATTAGGAGTAATAATTGCAATGAAGAACAATTACCAATTTAAATTATTTACAAAATAATCTAATGATTAAAGAGTAGGCAATCCAAGAGAAAAATAAATAAATTAATGACTAGAGATGCAATAGAAGAATTATCTAAAATATAAAAAGCCAAATAAGTAGATCAAAGTATTGAGAATATGAACAGCCATCTAAATTAAGTAAGTTTAATATATAATGGTTATGATGGAAAAGAAGTTCTATATACATATATATATATATATATACATATATATATATATATTTTTTTTTTAAGATAAGTAAGATGGAAATATAAGAAGATAAAAATAAAAAAATAAATGTGAACAATATCAATGTTTCAAATATAAGTGATGAAGAAAATTATTTGAATTGAACAAAAGGGGAGCAGATGAAGATGCAATAAAATCACATGTCACCTTTTCTGGTTCAAAGTTTTTTTTTTGTTTCTTTTTGGGTTCCTCAATCTGTGGAGTAGGAAATGTTTAATGAATTAACATGTGTGTGCCTCCCCCCCC
>CABFVX010000094.1:227574-243727 GCA_902151425.1 Timema shepardi | reverse complement strand
CCCCCCCCTATACATTGAGCACATGTCAAGCAAAATGTCTAGGATTATAAAGGCAAGCACAAATCTAACTGCAAAGTGAATATTATATCATTTACTGACTTGAAAAGGAAAGAAAATTCAGATTTGAAAGAAATCTCTCTACATTTTATGATATATGAAGTTGGAATACAAATAAAGTGTATGATGAAAGTGTACCACAACCCTAAATAATATGAAGCATCATGAAAGAAATAAGCAACATGGAATTGAAAATCAGCACTAACAATAATGGTTTTTGATCATTATCATAAAGATTACGGTATTGTAAAGTATCTAGGAAATAATATAATAATCAGTTAGGAGTATCATTATTTATTTAATTCTATATACAAATAATGGATTGCTCGATGTTTTAATTTAATTTGAATGATTTTGCTGTGTATATATGTGTAAATAGTTGATAAAAATAAATACTTAAAAATATGTTAGTCATTTTACTCCCTATTTTTTTAATAAAAATACAATTGAACTATCAAAAAGTACATAAGGCGGAATTATAAAATGTATTATTATCACATTAATCTATTTTGTTAATACTTCTCAATGCCTAAGCCATTGGTTATTTGGAAACTAAAAAATCCATAGCTACTTTAAGATTAATTATGTTTTAAAAATCAATTAATTGCTTCAAGATATGTTTGATGAAAAAACAAGAATATACATATTATATTATTTAAACTTCTGGTCAAAGACTTAATAAAATTTCTCCACTGGTTGATGACAAAATACTATGGAATGATATTTATATANATATTTAGGAGACAAAAGATAAGATGGAAAAATAAGAAAAGCAAGAAGGAAAAAATATAAGTCAACAATATCAAAGTTTCAAAGATAAGCGATGAAGAAAATTATATGAATTGAACAAAAGGTGAGCAGCTGAAGATGTTATGAAATCACATCTCACCTTTCCTGGTTCAACCTTTTTATCAGGTTTCATTTTGGGTTCTTCAATCTGTGGAGCAGGAAACGTTTAATGAATTACCATGTGTACATCCCTATACAATGAGTACATGCCAACCAAAATTTCGAGAACTATTAAAACAAAAATTATATTTGATGTAAAAAATAATAAACTGCAGGGGCTAGAAAATAATTGAATTTCGAAAAATTTATTCTTTCCCTTAAGTTTATTTTAAGGTTTAACTTTTAAAATCAAATAGATTAAAGGTTATAATTTATAAGCTTCCTTCAATATGATTAGTTTAAAAATAAAGCAGTAAATTGTTATTTTAAATAGCTTTCATTACACAAAAATATAGATATGTGACAATGTGTTATTTATTATTAATACATTTTAAAATTTATATATTGGTAAAAATGTTATTTAAAATAGATGTATTGTTGATTCAATGAAACTTTGACGTGTTCTTTAGAAATTAAAAATATTATGTACCAAATACTTTGTAGGTAGAATAATTTAATCCCTCTATATAAAAGAGTTGACACTATTTTAAAAGCAAAGAAATACACAGCCTTTTACAATAGACGTGATACTTAATGTTATATTTCACCATGCTCATCCACTTATGCAATATATCCCATACATTGCAAATAATTTAACATAGGTTAGAGATTCGACTGAGTTTGAAAACATCAGAGATTCTTAAATTATCGCATTAAAGTGATAGTAAGATATTACATGGTTAATTGTGTGTCCGCCAAAGTTTCATTCTGCATTGTACTTTCTTGAACAAATAATTGTTTATTTTCATAAGTTAGTTCGTTTAAATATTGTTGGTCCTTACTTGAAGTATTATTTTAAAGGACATTTGAGAAGAATATGTCTGTTTGTATCAAAATCACCTTATAATAGCAAACAAAGTACTAATAATATTTAAAATGACATAAAGAATGTTTTTATTAACGGAAAATCAATTGTTCCTATTTTGAAACGGAATAAAAAAGATTTAAAAAACAACTATATTGGTAGAATAGGTAATCATGAGGACTAATAATTTCAATGAAAAACAATTACACATTCAAATTGTTTACAAATTAATCTAATAAACAAAGCATAAGCCATCCAAGAGAAAAAATAAATTAATTAATACATATAGATGAAATAAAAGTAGTATGCAAAATAGAAGAAGCCAAATAATTTTTTTTGAAGTATTGAGAGTATAAACAGCCATCTAAATTAAGTAAATTTAGTATAGAAGGATTATGATGGAAAAGAAGTGCACTATAGATATATATTTAGGAGACAAAAGATAAGATGGAAAAATAAGAAAAGCAAGAAGGAAAAAATATAAGTCAACAATATCAAAGTTTCAAAGATAAGCGATGAAGAAAATTATATGAATTGAACAAAAGGTGAGCAGCTGAAGATGTTATGAAATCACATCTCACCTTTCCTGGTTCAACCTTTTTATCAGGTTTCATTTTGGGTTCTTCAATCTGTGGAGCAGGAAACGTTTAATGAATTACCATGTGTACATCCCTATACAATGAGTACATGCCAACCAAAATTTCGAGAACTATTAAAACAAAAATTATATTTGATGTAAAAAATAATAAACTGCAGGGGCTAGAAAATAATTGAATTTCGAAAAATTTATTCTTTCCCTTAAGTTTATTTTAAGGTTTAACTTTTAAAATCAAATAGATTAAAGGTTATAATTTATAAGCTTCCTTCAATATGATTAGTTTAAAAATAAAGCAGTAAATTGTTATTTTAAATAGCTTTCATTACACAAAAATATAGATATGTGACAATGTGTTATTTATTATTAATACATTTTAAAATTTATATATTGGTAAAAATGTTATTTAAAATAGATGTATTGTTGATTCAATGAAACTTTGACGTGTTCTTTAGAAATTAAAAATATTATGTACCAAATACTTTGTAGGTAGAATAATTTAATCCCTCTATATAAAAGAGTTGACACTATTTTAAAAGCAAAGAAATACACAGCCTTTTACAATAGACGTGATACTTAATGTTATATTTCACCATGCTCATCCACTTATGCAATATATCCCATACATTGCAAATAATTTAACATAGGTTAGAGATTCGACTGAGTTTGAAAACATCAGAGATTCTTAAATTATCGCATTAAAGTGATAGTAAGATATTACATGGTTAATTGTGTGTCCGCCAAAGTTTCATTCTGCATTGTACTTTCTTGAACAAATAATTGTTTATTTTCATAAGTTAGTTCGTTTAAATATTGTTGGTCCTTACTTGAAGTATTATTTTAAAGGACATTTGAGAAGAATATGTCTGTTTGTATCAAAATCACCTTATAATAGCAAACAAAGTACTAATAATATTTAAAATGACATAAAGAATGTTTTTATTAACGGAAAATCAATTGTTCCTATTTTGAAACGGAATAAAAAAGATTTAAAAAACAACTATATTGGTAGAATAGGTAATCATGAGGACTAATAATTTCAATGAAAAACAATTACACATTCAAATTGTTTACAAATTAATCTAATAAACAAAGCATAAGCCATCCAAGAGAAAAAATAAATTAATTAATACATATAGATGAAATAAAAGTAGTATGCAAAATAGAAGAAGCCAAATAATTTTTTTTGAAGTATTGAGAGTATAAACAGCCATCTAAATTAAGTAAATTTAGTATAGAAGGATTATGATGGAAAAGAAGTGCACTATAGATATATATTTAGGAGACAAAAGATAAGATGGAAAAATAAGAAAAGCAAGAAGGAAAAAATATAAGTCAACAATATCAAAGTTTCAAAGATAAGCGATGAAGAAAATTATATGAATTGAACAAAAGGTGAGCAGCTGAAGATGTTATGAAATCACATCTCACCTTTCCTGGTTCAACCTTTTTATCAGGTTTCATTTTGGGTTCTTCAATCTGTGGAGCAGGAAACGTTTAATGAATTACCATGTGTACATCCCTATACAATGAGTACATGCCAACCAAAATTTCGAGAACTATTAAAACAAAAATTATATTTGATGTAAAAAATAATAAACTGCAGGGGCTAGAAAATAATTGAATTTCGAAAAATTTATTCTTTCCCTTAAGTTTATTTTAAGGTTTAACTTTTAAAATCAAATAGATTAAAGGTTATAATTTATAAGCTTCCTTCAATATGATTAGTTTAAAAATAAAGCAGTAAATTGTTATTTTAAATAGCTTTCATTACACAAAAATATAGATATGTGACAATGTGTTATTTATTATTAATACATTTTAAAATTTATATATTGGTAAAAATGTTATTTAAAATAGATGTATTGTTGATTCAATGAAACTTTGACGTGTTCTTTAGAAATTAAAAATATTATGTACCAAATACTTTGTAGGTAGAATAATTTAATCCCTCTATATAAAAGAGTTGACACTATTTTAAAAGCAAAGAAATACACAGCCTTTTACAATAGACGTGATACTTAATGTTATATTTCACCATGCTCATCCACTTATGCAATATATCCCATACATTGCAAATAATTTAACATAGGTTAGAGATTCGACTGAGTTTGAAAACATCAGAGATTCTTAAATTATCGCATTAAAGTGATAGTAAGATATTACATGGTTAATTGTGTGTCCGCCAAAGTTTCATTCTGCATTGTACTTTCTTGAACAAATAATTGTTTATTTTCATAAGTTAGTTCGTTTAAATATTGTTGGTCCTTACTTGAAGTATTATTTTAAAGGACATTTGAGAAGAATATGTCTGTTTGTATCAAAATCACCTTATAATAGCAAACAAAGTACTAATAATATTTAAAATGACATAAAGAATGTTTTTATTAACGGAAAATCAATTGTTCCTATTTTGAAACGGAATAAAAAAGATTTAAAAAACAACTATATTGGTAGAATAGGTAATCATGAGGACTAATAATTTCAATGAAAAACAATTACACATTCAAATTGTTTACAAATTAATCTAATAAACAAAGCATAAGCCATCCAAGAGAAAAAATAAATTAATTAATACATATAGATGAAATAAAAGTAGTATGCAAAATAGAAGAAGCCAAATAATTTTTTTTGAAGTATTGAGAGTATAAACAGCCATCTAAATTAAGTAAATTTAGTATAGAAGGATTATGATGGAAAAGAAGTGCACTATAGATATATATTTAGGAGACAAAAGATAAGATGGAAAAATAAGAAAAGCAAGAAGGAAAAAATATAAGTCAACAATATCAAAGTTTCAAAGATAAGCGATGAAGAAAATTATATGAATTGAACAAAAGGTGAGCAGCTGAAGATGTTATGAAATCACATCTCACCTTTCCTGGTTCAACCTTTTTATCAGGTTTCATTTTGGGTTCTTCAATCTGTGGAGCAGGAAACGTTTAATGAATTACCATGTGTACATCCCTATACAATGAGTACATGCCAACCAAAATTTCGAGAACTATTAAAACAAAAATTATATTTGATGTAAAAAATAATAAACTGCAGGGGCTAGAAAATAATTGAATTTCGAAAAATTTATTCTTTCCCTTAAGTTTATTTTAAGGTTTAACTTTTAAAATCAAATAGATTAAAGGTTATAATTTATAAGCTTCCTTCAATATGATTAGTTTAAAAATAAAGCAGTAAATTGTTATTTTAAATAGCTTTCATTACACAAAAATATAGATATGTGACAATGTGTTATTTATTATTAATACATTTTAAAATTTATATATTGGTAAAAATGTTATTTAAAATAGATGTATTGTTGATTCAATGAAACTTTGACGTGTTCTTTAGAAATTAAAAATATTATGTACCAAATACTTTGTAGGTAGAATAATTTAATCCCTCTATATAAAAGAGTTGACACTATTTTAAAAGCAAAGAAATACACAGCCTTTTACAATAGACGTGATACTTAATGTTATATTTCACCATGCTCATCCACTTATGCAATATATCCCATACATTGCAAATAATTTAACATAGGTTAGAGATTCGACTGAGTTTGAAAACATCAGAGATTCTTAAATTATCGCATTAAAGTGATAGTAAGATATTACATGGTTAATTGTGTGTCCGCCAAAGTTTCATTCTGCATTGTACTTTCTTGAACAAATAATTGTTTATTTTCATAAGTTAGTTCGTTTAAATATTGTTGGTCCTTACTTGAAGTATTATTTTAAAGGACATTTGAGAAGAATATGTCTGTTTGTATCAAAATCACCTTATAATAGCAAACAAAGTACTAATAATATTTAAAATGACATAAAGAATGTTTTTATTAACGGAAAATCAATTGTTCCTATTTTGAAACGGAATAAAAAAGATTTAAAAAACAACTATATTGGTAGAATAGGTAATCATGAGGACTAATAATTTCAATGAAAAACAATTACACATTCAAATTGTTTACAAATTAATCTAATAAACAAAGCATAAGCCATCCAAGAGAAAAAATAAATTAATTAATACATATAGATGAAATAAAAGTAGTATGCAAAATAGAAGAAGCCAAATAATTTTTTTTGAAGTATTGAGAGTATAAACAGCCATCTAAATTAAGTAAATTTAGTATAGAAGGATTATGATGGAAAAGAAGTGCACTATAGATATATATTTAGGAGACAAAAGATAAGATGGAAAAATAAGAAAAGCAAGAAGGAAAAAATATAAGTCAACAATATCAAAGTTTCAAAGATAAGCGATGAAGAAAATTATATGAATTGAACAAAAGGTGAGCAGCTGAAGATGTTATGAAATCACATCTCACCTTTCCTGGTTCAACCTTTTTATCAGGTTTCATTTTGGGTTCTTCAATCTGTGGAGCAGGAAACGTTTAATGAATTACCATGTGTACATCCCTATACAATGAGTACATGCCAACCAAAATTTCGAGAACTATTAAAACAAAAATTATATTTGATGTAAAAAATAATAAACTGCAGGGGCTAGAAAATAATTGAATTTCGAAAAATTTATTCTTTCCCTTAAGTTTATTTTAAGGTTTAACTTTTAAAATCAAATAGATTAAAGGTTATAATTTATAAGCTTCCTTCAATATGATTAGTTTAAAAATAAAGCAGTAAATTGTTATTTTAAATAGCTTTCATTACACAAAAATATAGATATGTGACAATGTGTTATTTATTATTAATACATTTTAAAATTTATATATTGGTAAAAATGTTATTTAAAATAGATGTATTGTTGATTCAATGAAACTTTGACGTGTTCTTTAGAAATTAAAAATATTATGTACCAAATACTTTGTAGGTAGAATAATTTAACCCCTCTATATAAAAGAGTTGACACTATTTTAAAAGGAAAGAAATACACAGCCTTTTACAACAGACGTGATACTTAATGTTATATTTCACCATGCTCATCCACTTATGCAATATATCCCATGCATTGCAAATAATTTAACATAGGTTAGAGATTCGACTGAGTTTGAAAACATCAGAGATTCTTAAATTATCGCATTAAAGTGATGGTAAGATATTACATGGTTAATTGTGTGTCCGCCAAAGTTTATTCTGCGTTGTATTTTCTTGAACAAATAATTGCTTATTTTCATAAGTTAGTTCGTTTAAATATTGTTGGCCCTTACCTTATTTTAAAGGACATTTGAGAAGAATATATCTGTAGAAGTATTATGTAAAATAGATGAAGCCAAATCAACAGATCAAAGTATTTAGAATATATACAGCCATCTAAATTAAGTAAATATATTATAGAATGGTTATGATGTAAAAGAAGTGCACTATAGATATATATTTAGGAGACAAAGGATAAGATGGAGATATAATAAAAGCAAAAATTAAAAATTAGAAATGAACATATGAATGTATCAAAAATAAGCGATGAAGAAAATTATTTGAATTTAATAAAGGAGGAACAGCTGAAGATGTTATTAATTAATATTTCACCTTTTCTGGTTCCACCCTTTTATCAGGTTTGTTTTTTGGTTCTTCAATCTGTGGAGCAGATAACGTTTAATGATTAACCATGTTTTTGTATGTCTCTAGGATTATAAAGGCAAACATACATTTTACTGCAAATTGAGTATTATATTGATACCGACTGTAAAAGGAGAGAAAACTTCAGATTTGATCATTTCATATCATAAAACTATGATGTGTTCATTTAAAGATTTAATCTATTATGTTGAATATACTTGTTGAGAAGAATATTTCAACCCATCTATGTACATTCCGTTGACATATTTTTTAAGGAAAGAAATGGAGGAATTTTTCAATAGACTTGATACTAAATGCAATACTCCACCATGTTTGTTCACTAATGTAATATATCCAGTTCAGTGCAAATAGTTTGACACAGCTCAAAGATGGGAATCAGTTTGAGAACCGCCAATTTCCTTAAATTATCACCTGACACGGATATCTAGAGCCTAAATAATTAATTATGTATCTAAGGTTTTATACCGTATAATATATTTTTGAACAAATAATTTATTTTAATAAATTGGTACGCTTAAATCTTGTTGGTCTATATTTGAAACATTATTATAAACATCGTTTGAGGAGAATAAATCTGTTTGTATCAAACTCGACTTATGATATTAAAAAAGCAGGGATAATATTTGTAAAGGCATAAAATATGTTTTATTAACCATACATAATTGTTTTTATTACTTCAACGCACTCAAAAAAACTAAAAAACCATAATATTGTTTTCTTAGGAAAGGATTGGGAATAAGAAATGCAAAAAATGACAATTCCAAATTTAAAATATTTACCAATTAACGACTAAGTATAGCATAAGTAATCCTAAAAAATTAATAATAATAAATTAGGAAATATAAATGCGATAAATGTAGTCGTAGTAGTGTGTAAAATAGAATAAGCCAAATAAATCGAAGTATTGAGAATATGAACAGCCATTTAAATTAAGTAAAATTTGTATAGAATGGTTATGATGGTAAAGAAGTACTATATTTTTAGGAGACAAAAGATAAAATGGAAAAATAAGAAAAGCAGAAGGAAAAAATTATAAATGAACATAAGCCAGTTTCAAAGATAAGCGATGAAGAAAATTATCTGAAATGAATAAAAATTGAACAGCTGAAGATATTATGAAATCACATCTCAACTTTTCTGGTTCCACCTTTTTATCAGGTTTCTTTTTGGGTTCCTCAATCTGTGGAGCAGGAAATGTTTAATGAATGAACGTGTGTCCCCACACATCGAGCATATGTCAAGCAAATTTTCTGGGATTTTAAAAGTAAACATAAATTTAACTTCAAAGTAAGTAATATAAAATGTAATCATGTAAAAGGAAATAAAAGTTAAGATCTGAAAAAAAAATCACTTTTATTTGATTAAATATTATGTTAGAATATATATCAAGTATGCAATTAAAGGGTGTCAAAGCCCTAAATAATCTCGAGGAAAAATGAAAGATAAACAAAATGGATTTAAAAAGCAACACTAGCAATATTATTATGGACTACGTCATTAGAGATTAATCTTAATATTGATTTATTGTAAAATTCAAGGAAATAATATCATAATCAATTAGGAGTATTATAATTTATTTAATTTGCTACACAAATTACGGACTTGTAGATTTTTTAAATTTTAATGATTTAACAGTGTATGAGTATAGTTACATAGTTGAAAATAGTTATCAAAAACATATGATTAATAATATTCTAGTAAACATTTTATTCCATAATTTTAATAAAATAAACACTTGATATCATGAAAGGACATAAAAGGAAATTTTTAAAAATATTTCATTGCATTAAATGTGTTTTATTCGTTGTAAATACTAGATGACCATAACAATGTTAACTGTATAATATGAGTAATGTCTTTCCTTAATAACAATTTTTTGTATAAATTATTCCTGGGTCAACATCTAAGAATCTTGTAGCACAGGTCGTTAGAAAGGTCAAAAGATAAGAAAGAATAAAATGATCAGATCCATCTCTAGGTAGAATGTTGTGTATATTTGAGCACCTAAAATGAATACTCTTATAGTGTATTTTGTTATTCCTTCTCAATGCATATGTTAAGAGTTAGTTTTGTAAGAATAAATTTCAAATCAATTTTAAGACCAATAATGTTTTAAAAATAATTTAATTGTTTTGAGATATATTCAATGAAAAAAATTAATATATTTCATCTCTTGGTTAAAGACTTAATCAAAATCCTCCAAGGGTTAATCACAAAACAGTATAAATATCTTGTTACGGCCTTTTATATAATGAAATACTAAGTATATAATAACATTTAAAGAAAGGGCCCAGACCTTGATTTAGTATATAAAATGGGATAGTAACCTATATTATAAGGTCAAGGCCCTTTTGATGCCAAACAAGAGTCCTATATTGTTAGTCACAAGATCTAGATCGTCACTCTCATGTTAGACTGGATATTTGGTGACAGATAGCTCTGGTTTTACATCCCATTCGTGTGTAGTCAGGGTGTATTTTTCCAAATTGTTTTCTATCCTTACTCCATGCAAAATGCAAGCACTATCCTTAAGAAAATTCTACCTTTCCCATACCTATTAAACTATTATAATAAATGTAGGTGTATAGACCAAATGGTTTCTAAGACTCGCTGGAAAATAATCAAAAATATTTAAATAGTAATAATATGTTATATTAAATAATATATTTGCCTTAGGGACCGGATTTTGCCTTTTTTCCCCCTAGAGTGTAAAGCTTAGGNATATATATATATATATATATATATATATATATATATAATGTTATTGTGATTACAATATGTTAATTTTATAGTGCCTATAATTGCCTATTCGGTTGGTTTTTGACTATTTTATGAATAAAAGCCTTAATTGTGCCTTTTTGTCTATGTACTCTCCTTCTCTCTTTTTTCCCCTTCTGAAAGAGAGTTTAGTTTTTTCAAAATGGAAGTTTCACCATTATTGGAAGGGGGGAAGAAGGCATGTGACATGGTTTTAACCTACATGCTCTGACCTTGAAAGCATATATTTGAGTATTTGTTTGTTTTCATTATTCCTTTTTGTAGTAATATTATACTATTAAACATGACATTCTTGTATATAAATTATATATTTGTACATTTTATCTTGAAAATGGGCCTAAGGATTTTTATTAAATTGAATTATCTGGCGTTTCCGGGTGCAAAAAAGCAATTTAGCATGATCTCGACTCTGTGAAAACCCATTTAAGGTGTATGAAAGACGTCGGGGTTAATTTGTAAATTTTATCTTGAAAACGGGCTCAATAATTTAGATTAAATTGGTGCATCTACCGTTTTTGGGTGCGAGAAAGTGATCTAGCTAGGTCTCGACTTTGGAAAAACTCATTTATTGAGCAGTGGTAGACATCTTGGGAGAAAACGGCACACTATTGCAGGATGAAAATTTAACCCATTCAGAATTGGCAAATTTAAAATGTTGTCCCTTGACATACTGTAAAGTAGAACGCAGCTTTTTTAGCTATAAAATCATTCTATCAGACAATAGAACCAATTTTAAAACTTAAAACCTAGGAAAGTATCTAGTGATTCACAGCAATGTAAATTGATTGTAAGCTGCAGGTAACAAACTTGTAGTAAAATAATTTTCACATTGCTTATTGTTTGCCTATTTTTTTCTTAAGTGGCTATTTTGGTGCCTAAATCCCATATTTTTAATACCTATTTACCTGCCTATTTTAAACATTTTTGATGCCTAAGAATCCGGCCTCTGATTATCATATTACACATTATAATACTCTTATTATATTCTATATTATTAAATTATATATTATACTCTTATTATTATATTATACTATAATATAATATGCTATTATTACTATTATTATATTTAGTATTAGTATTATTAATGTGGCATAACACAGGGTTCTAATTTAGTTCTTCTTCTCTTTAATGTGTTTATTGATGGCATTGGTAAATATTTGAACTCATCTAGTTATTTATTCTTTGCTGATGATGTAAAATTATTTAAATTATATAAGTGATTCTAAAATGTTCTTTTGAAAATGGAATGTATATGAATAAATCTAAGACCAAATCTGTATCTTTTACAGGGTAGATTAATCCTTTTTTTTTTACCTAAAAATTGGTCAATGATAATATAGTTTGCGCCCTTTATATTAATGATCTTGGTGTTGTCCTGGATAACAAACTTTACTTCCACTATCATGTTGACCATGTAATTTCCCAATCAATGGAATGACTTGAAATTATTACATTTATTACTCCATCATTTAAGAAAGTTGACCGTTTTTTATGCTTGTATTACGCCTTGGTTAGATCTAAGTTAGAATATGCAAGGGTTGCTTGGAATACCATTACCGTAACTGACTCTCTCAGGTTGGAAAATGCTAAAAGAAAATTTGTTGCTGTGTGCTATGATAAATTCTCTACCAACCAGATTTATTATGATTATGATATAATTCCAAACCTCTTAGGGCTCCAAACTCTATTCTTGCGTAGAATTTGTTGTGCCCTTTTTGTTTTTAATATTTTCAATAACAAATTTCTTGTAAATTTTCCATTGATCATGTAGGTGTTAATATACCTTTTCAGGCTTCTCGTAATCCAAAATTATTTTTTCTTAATAGGGCTTCTAAGGTGAGCCCTTTAGGCGGTTGTATCAATACTGCCAATCCTAGATTTGTCAAATTCGATTTCTATCATAAAAGAAAAGCCAAACTCAGAGAGTTATTTAAGGAACTGCCATATCAATAATTTATCCTGTAAAGGTTCTGCCTATAATATTTAGAATTACAATATTGTGATATTTTCTTTTTTTTGCATCTTGTTACTGCTTTTAAAATATGTACTAGTGGGTCATTGCAGTGAAGATTGTAGATTATTGAACTAGAACGTATTTTAAACTTTTTATTGGGAAAGGATCTATATAAATAAGCTCTCATTCCATTTTTAGTTAAAAGTTTACTCGTCAAAGGCTATCAACTTAAATTAGATATTTATTTTTCGTTGTGTAATTTGATTAAAAACGTATATTTCCCCCTTCATATCCCAAGGAGAACTTTAAAATGACACCTTTCTCAGATCTCTATCTATTCATTGCATTAGATCACTCAAGTAATGATTGAGCTAATATTATTTTTAAAGAAAGACAAACATTGTATTCCTCAATAAACAGCTATACACAAATCATGGTTTCCATGATGATGTAAACAAAGAATAATTGTACAGATGAATCACTGCCCACACAGAAGGAAAAGATTGAAAATTCACTAGGAAAATTGGGTTTTAGCTTTAGGCCACTCTTTTTACTGGCATTCTGATTACCTAATCTTTAAAATGATTGTTCATTAGTCAAAATCTGTTAAGTCATTTCCTTGTAATTTCTATTACTGAAAATGGGCTCATCAATTAATATATATTAAGATATATTATAGAGAGAGTGATAAAATGTGATAGTGAAAATGAGAGTGTAAGTGTGAGAAAGTGAGTGTAAGAGACAGAGCATGATCAATTGAGAAAGTTTGAGGGAGTGTGAGCTAGTTATAGTGAGAGTATGTGTATGTGTTAGAGAGAGAAATACTGGGAGAAGAGAAAAAGAAAGTTTGTGTAGGAGAGATTGTGTGTGTGTGTGTGTGTGTGTGTATATATATGTGTGTGTGCGTGTGTGTGTGTAAGAAAGAGAGAGTGTAAAATTTTGGAAGAGATATTGTGTGAAAAAGAGACAAAATGAAAGGGTGTGTGAGAGAGAGTTTGAAGGAGAAAGTTAGAGAGGGAGAGATTAGTTTTGAGATAGAAAATTAGATTGGGAGAGAGTTAGAGAAAGAGATGAGAGAAATTAAGAGAGTGAGTTTGAGAGAGTGAATTTGAGAGAGAGTGAGTTTGAGAGAGAGTGAATTTGAGACAAGGTGAATGAGATTGAGAGTTTGAGAGAGAGAGAGAGAAAATTGAGAGAGCATTTAAGAGATAGAACGTTCAAGAGAAAGAGAGATTAAGTGAGAGAGTATAATAAAGATAATGTGAGAGAAATTGTGTGGTAAAGAGTGTATGTGAGGCTAGAGAGTGTGTAAGAGGATAAAGTGTGAAAAACTGAGAAAAGATTGTAATAGAGAGAGAGTTTTATGGAGTGTGTGCATTCGTGTGTGTGTGTGTGTGTGTGTGTGTAGTGTGTGAGGGAAGAGAGTGTATGAGGGCATGAAAGAATCTGATAGAGAAGAGAAAGAACGTGAAGATATAGTTGTGGTACTCAAACATTACAGTACTTTTAAATATCATTCCCTCAAAAATAAATATTAACATGGAAACATAACTGTACTTACTGTATTTGTAAGAATGTGAAAAGATAAATGAGGTACACCAAACATGTATTTTATATATTATATCCTCAAAATTAGGCGGTAAAAAGAAAACTTATTTTAACTAATGCATTTGTGTTGTATTACTATTTGCTAGAATTAACATCAGAATCCATTATTTAAATAAAATGAACTATACCAAAACTCATACTTAGATAGTTAAAAATGGCTATTTTTTATACATTATTAAAGATCATTTTATCATTTTTGAGATTATAATACATACTTTAGCATATTTAAATATAATTTTATCATTCGTGAAACAAAACATATACAATATTTTCACGAGCTTAACAACTTAACCTTTTAACTTTTGAATTATGATCAATATTATTGATTTAAACTCGAATTAATGATAATGATATTCCGATAAAAAATAAATTTTTCCCCAGTTTAGGAATCTCAATTAAGCTTGGTTATGACCAGCATCCAAAGAGAAATATTCATCCAAATAGAAAATGGTGATGTGTTTGGACCAACAAATAAAGATTGAGTTATTATTTTTAAGCTAAAGAGATATGTTTTATTTAGAGATTTACAGCCACGCAGCAAATAACGGTTTCCATGGTGATTAAACAAATAATGAAATATTGAAAATTATCTATGAAAATCAGGTTTTCGTTAAAAACTACTATTTTTCCTGACATCTTGGACCATGTTTAATCACCGACAGAATGTACTCCTGATTAAAAAAATCATCATCATCATCGACTTTATATTCAATGCAATAGTTCGTCATGAAGGTCCATTTATGCAATCTCTCTCTTCCATTGCAAATAATTAAACATAGCTCAGAGATGAGACTTTGTTCGAAAAAGACAGTTACATAAATTATCCCCTGACAGTGATAATGAAAGTTTATATGATTAATTATAAATTTAGTTCTTATTCTTAGTAATTTTTTTTGGACAAATTGTTTATTTTACACATGTTGGTACACTTAAATCTTGTAGGCCTTTACTTGAAGCCATATTTTAAAATCAATTGAGGATAATACATCTGTTTAGTCAAAACAAGTTTATAATAGAAATTAAAGTAGAGATAATATTTTTAAAGATATAAAATATATTTTTATTAATTAAATATAATGGTTTTCAAACTTCAACGAAGTCAAAACATTAAAGTAACAATGATATTGGCAGCGTAGTTAAAGATTAGGAGTAAAAATGCAATGAAGAATATTTACAAATTAAACTAATAATTATATTAAAATCAATCATAAAATAAAACAAATATTCAATTAGTGAATATAAATGGGATAAAAGTAGTATGTAAAAAGAGGAGAAGCCTAATTTAATAAAACAAAGTATTGAGAATATGAACAGAAACCAAATTAAATAAATTTAGTATGGAAAGGTTAAAATCGAAAAGAAGTGCTATCTATTTTGGGGACATAAGCTGAGATGGAAATAAGCCTATCAATGTTTCATAAATGAATGAAGAAGAAAATAAGCAGAATTAAACACAAAGTGAACAGCTGAAGATGTTATGAGATCACATCTCACCTTTTCTGGTTCCACCTTTTTATCAGGTTTCTTTTTGGGTCCCTCAATCTGTGAAGAAGGAAACGTTTAGTGACTTAAAATGTGTATCTTAATATTGAGCATATGTCAGAAGAAATGTCTAGGATTATAAAGCCAAACTTTGTTTTTGTACCACATCTTACTACCCTTTCTGTTTATCTGATAAACTAAGTTTTACTACAAGGTAAGCTTTATAAAAGGAAAGAAAAGTAAAGTTTTTTTTAAAAGAAAAAAACACTTTCCTTTGATCATTCATAACTCTTGAATAAACATCTACTAAACTATTTGAGAATAGGTAACACATTTGTTTAAAATTATGAGACAGTGAAACAAACAATATCATTTAGATAAAGAGGGGGGGGGGG
>CABFVX010000094.1:161186-227564 GCA_902151425.1 Timema shepardi | reverse complement strand
CCCGGGGGAGTCATTTATTCAAATATTAACACTAAAATGATTATTAAGGACTACATTTTTTTTGTTCTTAATAACGTATTAATATTAATGTAAAAAATTATGTGAATAATTTAATAATCAATTAGCTGCATCATTAATATCTCATTTTGGTCTCCAATTCTGAAATTTTAAAATGTGTTTATCTTATTTGAAACAGTCTGTAGCTACTTAAAAGAAAATGATTAGTTAAAATTATATAATTGATAGTATTTTAGTACATATTTTTACCATTATTTTATAGAAATCTAGGCTTTAATTAAATTATTCAAATTTATTTTACTATAAATTCTGGACTGTAAATGTTTTTTGGTTATATATAAGTAATGAAACACAAATATTTATTTATTTGGTATGATCAATGGTTATGGTTTAATTCCATAAACAAGGATACAATTCTGTTGTGTCAAATTTAGCTGAAAATTATCACCAGCTTATGGGAATTAAACACGGGCAATTTAGATTAGTACACCCATACTCTGGCACAGTGATATCAAGGCTTAGTCACCCTCTTATGGTATTCATCAGTAGTAGATTATGTAAGATTGTTGTGATTGATAAAACTTGACCATGATCTTGGGGAAAAAACCTGGATAAATCTGGGGTAGGGAGTTTACATTCTAATAATTATAAAGGTCACGACGTAATCTTTACCCATATTAGCCTACATGTGTTATTTTTTATTTAATACATTTAAAATGCACTGCTGTGAACAGCATTATGCTATTAGCATAAATTATTTCAACCAACTTTGTCAACGCAACCATATTTTGACCATGATTGCATTAATAGCGATCAAAAGTCACAATTTTTTATGTCTTTAAAGCTGGCAATGATGACATACCTTGCCTTAAATCAAGTGTGACGAATGGCCCTAAAACGAGGAATCTTAGATGGTTCAGTGATAGAGACTATATACTGTAAGCAAAATTAAGCCCAGTTTCCAACTCCAAATCCAAACTATATTAATTTTTTAACAGTATAGTTTTAAAATATTACTGAATTTTGTCAATAATTATTTACAAGAGTTATGAGAAAATATCACAATTAAATTTACCAGAGGATTAATAGTTTCCTTTTAGAATATACCTTTATGATAAAACATTCAATTTTGAACATAAATAATTTAAAACAATAAATGTAATTGAGTATAAAGAACTACAATTTCTCAATCCAACAGCTGAATTTTGCAGAGCATTAAGGGAATGTTTTGAAGTAAATTTTTCAGTTTAGTTTTAATTTAAAATACAAACACAATTCAGAAAATTACATTACAGTAGAACTTCAACTATTCGAACTCCAATTATTCGGACCTATTCAGGATGAAATATAAAAAATGAATAAATCGTTATAAGAATGGCAAGAATGCGGGTTGTTGACCTTCATGTGTTTTAGTTGTCTAGAGCACGCGATCACCAACTGGGGGACATGACACAATTCCAACCCCCCCACCATGTATCCCTTCTACCCTCACTCCTCAGCCAATGTCAGTTCCCGCTATTGTATTGCACTGTGTTTATGCATCATACTTTCTCATACTCAGTGTGTTTTTTTACTTGGGTTCAAATGGGCCTAAAACGTAAATGTGTTGTTCTTTCATTGAGTGATAGGCTTGAAATTATAAATCAGTTGAATAAAGGTGTGTCTGGTAAACAACTGGCTGAGCGATTTGGTGTAGGAACTTCTACAATTTCTGACATTAAAAATAATGGTGCGAAGATTTTAAACTTTGTGAGCACATTAGAAAGTGATAACTGGAGCTCTTCAAGGAAAGTGATGAAAAAGGCAAAAAATTACGAACATGAGAAAGCTGTTTACAAGAGATTCCTGCAGCAATGTTTGATTGAACAACCAATCTCAGGACTAATTTTATTTGAAAAAGCAATGATGTTGTGTGAATGGTGTGAGTGACTTCAAGGCAAGCCAGAGTTGGCTACGGAACTTTAAATTGTGGCAGGCCATTCACGAGTTAGATCTTGACAGTGAAAAACTTTCTGCTGATATAGAAGCTGCAAATAAATTTCTGGAAACTTGTAAAACTGAAACGAAAGACCTCGATCTTGACCTTATTTACAATGCTGACAATACCGGTCTTAACTGGAAAGCAATGTCAAGAAAAAAGTTAGCTTCCCAAAGAGAAAACACTGCTCCAGGACATAAATTAAGCAAAGAGAGTGTCATAGTGCTCGTTTGTGCCAACTCTACCAATAATCAGTGACTACCTTTGCTATTGATTGGAAAATCAAAGAAACCAAGATGCTTAAAAAATTTACAGAATTTTCCAGTGACATATATGCAA
This sequence comes from Timema shepardi, assembly GCA_902151425.1. Taxonomy (NCBI): domain Eukaryota; kingdom Metazoa; phylum Arthropoda; class Insecta; order Phasmatodea; family Timematidae; genus Timema; species Timema shepardi. Next base: position 225,229 of record CABFVX010000094.1, on the reverse strand, counting down.
CAAAAAAGTGCATGGATGATGGCTGAGTTTTTTTGGAATGATGGGACCAAACATCCATATATAAAGTAAAAAAATTTAAAGCAGAAACAAAAAAATCATCGGGAAAGGCATTACTCTTAATTAACAATGCACTAACTCATCCATCAATTGAGCTTCTCGAGAGAGAAAACAGAGACTTTAAATGCATGTTATTACCACCGGACGTCACAAATCTGCTGCAGCCCATGGACCAGGGTGTAATTGAGTCCGCCAAACGATACTACCAAAGGCCACTGCTCAGTAAGTTACTATTGGCCGAGGAAGGTGAAGAAAGTGTTCTGGATTTGTACAAGAAAATAAATATTAAAGACTGCTGTTACATGATTGCAGAAGATTCGAATCAGGTTCACTAAAACGAATATGGAACAGAACAAACAGCACATCAACAAAAGAATAACTTGAATGGTAAAACAAAAAGAAAAGGCTAATGAACACCAACAGGAAGTGAGCGTGGATGAAATTGTGAACATTGCAAAGGGTATATCTGGATGCTCTGAATGTGATGTTGATGATGTGGAGGAGTGGCTTTTGTATCACTCAAATGATCAAGGATTCCAGATAATGACAGATGACGAGATCTTAGATAGCATTATGGATGAACAGCAGGGAGATGAATAGGACGATGACGAAACTGGTGAAGGGACAGATGATGAAACCGTTTCTATGGACGGAGAAGCTTTTACTTGTTTTGAAAACACCTTAAAGTAAATGGAGCGGCAACCCGAATGCAGAGGTGTACAACTGCTTGCTGTCAAATGCCTGCGGGATCTTGCAGCACGCAAACGAGTGACTTCTTCAAAGCAACGTACGCTATTCGATATGTATAGATTATAAGTATATAAGTACTACATTGTACAGAATTATTAAAATAAATTTGTATACAATTAATAGTGTATTTTAATTTTTGGTTTTTACTGTATTTACATACTTTAATGTAATTTTAATAGTACATTACCTATGTTTGCTTTGTTAGTTTTTATCAATAAAAATTGGGTTTTTACTTTGTCATGCATCATTTATTCGTAATTATTTCTAAGCTATATCCAACCATCTGAATTTCCGCATATCCAGGTCAGCCCGATCCCCAATTGGTCCGAATGATTGGAGTTCTATTGTAATTTATTGTTCTAACTTATTACTATTACTTGCAATACAAAAGTTTTATTTGAATAATAATAATGTTATAAATATGATTTCAGCTTTATTTTCCCATGGTATTTCACCTGAGATAGTAATAACATCTTTGATTCTCTTACCATATTTTAGCCTATAATAATTATAAATAGATTAAAAATACAACAAAATAGATGGCTACTGATACTTATTTATTCCACACATCTATTGTACTAATGTTTGGGTATGCTTGTTTAATATTATTTTCTAAGGATAGTAATCTAAATATAACTATTACTCAAAGAGATTTCTTAAAAAGAGAGTATTACAAAATATGAGTTTATTTTTGTAGAATCATAATCTTGCTGTTTAAAAGATGTTTTAAACTCTTAAGTTTAGATTAAAATTCTTTCTAAACTATTTTAGGTTAAAGTGCATATGTTTATATGTCTATACACATAATACCAATATATATATCTCAAACTTGAGGATCCTATTGTCAACTACAGGACCGGATATAATCTGGCGTTATGGTATCCCTCCTGGGTTTCAGAAAAATTCAGCTATTTGCTAAATGCAATTAGATTTTTTTTTCCCTAATTTAAAAATCCTCTTTCGCATTTTTGCAACACCACCTGGTTCATCAGCATCCTCAAAACCCAATATTTTTTTTTCAACATTAAGGGGGATGAAGATTTAGATACCCTTGGAATTTGACGGGAGAAGACAGACTGGTGAAATTAAATGTTTAATGTCGGTTGCCAGTGAAATATTATTCTGTATAATATTATATTGGAATAAAATATTTATTTTTATGCTTTAAAATATTCCTACCTCATTATTTTTGATATACCCTCACCCTACCCATTTCCCCCCTAACATAAATCCTGGCTAAGGGCCTGGTCGACTCTGAATGGCTTTACTGTTGCGGTTCAGTTCCAAACCATGAGTGTTTCTCTTTACTACATATTTAACTGGTATTTTGTTTATATTTTATACATAACTACTAATTTAAATGATGGTAAGGAGAATTTTTGCCAAATTACTCATAATGATAGCAGAATAAATATATTGTTACAATTAATTAAATAGTGACCTAGACTTAACCTCAGTGTGTCCATAAAATATAGCTTGGACCATAACGTAACAATCCTTGATACCCAACAGGAAATAATTGGTATAATTATTTCTATCACAATTATTGTTAGATATATTAGACAATGTATTTGTTAAATATGTTATATATTATAATCAACATGGTAATAATAACCTAGAGGAAAATGGTTTTGTTGTTTTAGTTGAGGAATTATATTCTATATTATTTTAAAAAACTGTAATGAAAGAATCTTGAGGAATTTGACAAGCAATAGTAAATATATGCATGCGTATGCAAAAGTATATTAAATATATGTTCAAAATTGTGTTACAAAATCTGCTAAACAATTATTCTAGAAGATAAATAATTTTTAATTCAACTAAAAATATAGTAAACTTAATATTTGTTAATTCGTTGTTTTTATTTACTAAGCATGTTGTTCTTATACTCCAATGAACTCAAAATAAAAGCAATGTTATCTTGGTAGCTTAAGTAAAGATAAATATTATTAAATACAGGCCTAATATTTTATATTTATGAATTCAAATTATTTATTTTTAGCAACGTATCTTACCACCCATTTTGGTTATAAACTAAAAATAAAATTAACTCAAGTTTAATTTGAATAATATAATATCAAATAATAATAAGTTCAGAAATTTTATAAGAGGCTAGTAAGAAAATGGGTTTAGAAGTGAGCGCCGAAAAGACTAAGTATACACACAGAGAACACAGATTGGGGACAATAATTTAGAGATTACTTTGAGCAACACATCATTTGACAGGGTTAGTGACTTTAAATATTTAGGAACAGTTTTAACTAGCAATGTCAATTCGATCAAAAATTAGAAATATAATACAGTCAGGAAATGGATGCTATTCTTGGTCAGTAAGTTGTTGACATCTCGCCTGTCTATCAAAGAATATAAAACTCAGAATATACAAAACAATAATTTTACTGGATGTTCTCTATGATGTGAAACGTGATATATTACCTTACATGATGAAAAAAAATGTAAAATATTCGAAAACAATGGGCGAAGAAGCTCTTAGGTAGTGGAAAAGATTACATAATGATGAGTTACAGAGTTACATAATGATAAGTTACATAACCTGTATTCATCACAAGACAATATGTAGCATATTTTTTTAAGTGCGGCCATTAAATTTCGAGTTCCTATGCCATAGATAATTGATTAAATATTGAATAAGAGAGTTAAAAAAAATAGTTCCAATTACACATACATTAGTGTCTATAGAGAAGATGTAAAATAAAACAAAGAAAAGCATTGAGAATATGAACAGCCATCCTAATAAAAGTTATTTAATATGAAATGGTTATAACTTAAGAGAAGTGGAATATATTCAGGAAACTAAAAAAATGGAAATGTTATAAAAGCAGAAAAGATAAACAAATAAAAGTCTTCGATTTTCAAAAAGAAGCGAAGAAGAAAATTAGCAGAAATGAAAAAATAGTGAACAGCTAAAGATGTCCTGAAATCACATCTCACCTTCTCTGTTTCCATCTTTTTATCAGTTTTCATTTTGGGTTCCTCAATCTGTGGAGCAGGAAAGGTTTAATGAATTAACGTGTGCCCCTAAACATCGAGGAGATGTCAAGCAAAATGTCTAATATTATAAAAGCCCAACATAAATTTAACTGCATAGTGAGGATTTTATAACTTACCCACTATTAAAGAAAGAAACTTAATATCCAATCAATTGTATGATTAATTTATTTATTTTGAAACTCATCTAACCTATTTCTAACTGTTTTTATTTTATTTGAAAAAATTGAGTCACATACTTGGAAATCAATCACTTAAAAATATTTAACTAAGAGAATTTTAATACATATTATATTCTCTATATTATATTATAAATATTATCATTTGATAAATCAAGTAGATAATAGTGTCTGTCTACTGAGCTAAGGATCCCGAGTTTTATTCACAGTATGGCCAAAAAATGTATCATTGGTGAACTGTTGTTTTAACCTTTCACATTGATGAATTAACGGCTGGGGACTGGGTGTTGTGCCTTTCTTACACTGGAGTTATTCATAAGGCATATGAAGCTTCGACAGGCCTAGAAAGCCGATAGTAGAAAATATATGGCTTTAATAAAAATCTGACCCAGACCACAGGCTGGAAACTGATGTGAATAAAAATCAAGTATCTTAGAGAGACTAAGGTTTGGATGATCAAAATGTATTCATCTTAGTTTGGGTTAAAGTTTGATGTGCTCATTTGTATTTAAATATAAATGCTTTGTAATTTGGCTTAACCAATTTAGGTACACTCCTTTACTTTTTATGATATTGTTAATACAACAAAAACAAATCCTAAAATGCGATTAGTAAAAAAGTATGGTATCAAGCTACCAAACGAGAGCGGTATACAATATTGTGAAGCGCAATGCATTCCACCGCCATGATAATCACCAAAGCAACATTTCATACTGCAATGCATATAAGATTATATTATCTAAGAGCTAAGAATGAGTTCAAGAATGACAAATATATAGTTATTATCAATAAGCATAAGAATACTAGTTTGAAATCCTAATTATAAATATATATTTTTTCAATAATGTATTTTAAGCAATAAATAGTCTATATTTTTAGTATATATATATATACTTTATTCTTGTATGTCTAGATATGCAAAATTATTTCTAGATAATAGTTGGAAATAAATATACATTAAACGTATTTGTAATATAACTGATACGAACAATTTAAATTATTTTTTAGATTCTAAATAAGGTATATTTAATGCTTGAAAATAAAAGAATAGTACTTTTTATTTATTCAGTAGGCATCTAATTTTTAAAATTATTTGTACTGAAAATAAAAATAATATTATTTTGGTAGCGTAGGTATATATTAAGAGTATTAAATATGTGCATCTAAATGTTAACTAGCATTCCACACTTATGATATTTAAAACATAATTTGATGAAGCTTATAAAAAACCGATGTAAATTTTCCAAGAATCAAAATTACAGGCTACATATATTTAATATAAAAGCGTCAGGGTCATTCGACTATCAATACTGTATTGCACAATTTTAACAAGTGCATAATTATATACTATAAATAGTGACTCAATTATTGCAATAAAGTTGACAATTTATAAGTGGTTAAACCTGCAATGTTGTTCTTTTGAGTAACATTATTATGGTAAAGTTATTAATGGATGGGGTTGAAATTTAGTTTAACTAGACAATCATATGAGCTGTCTGGAATGAAAGATTTTAAAATTTATAATAATATAAATATTATAAAGAAATGTTAGTAATAAAAAACATTACTATTATAAATATTTCATGAAATATCTATAAACTTTATAATAATTTAAATTTTATAAATGTTAATAATATCAACATTACTACTATAAATATTGTATTCGGTACACCTCATTTGAATGGGTCTGTATGTTTTTACTGGAGCAATATATAAGTTGGCCAAAACATAGTTTTAATATAAAGAATCTAAATTCACTTATATTTTATCTGGTCAACTACACTCCTACCGTAAAAGTAGTGTGTATGAAAACTGAAGAAAAATAAAACCAATCAAAGTTTTGAGAAAATCTTAAGCACACCTAATAAAAGTTATTTTTTTGAAATGGTTATAATTTAATATAATTGATATGTCAATATTTACAGGCTGGAAGGGAAAATATAAAACTTAGAGAAAGCAGAAAGATTATTTAAGAAACTATTCAAACTCAAGATGATGTGAAAAAGAAAATGAGCAGATTTGAACATAAAGTGAACAGCCTAAGCTGTTATGAAATTACATTTCACCTTTTCCGGCTCCATCTTTTTATCAGGTTTCTTTTTGGGTTCTTCAATCTATGGTGTGGGAAACGTTTAATGGATTACCATGTGTGTCTACATATTGAGCAGATGTCAAGAGACGTGTCTACGATTATATAGTTAATCATAAATTAACCACCAGAGTAATTTTTATTTTAAACTAATAACTAGTATTTTCATTAAATTAATTATACAACTTTATTAATATCTAGTATACAATTACTAAGTACCACTAATTTTAATTGTTTAGTGAATAAATGAAATGACGTCACGAGAGGAAAAATACATTGTTATAAATATCATGATTAGCACCATTATTTTGAGACTATACCCATGTTTCTTTGAATATTTTTCATGAAATACTAAAATACAGCATTTTTGTAATCGATTAGTATTATTGTTTATTTATTTATTTATATGATTATCCAATTCACGAATTTATAAAAGTTATTTATTATTCCAAGGCCAAATAACTGATATTCATGCATAACAATGAAGTTATTATGAATCGATAATAAAGTTTATTTTCAATAAATTATTGATGGTTTCCCATTATACAAATTTTTAAATGCTCTATACTTTGGTAGACCTCAAACCACCCTGTTACACACATCAATTAACTAGTCGAAATGACAGTTTTATCATGATAAGTGAGGGGTGATATTTTGACAGAGCCACTTCTGAATCTATTCATATAATGTATTTTTAATTACTAATCAATGCTTAGTTGAGATAATAATTGGGATCTTATAAAATCACAATTTCTTAAACTCATACATATTTTTTAAATCAATCTTAATTTTCTTTTAGAGAGATTCGATGCTAAAGTGATTAATTAATTATAGTTTTGGATGACTTCATCACGAGACACAACGTGAAGAACCCAAACCAAAATATTTTTGTGTACTGCCCCAATAATGATGTTAGAATGAATATATTGTTTAGGGTTCTTATAGTTATATGAAACATAAATTTAAGGACTTTTTAAGGACTAAAACTGTTATTTCTTGTGTTGCCAAAAGCTAAACACGTCAATAGAAAAAGGAATTATAAGCCGTATAGAATTTTAAATAGACGGAAAACAATAACTTTTCTGTAAATTTAATAAACAAATAGGACTATAAAGATAGAAATCTAACTTTATTGTCACTCACTTCACTCTCCTAGTGCTTAAAGTGTTAATAGGTAGTCATAAATATTAAAATAATTATTACAAATGATGAACGGTTTTAGAGCAACTTATAAAAACAATGGCGAATACACATGAATTAAGATTTTTAAATGTAGGAAATTAAAGAAAACATTGTATTTGATCAACAGTAACGCTAATGCGTTTGTAAGAGAAGTTAACACTGTATGTATCCCCTTCCTCCTATACAGATCCCAACCCATGGGTGCGACTATCTCTAAGCTAAATATTTAACACTCCAGTGCATCTTAAATCGTGGTCTTTACAGCCATTATTCACAACCCTTTCAAATATAAATATGGAAACATGGAAATTCCAGGACTTTTCAAAGCCCAGAGCAATTGAAGGACTTTTCCAGGCCTTGAACAATTTGATACCTAACTTGTAGTATTATTTAAAGAGTTAGGGCCACAAAAATGTTTGTTGATTTTATAGGTATGTACTTTAACTTCAATAAAACTTTGATATATTAATTTGTAGTTTTAAAAATACTTTCAAGGTAAATGCTGTATCAAGAAACCAAACTACACTCTCATACAATAGACATGCTGCTCAATACTATCCACTGCCGTGATAATTCAACAAGGAAATATATCATACTGTATGGCTAAGGCTGGGTTTATATTCATTCATTGAGCATAACTTATAGTAAATACTGTAAGCTGTACGGAGCACATCTCATAAGAAAAATACATCGGTCTATAATAAAATGTAGTGAATAACATTTTATTTAAATCGATCAATTTGTATTCAAAGAAAATGGGCTAAACTCTTTTCACTACTTGATAATATCTCCAAAAATAGTTCAATAAAGGGTTCTAAAAACAATGTTAATTAAACTGTACCTTTAAATACATGGATTTACTAAATTTAAGATTCATCTGTTTTATTAAATAAAATCTGAGTTTTATTTAATTACGATTTTATTATTTCCAGGAATATTATATTAGACCTACATACTTCTAAGTAACAAAATGAAAAATATACTAATTCTTCTTTATTTTCAATCATATAGACAATCATAGTATATTACACTAAAACAAATAAAATCCGTGAATAACAAACATTTCAAAACTGAAGATGAATAAATAAACCCATTATTTGCGTTTTCTTGTATCATGGTGTTTAAATGGATATATTCCCTCATTGCATTTTTATTGGCTGATACGTCTCAAGTCCAATTATTATATATACTACACTCCTTGCATAATGTAAAGGAAGTATTTACTTATCGATTACAAGTGCTATAATTGAAAATAATTTGTCAATTTCTTGCGTGCTACAGGTTTACACTATTTTCTATTAGTTATGTGCTATGAATTAATATAAACCAAACCTAAAGCAGTTATATAGCTCAGAGAAACGACTGTTTTAGAGAACGACCTAGTTCCAGAAATTATTACTTGACCGTGAGAATGTCAGTGTGTATGGATGATTATAAATTTATGGTTCTATTCCTTTCCATAATATTTATACATGTAACAAAACTCTAAATTTGCCTGTATGTTAGATTCTATCTGTTTGTTTCCAGGAAACTCAAAAAGTACTCATCGGATTGAGATGGGACTTCTGTTATACTCCTTATATTATTTTAAGAATAAGGGTAAACTATAAACAATCTCATCAAAGAGTGAATCAGTGCCGAAAGAACTCCAACTGTTAGTTAGGTTACATTTGCATTTTAAATTTAGGATATAAATCTTATTTGTAAGTCCCCTTAGCAATGAGGGGTTTGGAAATATCAACAAACCTATTATAAATATCCTTAGCAATGAGAGTTTTGTACATGTGTTTTCGGTAATTTTATTCATTCACATTAGAAAGTAGATATTGTTTTTATCACCAAAATTACACATAAGTAAGCTGTCACCAGTAGTTTGTTCTTTGATTTACATATATTAGATTTTGTTTATATTCATGTATAGTGCTTAGATAATAGTAAACAATGTATAACATACTCAGAACAATTCATAATAAAAATATGATTTATAATGAAATATTACCTTAAGTATAATAGTTAATATTGCATATGAATTTTATTGTTGATTGCAACAGTGTCTCCACATGAGAGAGCCTCTTTTAATTTTCTTTCATTTCCGTCTTTAATGCAGTTATTCTTTTAGTTATTTTATTGTTTGTATGAAAACTAGGTATATTAGTATTATTTCTTTGAAAGTACCACTAAACCATTTATTTTGCTGTTAAATGCAACAATTTTTCCATGTAGTGAGAGTCACTGTTAGCGTTCTTGCTTAAATATAGTAATTTTTTCAGTTATTTAATGCCTTTGAGTGTGAATTGTGTGTATTTAGTTTTGTTTCTTTGATAATAAATCTGAACTATTTATTCTGATGTTCATTGCAACAGTGTCTCCACAAAAGATAGCCATTTATAGTGTGTTTGCATTTTCTTTTTAAATTTAGTTATTTTTCAGCTATTCTATGGTTCTGCATATAGATCGTGTTTATTTAGTGCTGTTCCTTTGATAATAAGTAAAACAGTTTTTTAATGCTCAATGCAACAATTATTCTGCTTAAAAGATACACTATTATCGTGCTTGCACTAACGTCTTAAATTTTTTTCTGTTATTTTATAGTTTACATGTCAATTAATATTATTTAGTTTGATTTGTTTGATAGTAAATTTAAAATACTTTTTATTGTGTTCATTGCAACAATGCCTCGAAGTAAGAGAGCCACTGTTAATGTGCTTGAATATTTATATTAATTTTGTTGATTTTCTGTTTAGTTTGTGGTTTTGTGTGTATATTAGGTTTTGTTTCTTTGATAGTAAATTCAAACCATTGATTGTGTGTTCAGTGAAATGATGCATCCACGTAAGACACTGTTATTGTGCTTGCATTTGTATACAACATTTAGGTATCTTTTCAATCATTTTATGTGGTTGCTTGTGAACTGGGGCAATTTAAATTTGTTTGTTGTCACTAAAGCAATAACATAATTTTATTTGGTGTTATAGGGTAGTGACTATAGAATGGTAAATTAAACAATAAGAATAGAAGATAATCCCTTTTTAAAATGATGGTTTGTCTGTTGCCAGTAAACTCAAAAATATCTCACTAGATCGAGACAGAAGTTCTTCTGTTGTACTCCTTATTTTTCAGGGATCAAGCTAGATCATCAGTGAACGAAAATATAGATGTGATTCAAATTATGAGAAATTGTTTCAGTATAAAACAGTTTTATTTAAGGTACCGAGTTTATTAATGTTGATGTTAATGATGAATATGTGAATCCTTTAAGCATAGATGTAATATTGACAGTGAAGAAGCGTAAGTTGTGGTTGGATTCAACAGAGATTCACACCAAATTAGTATTTGATAGTCTGCATGCTCTACTGTGCTATTCAACCTCAAAGGAGACTTTAATAGTTAACTGGGATCTAATAAAAACTCACAGTGATTGGAATGAAACTGTACATACCCCTGTTTAATAAGGTACGTTTACCCTGGAAACACTCAATGCTTCACTAATCAATAAGGTATTTTATTGTATAGATTTGTTTGTGTACACTATAAAATTATCAGAATGGTTTTTCTCAATTATTAATAAAGATTCAGTAGTTAAAAGCTCTTTAGCTTTTAATCAATGCTAGTTTCTAGGAAAAAGTTATTTGTAGCTTGTTTAAGTTTAATAATACAAAACATACTAATGTGTTGCTCAATTTTATACCAAACAATACAATGTACTTGAGATACATATTTGCGTTTTAAGCTTAGATGAGAGTTACACAACAAATTTATAGTCAACCAAGAAACTAGCTAATGTTAGATATACAATTAAACAGATTTTATTATGATATTGGAAAAATTTAAAATTTAATAAAATGCAAGAATTAACAAAAACTTTGGTATTTTGTATTTACAAATTAACAGAATACGAATGGGAATAAAATGTACAAGGCACTCCGAACAAAATACTCAGCATGATAATGTAAGTCATGTTGGAGTGGACTTCCAGTAACGGAGATATAGGGGTTCGAATATTGGTCAGATGAATTAATGGTTAATTTACCTCATTGTTTTCCTACCGTTCCTCCAAGGAAATGCAGTACCATGTTCTAAAAAAGTTCTACTTTCACCATTTATATTTCATTGGAGTGATTAATGTATGGCATATAATTCAAACAGTTACAAAAAACGGTGAAAATAATAAAAAATAATGTAAGCCTACAACATCCTACAAAGTATCAAAGAAATTAATGAAGACCAGGAGAAAATGGAGTATTCTTCGAGTTGCTTAAATAGAATTCCATTATGCATTTAAAAGTTATTTGGACAGATCTTTACTATAAACAATATAACCTACAAATAATTTCACTAAATTAGCTTTAGAAAACATTTGGGATAATAATCACTTTACTAAGTTTTGTTACGGGTCTGGAAGATAGATTCCTGCGCTTCCCAGAAACATTACATCGAAATCATTCTCAAACGACGCATTCCTACACAATCCACAAATTACACTATTGAAGAAGGAAACGGTAATCTGTTGACAGCTTAATAGTTCAGTCAATTTTGGATAGTTACCTGAGTACTAGCCCCTAATAAATGGCATTAGCGGATTGAGGGGAAATAAATAAAACATATTTAAGTATTTTCGAATCATTATTAATGCTGTTGGTGATTATCTACAGTGTTTGTCGGATAAAAATCTGGAAGTGTGATAAAGATATAGGACTGGCGATTATTCCTACTGAAAAAAAAAATGTGTCACGAAGCTTTTTATTGATAATGTACACTATGAACCGCTTTCAAATGTGATGTAATTGGAAACACTGACACTTGTTAGCCCCGTGTTAATGCCCTCTAAAGTTTTAGTAAAACAGATGGATGATGAACGGAGCATCCACAGGAGCTTACATGAACAAGTGTCTGGCCTGTGAAAATCTGTCATCTGCTTTGATCGGATGATTTTTTTGAACAGAACGGAAGATCTTCATTTCAGTTGAAAACCAGCCATGTGAAAGTAACATTACTTTTGCTCAACCCAACAAAAGTTTGAAAGTGAATGTGGAAAATAAAGATAAGAATGGTGGCTAAATATAAAAAAACAGGCAGAGTTCCTCTTAGCTATTACCACAAGGTACTAATAAGTCGGTCAATATTGAAAGGAACTGTTTAGAAACTCTTATTAGAAGAAGTGGAGTAGAATAAAGGGCAAGAAAATAAGGTTGTAAATGAAAATTGAATGTTTACTTTATTTTTTTGAATTAGTTGAAGCGTCAAACCATTCAGTTAGACATATTCTGAGCAATTCACTTTTAATAATACAAAATTGAATCTTTCAATAAGTAATGAATATAAAAAAATTGCTTTGACATACAGAAGAATTTTGTCCATATTTGAAAATATGTTTTATCTTCAAGCAAGGCTGCTGTAAAAAGTATAGTGAAAAGGAAACAAATACACATGTAAATGTAATAATACTATGAAACACCTTTTCTTAAATCAACAACTCGATGTTTGGTGTCAAGATTTATGTTAATTTGGAGATGAGCATGCACTCAGCCCTTCATTTAGTAAGTGCAGCCTGCACCATCTGGTAGAAATTCCTGAGTTTAGGGTGTGTGGTGTCTCCCCATCGCCTTCCACAATTAATTTCTATGAGAGAGTGCAAAATGACATACCTTCCAGGGATCTTTTACCATGCCACAATCAATATGGGACCAAAGAAAGTTGTGCTACGGATTTGTATCGCTCAAGAAAAATCCATAAAACTCGATTGGGTTTGAATCCACAAACATCGGTTCTTGAAGCGAGAACTTTACCTCAAGACCTGGTCAATGCTGAAGTACAAAGATTGAATATAGTGGCTTGGATATGTCAGTTAAATCATTAATACCCTTTCAGATATTAGTAGGCATACTAAGGAAATTTATAGCATATTAAGGCCTTCTTTTGTTATTCAAAACGTTGTTTAAGTGAAACTTAATCAAGTGAAAAAGTAAACATTAAAATGGCAATCTTCTTAACTTATTCTCCTTTATATAAACTGCTAACAAAATTATAAAAATTGTTATGTATTAAATATAATAATAAGCTAAATTTATATTTTTAAATTACTTTTTTACTTTATAAGTCTGAATGATGTCTAAAAAAAACAATACTGAACAGCATTTTAAGGCACTGGACATAATGCCTGACAGTAGGTTGGTTTGAGAAAATGAACAAATAGTATAGTTTCTTAAAAAACATGATGAATTGGTAATAAGGAAGCAGATATACAATGTTTGTAGAATTCAATGTAAATTATTATTTATAATAAATATAATAAGAAAGATATGTAATGTGATAATAAACTTTAATTGATGATCAAAGAAGATTAATTGAAATGGGAATTTGTCAATTTAACATTACTTAACAGTTGTATTAAGAAACTAATGTTGAATGTAAATTATTATATAGAAAGAGATATTAAATTAGAAATAAGTTTAAAAATGTCATCAATTAACATATAAGATAACAAACATTAAAAAACACATTAAAATGTGAGTCATTAGACAATTGTTTATGTATTACATTAAAATTATATGGTTTAACCAGACTATATCTAAAGATTGTTCATGACTGGAATTATGTTAAATTTTTAAGATATCCAATTGAAGCAGTAAATAGAATAAGTTGAATTGGAAAATTGACAATATTGAATGGTTGAAATTAAAATTTTTTTTAAGCTTATATTATTCAGTTGGATTCTAGTTTCAACTGGAACACCATATTCAGGCTGTATTTCATGTCTGAGGATGATGCCGTAGAGCGTCGAAACATGTAACATCATTAATAACGGGTGTTCTCTACGAAGCCTACAAAAGGAGCAAGGGACTACAGATAAGAAAATAGAATTCAATAATTAACCTTAAAATTTTTTTAATTTCAACCATTCAATATTGTCAATTTTCCATTTCAACTTATTCTATTTACTGCTTCAATTGTATATCTTAAAAATTTAACATCATTTCCAGTCATGAACAATCTTTAGATATAGTCTGGTTAAACCATATAATTTTAATGTAATACATGTTCAATTGTCTAATGACTCACAGTTTAATGTGTTTTTTAATGTTTGTTATCTTATATGATAATTGATGACATTTTTAAACTTGTTTCTATTTAATGTCTCTTTCTATATAATAATTTACATTCAACATTAGTTTCTTAAAACAACTGTTAAGTAATGTTAAATTGACAATTCCCATTTCAATTAATCTTCTTTGATCATCCATTAAGGTTTATTATCACATTACATATCTTTCTTATTATCTTTATTCTAAATAATAATTTACATTGAATTCTACAAACATTAAATAGTATAGTGCCTAGTGGGCATCGATGCACAAATACAGTAAAGTTATGGAGGTATTAAAAGAACAAAAAATTAATAAAAATAATTCATGGTGTGAGCCTTCCTGCAAGCATATTTGGTAGATAGTTATTCGGGATTTGTTGATATTTTTCCAGTTTAATTTAGAATATTTTCGACGACGCAAAGAAATTTCTGTGTGTCAATTTCGAGGATATTATCATACAAGACCGTCATTTGCCCTATTTAATAAACATTCAAATATGTATACCATTGATACTCGCTACTATAGACATCCAAAAATATATAATAATTTGGATGATGCTAAAGGAGAAATTTGTGGGAACTAAATACTGCAATAATAACTTTATTCATGGTTATGGAACTACAACACTGTTATATGGTGACCTGGTGGTCTAGGGGTAAGGTGTCGGACTTCTGTCCTGGGTCTGGGGTTCAATCCTCGGTCCCGGCACAGATTTATCTGATTACCAAACCCTTCCTTCACCTCTAACAAGACATCTTGTGAATGTGGGGAATGCCAGGCCTCCACCGTGGTTCGGATTCCACGTTAAACTGTAGGTCCTCCATTTCATCTCACAATAACCCTACCATTACACATTAGCGTAAGTGTATAACCCGAACGGTTTGTAAGACGCGGTGCTAATAATAATAACACTGTTATGTAAAAACACACACTTATTAGAATTGTTGTGTCACATGAACCGCATCCCCACACAAAATCAAACTGGCATCAATTGTGGTGACTATTAAAACAATGAATGACCGTATTTAAGTATTTGAATATTCCTATCTTGTACCGGCTATACTGAACCAATGTGCATTAGAATAACAAGATTTTTCCCCTCACCTTTAGTTTGCTTGACTTCTTCTCTTCTACAGTCTTGCTAACTTCGTTCACCTTTTCAACTTCAGTCTAGAAAATACAATTATTGTGAAATTAGTTAGGGACTCATATTATTCATTAAAATGTTTATTTCTATAGAAAATTTCTAATATAGTTCGAAATGCTAGATATCATTAGTTATTTAATTATATATGGACTTCTGTTCTATTGTGTGTCTTATAAAATAGCTAATGCTTGTTATTTCATTTGTTTTGTTAAAAAAATAGTGTTTTATTTATAAGATATAGTACATATATTAAAAATCAATAATTTTTTGTTTATCATTCCAGTTTATTCTAGCATCTGCTAATGGCATATAATTTGAGAAAAGACTGAAGTTACAATAATTTTTTTAATTTATCTGAGTCAAAAAGTGTATTTTGTGCATACAAATATTATTTTTATAAATTAAAAGTTTATATTTGTATTTATATTTTAGCAAACAAATAAATAACAGTAAGTAATAATTTTAGTAGATTCTTTGAAAACAATTTGAGGATGACAAATACTCAAGGATAAGCTTATGTCCATTTGCATGTTCTCACTTTTAAATTTAAATCGTTCAAATAAAGCAAAATTAAAGAAGATATATCTCAAAAATAAGTGTTTAACTTCATAAGACCCGCTTCAGTGGCTATGGTCTAAAGCGTTATTCTTGCAATAGACTAGACTGCTGAAAATGGAGGGATCAGGGTTCGATCCAGGTCAAGTTTACTATGGCCAACTTTACCTAAATGGTTTTCCACTCTACCTCCATGAAAATATGGATACACTTCCTCTAAATTCAACCTTCCTAATCCCTAACACATTAGTGTAATTAATAAATAAAATAAACCCAAACGAGAAGTAAGACACACTTCTAAAAAAGCTCTATGATACATTTGACTAAAAGTGTATTTATATAAAAATTATGATAGAGATGTTAATCAATATGTTATTGTATAATGTAAGGATTATTAGCATATACAGTAGACTCACGATTATTCAAGCCCTGCTTATCTGAGGCTACGTGTTAACCAAGGCACTCATTCTGTCAAAGTGTCAAATTTTAACACAAAATGTATACATTAGTTAAATATTGTATACATTATGTACAATATACCATTGGTAATGTAAGGTGCGGTGTGCTCCATATCATCCGAGGTTTTTCGTATCTGAGGTAGACTCGGTCACAATTACCTTGGTTAATCGCGGGTCTACTGTATATTTAAAATTAAACTATCCATTGTATAGTGTGTTTGATAACTCAACTCCCAAATTGCACATATAGTTTGTGTGAACCGAAAGTAAAACCAAATTCCTATACACTTACATCCAGACAACTCTGCTAATACAATTAAATGGTGTTCAAAATATCAGTGTACAGCGCCAGGAGGGCAACGTTGTGAAAGCATGCGTATACAAGTTGCATGGGAACTAGGTGAGCAGCACTGCATATTTAATCATGGCATTCACTTTCTGTGATGAAGGACCATTAATGATGACCTTCAAAATGTATTCCCATTTCTAGATGGACTAGTGTGTTGTTTACTATTAATTGTGGTATGTTCTGCTGCTGTGCTCAAAGATGTCGAGGTGTGCAGTGCCACGCGCCTAACTCCTATGCAACCTTTTGCACACACATGCTTAACCAGCTTTGATCTCCAGGCACTGTGCATCGATATTTTGAACACAATTTAATGGTATTAGCATTGTTTGCAGGATGTAACTGTGTAAGGATTTTGTATTACTTTTGGTTCAAACAAATTATATGTACAGTGTGGATGTTGAGTTTCCGAACACTTTGTGTTTTGTTCATATATTTTTGTTAGCAGGAATGTTTTTGGATTCTGATTAGAATGAATGTGCTTGGATTCTTAAAATATTGATTGAGCATAAATTATCACTATGTGGTCTGTGTGTATATTCTTACTAGATGGAAAGAGTAGATAATATATTATAATTTGATTGATTGTTGGAGGACACATAATGGTTGGTCCAGTGCTTGAACAGAGTCCTAACATAGTCCTATAATGTAGATTGTTTAATCACCGATATAAGGCAAAAAACATGTCCATAAATAAGTGGGAATATATATTTTACATTTGATAAAGAAAAATGTGGAAATTTTATTGGTATATTATTGTACAGGGTTGGGAGGTAACAACTAAAAAATCTATGCTGAGGAAAGTGAGGGACAACGTTCGGAGGTTTGCCTGACTTCCGGTGGAGTTCACCTGAGTGGCATTAACTTCAAGAAGTGAAAAAGTATCGCATTTAATTTGCTTTTATTTAGCCAGGGAATATTTACTTGTCAATTAAAGTGTTAATTTTCAAGTAATTAATCATCAAATTGTTTCGGCCCCACACTATATATATGATGGAATAGGCTATTACACCGATATTTAAACTAGTCAATTTACTATAAAATTTGACCGTTTCTCTTTTGTTTCAAACAAAATTGATTTATTACAACAACCCTAGCATATTAATTCAATAATACACTGTAGTAGGCACTTCAATAAAATTATTACTAAATTTGTGTCTCATCCTACTCTCCACTTACTTTTCCCCTTTCCAGCTTTGCTGAAGTAATTAATTTAAAAATACAATCTATCAGAATCAATGAATATTGCACACCTAGAAGAAATAGTTGGTGCGACTTTATGACTCTTGGTGAACTACTTGCAAATGTATGTTATTAAAATATTATAAAATTTTATTTCGTGCACAATATATATAATAAGGTATAAAATTATTTAGGGATTAGGAAGGTTTTATTTAGAGGAAGTGTAACCGAGTTTTTGAGGGGGGTGGGTTGGAAACATCACCCTCAATACACCCGACCGATTAATTTAAAGCCTCGATCTCCTCGTCATTGGCAGTCTAATCTACTGCGAGAGTAGTGCATTAGACAATGTGGACATCAAAGCGGTTTTTAAAATAATTATCAAACATCAAAAATGATTTAACTTAAATGACATTACAACATTAATATGCTGTACTGCTTGAGAAAATAATAATAATAAAGAACATTTATGGTTTATTAACGGTATATTGTAGTTTTTAAAAATTAGGCTATTAGTTTACTCATGACCCTATGTTGGCATTGCTATTATAGAGAGAATCAACCGGATTATATTACAAATATTTAAAGTTATTACAATTAATTACCTTTTTGGTATCAGGCTTCTTCTCCGGGACATTTTTCTGTAAATAAAAGAATAAACAATATTAGATTTAGAGTTTTATAGTATACATTTATGTAAATATATATATATATATATATATATATCATGTACAAAAATACTAGAATATATTGCAAAGATGAATCTGAAAAAAAAAGGAACAGTAATTTTGTTTGATATTAAGTGATTAGTCAATGTATATAATGTATTTACTGTATATTAATGATAAATTGGGCTAGTTGTAAGACTGTTGTAAATTTTATTGTTAAAGTCTTTCCTACTTTTCAGCATGAAGCAGTATTAGTTTCCACAAAATGTCAGTGTAATTTAAGTTGGATTACCTTGTCTTCTTGAATCTTTGTGTTGATTAAATCTTTCCTTTCAATGACTTCCTGTTGGTGTAACATAAAAAAGAGTGAAGTATTCGTTTATTTTACGATTTTTAAAATACAAATTCCAAAAAGCAAAATGGTATTTTAAGCACTTTAAAACTTTGGAAGCGACCTTTTCAATATGTTCAGTGACATGCGGTGAATTCAACAGTCAGATAGTTAATGACCAATACAACATAGCTTCAAATAGATCATCTCATCAGTGGAATTGGAAATCTAAATGAACTTTTATGTTTTAAAAAGAAATAGGGTAACTGTAAATTTGATTAAATGAGGTTTTTGATGTTGAAATTCAGTCTAAGATATGCCAAGAAGATTTACAATTTTGACGGCCTTACTTAATACAGTTGTAATATCTATAAAATCACAACCATGATAAGTAAAGTATAACATTAACCCAAATTCTAAGTGATCTCAAAGATATAAAAAAAACTACAATATTTAGATGGCTTAGTGATTCTATCAATAGGCACATGAAACCAGTATCTACTCTTTGTTTGCGAGCAATATTGTGATTATATTTTTAACTGAATTAAAACACTTGCGAATTGTTGATTAGTAATTATTTCTATTATTATTGTTACTATTATAATTAGTAATTATTAACTTATTAGCATTATTTAAAAAATATTGTATATATATAAAAAAAAATAATCAATTGCTAGACCTATCTATAAATGGTCTGACCGCATGTCATTGCTGGATATTTGCATCCTTTACCTAGCGAGTGAAATGTTCTAAACAATGATTTATTAATAACATTTTCTTAATCATTTCAATTAATTGTAATTTAGTTATTTAATTTATATATGGGCAAGTAAATTCAATAAAGGTAGAGTGTAAGTTTTTGTGTGTGTGTACCTCTTGAGAGTCCCATTCTTCCTCACTTTCCTCCTCCTCATACTCATCTGACTCCATGGCATCCTTTGAAGTTAGCAAAACAAAGTGTTATAAATTGTGTCTCAAGTGTTTGAATTTGGTGCTTTACCCTGTGTTACACGTTTAAGTGGAGCAATATAGATTCACTATGACTTTAGAAAATTTAGATTTTTGTTTTAGGAAATGAAAATTTAAATATTCAAATAAATAGGTATGAATAGTATGTATTAATCTTTAACATAATTGAATAATAAATCCATGGATAGATAATATATATAAAACATTACCTTCTCAGGCTCTGGTTTTTTCTCAAGCTCCGTTTTTTTCTCTTGTTCAACTATCTTTTCTTCTTTTTTCTTTTCCTCTACTTTTTCCTCTTTTTTCTGTAACAAACCATATTGTCCTATACCTTAAATCAGTCACACTAGATTCTTTTTGGAAATAGTTAAATATGGCAATCACTAGTGGAAACATATTTTCCATTTGAAGAGTATGGAAGACACTAATAAATTTAAAAACCAAACCATCTCTATGTAGTCAAAATTCAATTCCTGTTTGATGCGTTATATGTTATAGTCAAGCACACAGCACTAATGTGGAATTTCTTGTAAGTTATGCAATACCTACTAAACATCTCTCATAATTTCTGGTTTGTAAACATTGACTTATAATCTACATTATTCCCCTTAATAGCAGGCTTCAATACTCAAGTATTACAAAATTCATTGTTTATGGGCGTTTTAATTAAATTCAAGATGACAGTCAGCCTCTTGTTATGGACAAAATCTTTAGGAAAAATCTCCTAGAATCTAGATTTTTGCAGTCTACCTCAAAGATACTTTGAAGTTTCTCAAGTTTGGTCAAAGCTAGTCTTCACAGGATGTGCAATAAAATGAGTTAAAGTGATTTGCAGTCCACTAGAAGTTCTGTCCATGGCATTAATGGCTCTTAGCTTATACCGAGTTTCAGAAAATACGACAAAATATGATAGCAATATATACTTTCTTGTATCTTTAGTTTATCATATATATATATATATATATATATATATATAGAGAGAGAGAGAGAGAGGTTGTCTGGAAACTTAACGCCCAACCTGGACATAGAGTTTGTTTTAAACAAAAGAAATACAAAATCCCTGTACACTTACATTTGTCAAACTATGTTAATACCATTTAAATGTGTCCAAAATTTTGACATTCATCGCCGTGAGTTAAAAGCTGTTTAAGCATGCATGTACAATAGGTTGCATAGGAGTTAAACACTTGGCACTGCACACCTCGACATCTTTGGAGCATGGTAGCAGAACATACCACAATTGAGAAATGGGAATAAGTTCTGAGGATCATCATTAACAGTCCTACATCACATAAAGTGTTTGCCATTATTACATGTACAATGCCGTGTGTCTAGTTCCTATGCAACATGTTGTACATAAATGCTATAACACCTTTGCTCTCCCTGCATTGTATGCTGAAACTTTGGACAAAATTTAATGGTATTAGCATCGTTTGACCGATGTAAGTGTGAAGAGAATTTGTATTACTTTTGGTTCAAACTAACTTTACGTGCAGTTTGGACATTGAGTTTCCGAGCATCCTATATATATATAAAGGGAGTATGGTGAAATTATTGTAACCCTGCAAATGTTTAATATCAATATTTTGATGAAAACCTACTCGTATACATATGTATGTATACATATACATTCCCCCAAGACCGAAAGGGTTTTTCTTTGTCGTTTAAGAATTTAAACTTGCTATTAAGTTAAGCATCTACTGGCCCGCATCAGCTGAACAGCACACATGGTATTTATTTAGTGTACTGTGTGCACTGCATTTGGAGCATTCGAATATCCGAAACAGGTCATTCCCAATGTCTATACTTTCGTTCTTTCATGCCGTCTTTCATGTGTATATTGGTTGAAATAAATGTTTTTGGTTCAAAAGCCATTATAAACAGTGAAGAAGAACTTCTCAGTTTATTGCTGGAATTTATTACTTTAATTTTAAAATTATCACAGATATTTTGAAAATAAAATAAAATTAAGTTATATATTTTTTCGTGAGCAGGCTTAAATATACTTTAACAACATTCTCCTGATGGCATACTTTTACTATGGAACTAGTGATGTGAGGGGTAAATAATAACTCACTCACACATGGTAGTTCGTGAACTGGAGGATTAAACTGCAAACTGTGCCTGGCTTACACACATTGCTGTTAACATTTATACTATATACATATATATTTTATATATTTATGTATGTATATTTTTATATATGTATGTAATGTATATTCTTATGTATATATATATATATATATATATATATATAAGCATTTATGTATATTTAGAGTTATAAATATTATTATTATATATATTTCTGTATGGCAGTATTAAAATAAACATATAAAACATTATTAATATATTATATTTAACATTATTAAATAAACAATCACTTACCTTTTCCTCCACTTTTTTCTTTTCTGAAATAGTAAATCAAAATATATTATTAAAATATAATAATTCGTTTATCAGTTGAGCAAAAAAGGAGTGGTAGTTTATTTGTGGACACAAATCTTCAAAAGGATGTATATGTTTCATTATCTCAATTAGTCAACGTGGTGAAATAAGTAACATATTAATGAGTAAATCTTTAAGAATTAATGATACATTTGAAAGATTAATGGTTTGCACTCATAATTTTTAATAGAGCGATTTTATTTGACATCTCACACTTTTAATGTCACAGTAACTATTACAAAATATGATAAATAGAAAATCTAATCAAGTATTTTTTGTCATATATGATTAGATTGTTAGTTATGTTCTTATTAATTATTTTACATTCTCTCATTATCTGCTAAGCATTTAACATTATTTTTGTCACTCTAAAATATACTTACCAATTACTTTTAGTTCCGCACTTGATTCTTCTTTTCCAAACTCGTTAGATACTAAAATCTTTATTGAACCAGAATAATCTGTTTTACAGGATGTAATATTCAGCCTAGCGTATGTACCATCGAAAGATGTTTTGATGTCCTTAGTTTCTCGAATGGTTTGCGAATTTCTAAAAAATAAGAATGGTTTAGTAAATTTAAATGTGATATTGATTCCGAATTCAGATGGTTTATTTAATAGTCCAATCTTTACTATGTCTTTGAAAATAATATTATAGATTCACACACACACACACACACACACACACACACACACACACACACACTATAGTAATCAAAATCTTAATTTACATTGAAGTGAATTGTTAGGCTTTACAAATTATACTAATAGATATGATCAATATCATGAATCAAAATACTATAACAAGTTCAAGGGTTCATTCTACGAAGGAAATACTAAGAAAGTTAAGTATTATAAATTTCATAAACATATACTCTGGGACATAATGAAAAATGTAATTGTAAAAAATATAATGGAGATGAGATTCAGTCATTAAAACTATCCACATGACAGACCATATTGCTGATTAATGTGTTGATCCAATTTTGTTCTAATTCTTTAATTGACTAAAGACTGTTATAATAATAACATATTAATCAAAATATGAATCTAGTGAAATAAATTGATACTTACTTGTACCATGTGACTGTTGCCTTCTTATCTACCGTTGTCAGCTGTGCAACAAATTCTGCTGACTTGCCCTCTTCAATATTCTAAAAATAAGCCAACGTATCATTTAAACACATTTTAGCTAATAAGAGCAATATTAGTAATGCTGCACATAAACTATTACGTTATTGTTTCGGTTAAATAACAGTAATAAAATATGTCATTTAAATTTAAGTTTGTGTAGTATTTATAGTATTTGTTTGTTATTAAAATAAAAAAGCTCTTTTTAATAATGATGCATGTGAAGAAATGTACACTAGTCTAATATTATTTTCTGAATTTAAGAGTTTTCATTATATATGATACAAAATATGTGCAACGCAAAATGCTTTACAAAAAACTGATAAAAATAGACTTTTATTGTATAGAGATTATCAACATTATTTTTTTAGATAATATTTTGAAGAGATGCTTGTACGTTTTAGTTTTTATTCGTTAGTAAATTAAGTTTTTTGACTTTTCCCTCAAAATAATACATTAACCTGTTATTTGAAAGACATAAAAGACAACTAATTGGAACACTCAAACTGAGAAAATACCTCTTAACACTTTTAAATTTGTGAACCTATTACTGCATTTATACTATTTTAACACTTATCAAGTAGTACGCCTGTTACTGTATTTATACTCTTTTAACACCTCTCAATTAATCGAAATATCACTGTATTCATACTCTTTTAACACTTCTTAAGTAGTATGCCTGTTAATGTATTTATACTCTTAACAATACTCAGGTAGTGCAACTTTTACTATATTTATACTTTTTAACATTTCCCAGGTGGTGGGTCTACTACTGTATATTGACCCTTGCCACTTTGCAAGTAGTGGGCTCATTACTGAATTTCGACAATTACCACATCGTCACCTGAGAATGCAAGTGTTCTATGTCCAATTTTCCACTTTTGTGTAAGAGAGCATTGAAGTTTGACCATGTGTATAAACCAATATTACTAAAGGACAACTCGAGATTGTATCCCCTTGAGCAGGGCCGGATTAACCATCGAGCACACTAAGCAAGTGTTTGGAACATCAAGAGAAAGGGGGCACAACAAAATAACCCATAGACCAAAATTAATATATTTTTTTTGCAAAAAATTTCATGAACAACTTAATGTTTAATACCCATTTGACTTGCCAGATACTTAAAGAAATATATGTTTTATTTATGGCTTGTTTTGCTAATTTAAAAAACAAACCACAAAATATTGTATGGTACAATAGGCATTAATAAACAATTTGCTAAAAGAAGCATGTGAGCATGATAAGCACTTACTGATATGCACTTCCTAATTATTTCATTTTTCGCAGTGTCTAACCTCTCAGTGCCGGTATTCATATCATTCCCGGTCATACAAGGATGTCATCACACAATGACGAAAACTGTGACAACAGACGCTATGTCTAATTATCCTGGTTTTACTGTCTAATAGTTTTAATAGCAGCACAATTAACATTTTGGCGGAAGTCGAGCTTATGGGGTCTTCTTGCAGCTCGCCATACAAAGGGAAAAACAAACAAGATGCTTTCTTAGGTTAGGCAAGGTGAGGATAGATTTTTTGATTTTCTTTTATTATTATTATTATTTAAAATAAATTTATGCAAATTTTAAATTTAGGGTTGTGAAAAGCTGATTAGTGCTTACCCAGAGGACTTAAACAATAATTTTGCATTTGAGCTTCAGCTGTTTCATTTTTATGTGCGGCATAAATTTAGTGTAACAAAAACTGTAAGAACCAAATTCACTCATACAGAACTTTATAAAATAATAATTGTATAAGACAATGTTGAATGTGCCTTCCCAAATGTTGATATTGGATTCCACATATATTTAACATTAATGATTAACATTTGCTCAGCTGAATGCTAATTTTCTTAGTTAAAATAGATTTTAAAAAATCTCAACAGAACAATTATTCAACAAGACAGGCTTGATGACTATGCTAGTAGAAATTTAGAACACTTTTTTTAAATAAATTAAGTGGGCGTTTACAAATATAAACATTACATTATATATTAAATATAAGTTTTGTTTAGAAAAATAATTTTTTTTATGGTTTACATTTGTTGATTTTTGATTATTGAGTTAGATATAATATGGGAGGCACCTAAATTGTTTTAAGTGCTTAGGGCCTATAAAGGACTTAATTTGGCCCTGCTCTTAAGTACTTATATTGTAGTCTCAATTTCACTACAGGTGAACCATGTGCATTCTAAATAGACGTAAGCACCAAATATTTAAAATTTAACACTTTTGGAGATAAAACACTTGCATTCTCGTTTGACAACATTTCAAGTAGTTGATCTATTACTGTATATCTATCCTTACCACTTCTCAAGTAGTGGGCCTATCAATGTATTTCTACTCTTACTACTTCACAAGTAATGAACCCATTATTAAATTTCAACTCTTGCCATTTCACAGGTAGTGGGCTTTCTTTATTTCTACTCCTACCACTTCACAATTAAAGAGCAGGCCACTGTATATATATTCATTGTATTTCTATGAAAAGTTAAATATAAAAATTAATGATTATTGAAACTATTTAAACAAATTTTTTAAGCTTTCTTGGTAAAACTTGCTGCACAAAATAAAAATAAAAATAATTTTAAAATTAGTCTTCCAACTCTCTTTTATTTCAATATAGATGTGCTGAAATATAGTTGCAATTTTCTTTTATAACTGCATCTCACCTGTTCTGGTTATACACATGTATATAATAATAACTATAATGGGGAAGGGATGAGGAAAGAAGCATTTTATAGTTAATCTAACGGCATTTGCGTGGAAGGAGAGTGGTAAGCCATTTAGGTAAAACAACCCTAGTAAATCTGACTGAGATTTAAACCCCTATCTCCTCATGATTAGTTTCCTGAATCTCCTCCCATATTATTTCAAGGTACAACAAGATACTTATACTTTATAAAGGCATATTTTAGTATTATGCATCTTTCTGCATGATTGGGCTATCCGTAGTTCACGAACTTAAGAAATAAAGAAAAGGTGGTTGAATTTGGAGGGAATAAGCAATATTTTTAATGTAGAAAGGGTAGGAAACGCCCTGTAAGGAATACAATACAAAAAGCCACTCTAATATAACTAAGTGGCCCAAAAGTTATTTAGAGTGAGACTCACGTGATTTTTTTAAATTCAAATTAAATGCCTTTAGATTTATAAACTATTTTTTTTAATTCTATCGAATTTGAAAATACAATTGGGGAATGAGATAACTCTAACGGCGAAAAAAATATCTACAGGGGTAATGCCCCTCCAAAATCCCATTCATCCCCCTGAAACCCCAGCCCCCGGTTCTGCCTCCACTCAGTATGCCTTTATTTAATAGTTAATCAATTAAAATGTATATACTTAAAGGGAGGAGGTGCTATATAAGTTTCTAAATACTAAACAAATTCAAAGTACTTAATGTATTTAATCTCTGCCCTTAGTTACCATTAAATGTAAATACACTAAATATTATAAACTAACTATTTTTCCTTGGCTGTGGGTGTAGGTAGCCCTACCTGAAATGTGGACTTGATGTGGCCTTGATTCTGATCAAAATTTACTATCAATCCATGCAATTGTATAGAATACTTTGGAAGTGAAATAAGGGAAGTTAATAATATAGATTATTAGTTATAAGAATTATGAAATATACCATAAATATTCCAGTTATTTAATACACAGTCACATGGACATAATTATATGCAGAAAACTGTGTTTCACAATATCATAATAGCCTGCCTGAGTAGTCACATGGTCTATGGTGTCATTTTAGCAATAGGCTGGAGTGACTAAGATGGAGGAATTGGGGGTTTGAATCCCAGTGGTGTGTACTGAGGGTAGATTTCCCTAAATAGTAATCCACCCTCCCTTCACCAAAAGTGTAGTATATTTTATCTAAATATAACCTTTCTCACCCTTACAATAATATTGTTATTAATATATTAATAGCAATATATATACACAATTATGATCAACCAGAACGAGAAGTGGGAAATGGTAGAAAAAATAATTAAATCTTAATGAGAAAATTTATAAATTATTTAACTTTGCAATTCAGAGCCAGTGTGTTATCTATAGCTAAGGAATTTCTAAAACAATCTACAGCATCTCTAGATTAAAAAATATTATTTTATGATCTAGCTTTAAATTATTATGTGTTGTTTTGAAAAGATGTTTAGCATTATTACATTAAAAATTATTTTTTCAAATGCCTCTGATAAGTGATAGCATTTTAAAAATAGGAAAAATAGAAGACTGAACATCAATAATTGTAGTCTTATTTCAATTTAATATTCAGAGAGGTCTCAATTGGCTCAGGGATTAAGACAGGCTAGCAGTGTCGCATATTCGCTGCATTTATGTGTTTGAAAACTAGCTTTTACTTTATTTCTATTGGAAGATCATTTAACCATTACTATAAAAATGATAAAGTGAAAGTATTACTCTATATTTACAACCATATTATTTTATAGTTCAGTGGGGATTTATACAAAGGGTTTTAATTTGTGAACAAAAAGACCTTAATTTGTTTTTTTAATTCCTATTACTTAATATTTTATATTGTTTGAACTTAAATATTTATTTATACTTATGAGACATAAACAGATTACACCCAATTTAAATTTTGGAAAAAATGTCATCTAATATGGAAAACTTCCTTCAGTTTATTATGGTAAGTTTTATTAGAAACAATAGCTAAAATATAAAATTTCAATTTTACAATAATTGTTCATGAGAATTTTGAAAAAAATGATTTTAGTTAAAATTTGATAGCAAATATTTTAATTTGTTTGCAAGTGAAAAATGAACAGTAAACAATTCCCAAATATAAATTTTATCTTAATAAGCAACAAAGTAAATTATAATTGTATTGGGATATGGTTTATAGTAAATTCAAGAATAAAATATCCTGATACCAAAAATGGTATCAAACAAACCAATCACTAAAGAATATTGTTTATGTAAAAATAAACACAATATTGCTATAAAATAATATACTCAAGAGATCACATTAATATTACTATTCACACAAACGGAAAATAAATTTTCCTTAGTATTTTTGCTTAAAAAACCTACTGAATACCATTTAAAAAGGCTATTCAAATACTGCCTTTATATTTTAATCCAAGCATTAGTATGAAAAGCTTATAAAAGTTTGGAGCCAATTTTGTGAGTGGTTACAAAAATATCACAATTTAAACTTACCAAAGATTGTAAGCCTTTAGCAAATGTTGGCTTCTTTCCTTTCTTCGGCTCCTCCTCCTCAGTTGGAATGTCTATCACCTCAACTGTCTGAGACGTGGCTTCTCCCTTCTCATTCTTGGCGACAAGCTTGTAAACACCCTTGTCTGAGACCATACAAGACTCGATTTCTAATTTAACAGCAAACTCTCCCTGGAACATTACCGAACACGGTTCAGAAGAGACAAGAAACCGAGCAGCAAAACCATATTATAAAGTAATATATGTGCATAGTAGATAAATAGTACGTGACGGTACTAGATACATATGCTTGTTATGGATATAATGTATTTGAATAAAACATGGAGAGAGTAGTTTGGAGTTCCACAAAGAGATACATAAGCATTGTATTATATATGGCCACCCCTACAATGTATTATTTAGGCTTGATTTATATTCATGCATAGTGCATGGTTAACAGTAAGTAGTGCATGGAGAACAATGCACAAGTAATAATAACAATTAAATGGTTTATAGTGAAACATAGTATATAAAGTCTTACTTAAATAGATTGTCTTTTATTCATAAAAAAATGGCTTAACTTCTTTTCACATCTAGATGTCTATAAAAATACTTTAATAATGAATTCATTTAAAATATAACATTAACTAAACAGTATCTTTTAAAACATGAATTTAACCTCATTTAAGTTCTGTCTTTACTATTAAATCAAATTCCATTTTTATTTGACTCCAATTTTCTTATTGTTTATTTTCAATCATATTGACCAAAAACATCATTGATAATAAAACAAGGAATATTCATTAATAATAAACATGTAGGGTTATCACAAGCCATTTTAAACATTAACATATATGCAAATTTTGGTCTGCTATGTAATCTTGCGTTTAGTTGGCTAGAGCTTCTCCTTGTATTCTCAATGGCTGATACGTCTCAAATCCGATGATTATCTATACTACTACACTCCATGCAAAATGTATAGGAAGTTAAAGTTATTTCAACTCAGTACAATGTGCATGATTCACTATGTATTATAAAAGCTATCATTATAAATAATGTATATCAATTTCTTGCACACTATGTGCTATACACTATTCGTTATTAGTTATGAGTTTTTCATGAATATAGCACCCACCTTAACCAAAAGGTTATTAAGTCATTCAAATATACTAAAAATCAACAATACGACTACAACTTTGAATCATGTGTGAATAAGTGAGGTTTTGAAGCATTCTTGTTAGTTAACATTTAGTTGTTCTCATAAACATGCCATAATGTGATATCATTGACATCATTGACAAGTGGTTGGTGTGATCACCGTGATACAGTGCTTGAGAGAGAGGAATATGCACCCATGTGGGGGAACGGATCGGTCTTGTCAAGGTGAAGAAGAGAATGACTTGTAATATCTTTAGGTGGCATTGATATTCTTGACATAGATCTTGAACCTTTATTTTGCCACGTGTTATAAAGCAAGTATTTGAATCTCTAATTTTTGTGGGATAAACAAAACGAAGGATATTGTCAGCTCATCGTAGCGTCATGTATTATATTATCTGAACCTATCACCTAAAGTCAAATTATATGTGAATAGTCCAGAAGAAAATGACAACGATCCCAACAAAATAGAAAGATAAAGCATTGACGTCAGACCACAAACAACCGAACTATGCCCTTTACCAATACAGGTGTGTTATGCATTTAATGTGTTATGACACCAACACCCTTAAATATATCAAAGAAAGATTGGACCCTACATGATGCAGATGTAGCGTAGGTTCCATTGCTCTTATTAAAACAAGGATTCACTAATATAATATTGTGGGAATGAAGAAAAAATGTAATAATATTCAAGACACCATAAAATAAGTTAAATATAAATAATATTGAGTGTGTATATTATACATATTTATGTTTATTTTTCTAAAAAATATTATATTAACAATGGTATAGCTTTTCTTTACAATGAAGGAATTATTAACTCTTGGAAAGAATGATATGTTTAAGTAACATATTATTAGGTAATTAATGTATGAATTAATCACAATAATTAAAAGCCAGTTAAGATAATGCTTATGCTTGTATTTTGTGTTACTGTGTGGCCAATAAAATGAGTAAGTTAACATAAGTAATATGATATAAAAATTATTATAATAATCCATGGTAATTAAACCAGCACATTTTCACAACCTTACCTCTCTAACTTGCTCGATGCGAACGAAATGCCTTGAATCTTCACGAACTGCTGATTTCTCCTTAAACCATGTGCACTGAGGAGCAAACTTTGACTCCACTTTACATTCAACAATAATTGTCTTCTTTTTGATTATCTTGGTCACCTTTGGCTTCTCCTTTATCACAGGAATAACTAAAGGTAAATGAATACAAGTAGTTATTGATGAGTTTATATATTGTTTTAGATTCAAAACAAGCATAAAGAGCAAGCATCATAGACTATTAGGGAATATGTAATTTATAATAAATAAAAGCCATTGAGCATTTTAACAAACTTCCATTTTCTTATTAACCAGAAATTTGTATGTTTGTTTGAATATATGTTAAACTATTATTTTTGGCATGGGAATGTATTCTAGTTGTTTATGTATTCGAATTATTCGTTACTCAGGTGGGCAGAGAGGGAGGAGGGTAGAAACACTCCAAAACATTTTATGTATATTATGTAAAACTAGCCGTATATACTCCTAGGATCAACACTCAACTCCTAGTATCAGTTGGTTAGTATGACGAATCCATAAAGAAATAATAAACTTCTCTTAATCCCAGATCGAGAAAGGTTTAGACCTGGTCACCGAAATATGTATACACGTCGATTATTTATATTAGGTTAATATTTGTTGACTGCCTAGCTATGTTCTACTTTATTAGATAATGACGAATTCTATTGTAAGAATTGGTACCTTTTATCCAAATTTCATATCAAAACAGCATAGTAACTAAGCAACATATTATTCCTAATCATATATTTGTATAACGTTTAAAAGGCTTGAAACTACTGGTATACCTAATGAATTGCCAAGTTATATATTTCAAGCCAAAACACATTCATCCCTTAGTTTGTTTTATAAAACTTTCTCCTGATGGTATGGTTCGATAATTAAGCTCCACTGCATAGAGACCACACACGTATGTATTATGGAGAAAAGCTTTATTTTCACTCTCTCTCTCTCTCTCTCTCTCTCGGTTAACTGTTGACAAATCTCCTCGTTTTCTGTTATTTCAGTAGTGGTGTGCTGGGGTAAGAAGGAGCTACTGGCAACATTGAAGAACCAGTGTTGCAAAATTTGTCATAATTAAAAGAAGATTGACAACACAAAAAACCAGAAAATAACAAAGGTTTATTCCAATAGCAGCCATGCAAATCCCTCAGGGATGCGATACAGTGTAGTCACCAGTATCCGATATAATGGTAAACTGTTAGTTAACTATACTCTGTCGGTGTAAGCACATATTACTTTGCCACTGTGCACCCTTAGAGGTTTCATAACTAACCTCATAAGTAATACTGGCCAAATTTTCAATAGTGTTCTGATAAAATCTTCAGTGATTGACCAAGAAAAATATAATGCTAATGCTGAAAAAGGGTTAGTTGTATTTAGATAATTTGTGATAACATGTATTAGAAGCTTTTGGAATAAACTTATAAATCTAAAAAAACACTCAGGGCTAATGTAGTTTATGTTCATTTTGTATAATTTATTAATTAAAGTTGAAAATGTACTTTTGACCATTAAGATACAGAACGTTGTTGAGTGAAATAAATATATATTTAATTGATATTTAAAGTTATATATATATATATAATTATATATATTACTTTAAATATTAAATACACTATCATAAAAGATTTGCTTTGTAGTAATTTAATAAGATGTCCATCTTGACAATTTAAGTATTGGATGTCTGAAAATGAAGGAAAGATGGAACGAGTAACATGTTGGCCTAGTGTAGAATCTAAATTATATTTTATTAAAGATGTCTATATGATATTTTATAAACATTTATAACACCACTAGTGTGTGATATATATGATGTATTACTGTTATAAGAACAGTATTTAAGTTTGCACAATGTGATTCTATCTAGACATATGAAAAACTTACTTTCGATATTGAGAGTAAGATTTGCGTTAAGTTCTCCCATAGTGTTTTTGATGTTACACTTGTACAGACCCGAATCTTCTGTTCCAGGGTCCTGGAAACAAAACACACAGAAAAAGGTAAATTAATCCTTTTGATACAAATTGATGTTAATTTTAAATTCAGTGTTAAATCTATGATTTTGCTATTACAAGTCTCCTATTATAAATATAAGGAGGTTTTAAAATATGCAGGTAAATTTAGTTTACAGATTAGGTACAGGCTAAATGCTGGTGTAAATAAACAAACCCTTTTTTGATTGATATATCTTTATATAACTTTATTTTTAAAACCCAATTAAATCAACTACAGTATGATTAAGATGTATATAAATTAATATATATTTTAAAATGGTAATGCCGACTTCAACTGACACTTTCAATAAATACCCGTCCAAATTGCTTATTAGAAGTTTTCAAACTTTCATCGGAAGTGGGACACTTTAAAACTAGACCGTACACATAACACAATATATCGTGTATTATGTAAAGTAAATAAAACCCTATTTTATTAATATAAGTTCCAAATTATAATACCTATCTTTTATAAAGAAGTTCATTAACTACTATGGGGTTGTTTTAATGAATACATCAATTGGAAATAGAAAAGCTTTGAACAAAATTTACACCTGCTTCAGATGCCTCATGATCTAACACGCTACTCTCACAGTAAACTAGACTGCCGACGATGAGGAAATTGAGGTTAGAATCTCATTTGGGTGTAATGAGGGTGACCTTCCACTTTCCCCAAGAAAATTTGTGTATACTTCCTCCAAATATAGCCTTAAAACCATTAGCATAAATATTACATTGGCATATTACATGAAAAGGTAGTAAGACGCTGTGCTAAAAAAGTTTACAGTCCAAAAAATCAGAAAAGTATTCCAATTTATTCATTTATTTTATTTTGGTAGCACAGTTTTGAGGCAATCTGCGCTTGCATGGATGGAGAGTGGAAAACCATTTTGTAAAAAACCATCCTCAGTGCACCCGACCAAGATTCAAACATTAATCTCCCCATAAGCAAAAATCTATTATACTGTGAGAGTAACACCTTAGACCATGCGGCCACCGGAGCGGGTTTCTAGATGTTGAATATGGAGGGACGCTATGAACGTTCTCTTGAATCAGTTTAAATCTTCATTGTTAAGTGGTAGGTAATTATTAAATTAAATTGGTACACTTGCAGATGCTCCACATCGTAGTTATTTTTAATCCTTGTCATATGTCAGATATTAATACAAATTTTGAGTATGGGTTTCTGTTTAGTAACATTTATAATACCGAATTTTAAAATTTAATGAAGCTAAAGAAATTTTACATAGATGTTTTCTGAACCCTTTCGGCAAAAAGTTCGAAAAACTCTACATAATTGAAATGATTTAAGGCTAGCTTAGATACTTGACATATTAAAGTAATGTAAACTTATTTTTATTGGCTCTAAAACTGGTATATGATGTTGTAAACGATAGGTAGGGCCTATTTCCTAGCTTATTTTAGTAGGATATAATATCAAATATCATATTGACTTAGCTATCATTTCAAAGTGAATAAGGTTACATGAACATAATACATATTTATTAGCATCAGAACTTTACAAGAAAGAAGATTGAAAAACACACTTTAAGAAACTAAATTCATATACTACTTTACAGAGACAATGAAACAGTAAAATGAACATTTAATTTTATAAAGCAATGTGACCCCAACAATAAGATATGTTAACTTATGGGATAAGCTATTAGCTTGATTAGTAGGCCTACATGGCATACAGTCCTATAGTTTCCTATAGTTGCGTGGTCAAGTACTTACTAGCCATGAAAAAAGAACTTAAATTTCATAGATAGAATACTATATTTTTACTGAACAAATTATCTTAGTTTTTATTAAATCAGCTTCACAAAAAGTTCATATTGACTTAAAAACATATGTTTTTCCTATTCTTATATTGAAAAATAACACTTGAACATGAGAAACCACACCCACGCTCTCTCGCTGGGCTATCCATGATTCATACCTTTTCTCAGGGTCATTATTCAATATTGTTTTAATTATTTTTGATATACATTTGTTTAATATAATAAAACGTTACCAATAATATTATTATTTTTTAGCACCGAGTCTTACTTCCCATTGGAGTTTTACGCTATATTATTATCACAATATAATAAATTTATACTATTTATATATATAATCTAATTAATAATATTTTTTCATATTCAAAGCTTTGCTATTTCTGTACAATTAATTATAAAAGCGGTTACATTCATCCATTATATTTTTCTGTTGAAATAAACTTTTCAGGCAAGCAAACATTGACAGTTAAAGAAAACATTGTAACTTTAATATATTTAATAGGTTATACAAAAGTATTTATACATTTGAGTATGTAATAAATATATTTTTCAAATATGCAAACATTTGATAGAGCTTATTAAAAATAATTTTATACATCTTTATCTGAATAAAAGTTGTAAGGGTTAACATATGATTGAGAGCACATATACCAAAATTTGAATAACTTATGTAACAATTAACTCTTTTTTATTTGATTTAATTTGTGAAGTACACTCCTTGTGTGTATAAAAATCAACAGAAAAAAAAAAATTATTTTATAATAACCAAATTTTTATCATCTAAAATAATATTAAATATCTAGTAGAAAAATCAATTTAATAGGTTTAAATAAGGGAAATACTATTATTGTTGGAACAATTTAATAAAATATCATACATGGATTAAAAAAAACACTTTTCAACTCATGTGAACAAGGATTAAACAGCCAAGCTATTATATTTGTATTGTTATAGCCGCATCTAGTATCATATTCTTTATATTGAAAAATGACACCTGGACTCGGTGCTATCCCAAATCAAAGATGGCCGCGTTATCTGAGAGAATGGGATCTTGATTGATCACTCATCTGACGATTTCCGCATATCCTTCACGGACTCTGCCTTAATATGAATGGAAAGGGACCTTTCACACAAAATGACTCAGCTCAGTGGTTAGAGTATTGGCATAGTAAGCCAAAAGTCCCAGATAAGATTCCCGTGTTCATGTCTCATTTTTCAATCTTAATAATAAGATAATGAATTAATATTATAATAACATTTCATTATTAATTCCCACTTCGTTAGCTACACGGTTTAGGGTGTCACTCTTGCAAAAGACTAGAATGCCAATGGTAAGGAGATTGGACTTTGATTCGCTTTCGGGTGAACTAAAGTTTTTCTTAAATTTTTTCCACTCACCTTCCACAAAAATGAGGGTACAATTCCTCTAGATTCAACCTTCTTCATAACTTACACTTACATAGGCATATAACCCGAATGAGTAGTAAGACTCGGTGTGAATAAAAGATAATACAGTTTTAGATATCATATGAAAATTAAAATAAAAAGATTGACAAAGTGTTCATCATTAGTTTATAGAGTATCATGAATATTTTCGATCGATATTTTAACCAAAATAAAGTATAATATTTAAAGTTGTGTCAGATGTATGAAGATTAATAAATTGACTTGTCAATAGGTTAGTTTGATAAACAAAGTTTATCAGCAACATCTCCAAAAACCAAATTCCAACCATGTGATATTAAGATGTGTAGCCTTAATATAATTATATTATATGATTCATAAATAATTAATTACCTTTAATTCCAATTTAATATAATAAATATCATCTTTTTCCTCTACAGACATGGAAAGCTTGGAGGATTCCTTTAGCACAGATCCACCATGATACCAAATTATAGTAGGTTTCGGAGTCGCTTTAACTTTACAATCCATAATCACCAATTTGCCTCCTCTTTCTGAAATAATACGAGGTTTTTGAACAAAAGTTGGGCCATCTCCTTCAGGTTCCGGTTCTGCTTCTATGTTCAGATTGAGGTTAGCATTTGACTCTCCAAACTCGTTCTTGACATGGCAACGATATGTACCACCGTCAGAGCCTGCAGGATCCTGGGAAAATAAAGGTAATTATATCAATGACACAATTATTTGTGTGTTAGAGAAAGAATTACTCTATTTTCTTGAGCATATTTTTTAACACTACTGATATATTTACAAACAAATAAAATATAAATAAAATACTATTTAAAATGTAGATTATAAATTTAATGCAAAATGTATACCTAATATGTTGACCCTTTATATGTTACAAATGATAAGAATAAGGAAAGCATACATCAAGAAATATATTTCCCAGTTTGATTGATTTCCTTAACTCTTTCAGTATTATTCATTTATTCATAAATAATATAGGCTGCAAGTAGATAATACTCATATGTACTTATTCCTTGCCTTAAAACTTAAAGGGGAAGTTAAATGCCCTTCTTTAAAACACTCTAAATCTTAACATGTTTCAATGTTTATGCATCTCATATATACTTGTATATTTCTTATCTATCAAAACCGTTTTCTCTGCAAACAACCAAACATAAGACTATGGCAGGCCTCCATTATTAGTGCTTAGTTATCAATTAATGAACTTTTCAAACATCAATAATGAGATAATATTCTGAAAATTTAAAAATGACACGTGGGCACGGGAATCGAACCCAGGGCCAGGTGACATTTTTCAATTTTCAGAATATGATATAGAGATGGAGCAATCCTCACTAAAAATCATAAATGATAGCTTTGGCTATTTGATTCATCAATAATGAAGACAATTATTTAACGTTTCATATCTTTTATTTAAATATTTTCTGAAGTACACATGCAATTTGAGTATATTTCATATTTTTGCTCGACATTTGACCAAAATTAAGATTTAAATATTAAATGTAGAATATTATATTTTAAAATAAACAAATTATAAAATTTAATATAAATACATAGCGCTTTATAAATTTACTTTCGGACATCACCTTCGACAAATACATAATTTAAAAAAACAGATTTTAGTTGATATTCCTTATTGCATGCTAAATTATGATAAGCGATTTCTAATGCAGTTTTAGTGGATTCTTAAAATAAATTTGAGCTTTAATTCTATTTCAAATAAAATTTTAATTATATTTATATTTTATATAAAATATTTTTTTATTTTATATAAAATATTAACAAAGTATTTAGTTTCATCTGGTCTTATTAATCATGATGGAGGGTTTGAGTTTGAATACCGATTTTATCACTATTTCTTATCATTATTGATGTTCCTTTAAGGGCCAAAGATATTCAAGTTAAGTTATGAAATTATTGGAATGTACTTTAAGTTAATAAAAAAGATTACAATAATGCACCTGCACTGCACTGAATAAGTTAAGTGTGCCTTTATTATAGCTATGATACAAGTAAAATATTATGCTAAAATAAGCCAAAACTAATTAAGAATGAAAACTCCCTCCCCAACTTGGTTACAACATTATCCGTCGGTGACATTTTACGCGGGTTCAACCTTAGGTAACATTGCTTGTGGCCGGGTACTTCTGCCCATTATGTATATATACTTACTTACTCTATGACATTAGGAACTTGAAAGTTAATTGCTGTACTTATAAGAATACGCCACCTATCCCTCCCTATCTTGAGCTAGTTTTTTCAAGTCCACCTCATTACACCCTATCTCCCTCAGATCCATTATAATGTTATCCTCCCATTCATGTTAGGTCTTCCCAATAGTCTCTTTCCATTGGGTTTTCCATTCAGTACCTTGAACTAGCTTCTAGATTCTCCCATTCGCACTGCATGTCCTACCCACCGTAATTTAAGAGACTTGATTATCTTAACAATGCCTTGTGATGAGTATTAGGTTATGTAACTTATCATTATGTCACCTCCTCCGTTCCCCAGTACCCTCATTCCTTTTTGGACCAAATATCATCATAAGCACCTTGTTTTCGTACATCGTAATTTTTTTTTCGTCATGTAAGTTAAGATACCACGTTTAACACCTATACTGAACAACCGATAAAACTATTGTTTTGTTAATTTTGAGTTTTACATTTATTGAAAACAGGTGAATTCTAAACAGCTTAATGACAGAGTAATCGCATGCATTTTCTGGCTATATTATTTTCTCATTTACAATCTAGTATCGTTGTTGCTAGTAAAAATTGTTCTTAAATATTTAAACGCATTAACCCTGTCAAATGATATGTTGTTCACAGTAATCTATAAATTATCATCCCCAATCTGTGTTCTCTGTATTCTTGGTCCTTTCATTGTTCAATTCTAAACCTAATTTCTTATTAACCTTTAATAAAATTTCTACATTTTTTTAACTATCAATATCTACACTAATAATATTATAAAGAGAAAAGATTTGATTTTTTGTTTTTTTGTTTGTAATGGATAAACTCAAAAACTACTGGACCGATTTAAAAAATTCTTTCACCAATATAAAGCTACATTATCAGCTAGTAACATAGGCTATATTTTATTTTGAAAATTCAATTTATTCCTCATAAAAATGTCGATAGTTTTACACAAGGTATAAAAAATTGACTAAAAATATGCTTTCTCCGCGTGCGCTGCAAAAACTATTGGTATCACATAAAAAAATATTATACATATTGAACGTTCTCACTAATGTGAACAAAAAAATCCGCAAGACAATATATGTAATTATTATAGTTATATTACAATAAACTTTTTTGTTGAAATTAGTCAACTAAAACACGGATGCGAACAAAAAGTGATTATATTCGTATAATGATATGAATCTTTATCCAAATCAATTATTTAATCATTTAGGCTGTTTACATAGGAGTAAATTACTTTTTAAATTATTCAAATCGGTA
Source organism: Timema shepardi (assembly GCA_902151425.1). Classification (NCBI taxonomy): domain Eukaryota; kingdom Metazoa; phylum Arthropoda; class Insecta; order Phasmatodea; family Timematidae; genus Timema; species Timema shepardi. The sequence continues at coordinate 185,554 of CABFVX010000094.1, read as the reverse complement.
TATAGGTTTTAAAGTTATGAAGAGTATAACAAAATAAAAATTGTCATGATGTCTACTCTATAATCTATAATAATAAAAGGAAGTGTTTGTCTGTGTGTGTGTTAGTTTGTGTGCGATGCCCAGCCAAATCTACGAGATGCAGAGATCTGAAATTTTTAACATAGGTGGGTGGAAGGGGGTCTGAATGCACCTCGAATCTGAATTTTTAATCTCTAATTATCGTTTCAATTAGACTATTTTTAACAAATTTTTGAAGGGTCACGGGTGACGCCGAGCGGGATTGCTAGTATGTATATATATCTGTTAAGAAAAATTGCCTGAAGAACTGTGTAGATAAATAATTTCCAAATATTAACATTTGAGGAGATAATATTATTTATCAAAAAAAATTTCTACGTCCCATTATAATATCAAACTGCCGTAATTTTGCAGTTTTTTAAATAAATAAAAAAATCTAATAAACTGTATGTTATAGAGGTTTATTAAAATATTATTATTCATTGATTAAACAAAAACAAAATAGTAAGTCCCAAAGGGAAACATTTATTTATTTTTCACACATTTTCAAAACAAATATAACATTTCTAAGTTTAATTATTACACAAAGAATAGGCTATTTATGGAACCTTACTTTCAAAAATTATTTTAGGGATATATTTATTTTTCGCACAAGAAATTGAAACCTAGATATTTGATAAATAAACTTGCTCGTAATAGTTTGAATGAAGTATTTGGATTTGATTAAAACTCCATAAAACAATGTGCTAATATATTTTATTAAGTTATAATTATATAGTGTTAATCATAAACATATATATATTGAAATATTACCCTGATTTTGAAATCCATTATTTTACTTTCTCAATATGAGTCATGATTTATAAAAACTATTGCTCTAGCAGGAATGAGTTGGCTTAAAAATGTAATGTGCAGTAGCCTGGCAACCCTTGAAAGATATTGAAGGGATTTTTTGCCCTATTTGGTAAAGAAATATAAGTTAAGACTTAGATATTATTATTTAGAAATTATGAAGATATGGGCTCAGATTAAAGTTTTTTTTAAATGTTTACTGATGATAAACTTAAGCTTAAGTATAAATAATAGCTTTGGCTATTTGATTCAATAATATGCAATCCCGTACAATTATAATAATTGTACAAATGGCAGCAATAAGCCAACTACCGAATCGAAAGTGGCTGCGTTATCTGATAGCTCGTGATCTTAATAAAATCATACAATTGTAGCCGACGATTTCCGCACGTTCATCATAGACTCTACTTTAAAATATGAGTGAAGAATGACCATGGGCACAGGACGAATCCTGGATATTTCAGTGGTAAGAGTATTGGCGTACTAAGCCAAAGGTACCGGGTTCGACTCCCATGTCCAGGTGTCATTTTTCAATTTTCAGAATATTTCATTATGGAGTCAAAATAATTTTGAACAACAATTATTATTCCTTTGGCTTTGTCTATGGTTAGATTATTTTATTTCTAAGAAACTAGTTCTTTAAAATTCATATCCATTAGTGAATATTGATATCAAATTGTATGTTCATGTGATTAGCCAAAATTATATTTGTATATAGATGCAGTTATTATTGGAGTGGCGTATTTATATCTTAAAAATAATAGTAAACTACTAAACATATATTGTGATATTCTCACTCTTATCTTTACTGGTCTTAAAAAGTATTCATTCTTCTCATTATTATTATTATTATTATTATTATCATTATCATTATCATCCTAAGCTCTGCCCAGTGAAAAATACTTCTTCCACTAATGTAGTACTACCCAATCACTTTATATTTATGTTTATATATATAATACATTATCTTTACAACCAATATGTGCCTTTTATAGCATCAAATATTTGGCTAGTGCACATACTATAGACGTAGTATATTTTCTTTACAAGAATTGGAGGATACGAGATTTAATTTGATTCAGTACTATTTCCATACATTTGATTCAGTGAATTCAACTTGAATTTAATTCAGTGACGTCTTCCTTTATCTAATTTAATAAAACCATGCTGGCTTAAATTTATAGCATGTTTGGGACTAGAGAATATAATAATCTGGAATTCATGACTGTTTCCACTTTTTAAGCATACCAAAATATTTATTATTTTGATTTATACATGTTTGGGCTACAACCCACGTATACCAGTTTGTGGGAATATTAGCCAGTACCAATGTACTATTGCCCAGGGGATGTTAGAATGTACTAATCTTACATTCTTTCCAAGGAGGCTCTTTTCATATCTCAATGAGTTTAGGTTATGATGATAGTAAATTTGACCTAACATAAGATTAACTAAGCAATTAGCAATTAATTTTTATAAACATTTTTCTGAGAATTGAAAGTATTTTTGTGTAGCAATGTATTTTCTCAGCTACAGCTGATTTTATGTTAAATTCTGTGTTTATAGAATGCTTGCAAAATATTTTTGATATTCCCAAATAGATTTAAGTATGGTTTATAGGGATGTGCTTAGCAGAAATGATATTGCTATAGTTGTTTTTATGAACACCATCATTAAATATATTAAGAGGTGTAGGAATATTAAATATTTGGGGGTAGGGGGCAGTTACAAGTGTGAAATTGTGAATGATATTGTATGAATGTTTGACAGAACATTGTAAGAAAGAGGGTTCAGGTCTTCCATGAAGATGCCTTCTCACCACCTTAAAATAATACTTATTTTATGTTTAATAGTGTTGGTTCTTAGTTTGTTCTGTAAAGTGTTTTGTTTTTTCCTTTCTCATGGGTTCCCACATTATTTTCTTAAAGTGGATGGGCAGCTTTGTATTTACAAAAATTTGCATTTTTATGGCAAGGCAATTTTTTTGTTTGTTGTGAATTGTTTCACCAAATAGGAGATAGCCAAATTTGTTCCAATTGGAATAAAATTTAGATGAGTTATCTCTTTTTACATATGATTTTGAAATAGTGAATTTAAGCGACCGTAAGAGAAGGAAAGTTGGGATTGTTTTAAAATATGTAATCTTCTCAAAAATGCTGTATTCCTTATAATTAAAAATATTCGGTAAAATAAGATTTTAATTAATTCCTGACAGTAATCAGCACTTGTTATTTTATAGATGGTCTAGGCATTCTTATAATAATAATAATAATAATAATAATAATAATTCAGTTAGATATTTTAAAACAATCCCAACTTTCCTTCTCTTACGGTCGCTTAAATTCACTATATATATAAAAAACCTCTATTTTAACATTTATAAATTGAGTGTTCCTCATATCTTTAGTGTATTTATTTTTTGTCCCTCGTTTTAGTAACACCTACAATGAATACTGGCTTCTTAAAACTTATCAAAATATTACTTTAGCGTGAGTGTCTCCTAACTATTAGAGATTTTTGATTAAGTTCACCATTAGTGGTATATTTAATTTGACCACATATGATGCTGCCTGCAACAATGGCAAAGAAGTGTGAGAAGTTATACTGTTTCCAGGGAAGACTATTGTTTGGTTCCTCTAAGTGTGCATTTTAGGTGATTTTCCATAAGTGTTTATCAATGATGTTTTCCCACTAAAGCCCCACGCTAATGCAGGCACAGTTCCTATAAACCGTGTTCCTTATAATAAGAATAAGTCATCAATAATACCTTTGTAAAACATACTAATATAAATTAACATATTCTATCCTAAAAATATTGCTCAATAGAAGCTTATTGATAAACAAGGAATGTTCTCATAGACAATTATGATGGCATCCTTTCTCTTTGGAAATCAGTAAGTATTTAACATTTTTTAAATTTGATAACTCCAAAATAAAGGCCCCTAGAGATGGATATCCAATTATATAAATATATTATATAACAAATTAAATTAGAAAAAGTTTAAGAATTAGATAACTTAATTCAATTACCTGTATCTCAAGAGTGAGTTCGTAGCTATCATCTTCTTTATCCAAAGATCTAATTTTTATTTTCGAAGATTCTTTAACGATCGTTGTTCCTTTGTACCACGTCACAACGGGTTGTGGTTTCGCCTTGCACTTGCACTTCATTGTGATGATTGTGCCAGTTTCGTTTGGTATTATTCTCGGTTTTTCGACAAATGATGGTGCAAAACCCGCATCATCCCCACCTGTGACAAAAGAAAAACATGTCTTGATATAATTTCACTTTAGAAAATGGGTCGTGAAATCACATTTTAAAAACTGTACAATAAGGGAGAAATAGCATTATTACTCTAAACCAAAATAAAAGGAAACATTCAAACCATTCATCACTTAATTTACTGTAAACTAAAACAGGCTACTGCTAACAATATTATATTAAACCCAGTTGACATTAAATAATGCTTGACAGCTGGTAGTGAAAGATGTGACAGCGTGTGCAATGGGAGAAGATCTGGGCATGCTTGGTCGCGAGTACCACCTTCAAGTCACCCTAGGACATGCGGAGAAAGAATGCAACTGAAAATGAGAGAGCTCAATTATTATTAGAGGTTGGTTTTGAATATACAGAATGAAGAATCACTCAAAAAGATATTGGAGTGGATAAAACTCAAACCAAACTAGGTTAACAGAGATAAAACGAAACAAAGAAGATAATACACAAACAGAATTTAAGAATGACCAAATTAAAAAATAACCACTATACAAGACACCCACTATATTATATTAATTGTGATACTATACCGGTTACTGCCACCTACCTTGGAAGTTCAGGGCTATATTGGCGTTGCTTTCGCCAAAATTGTTGAAGGCGTTACATCTGTAGTTGCCACCATCTTCTTTTGTAGGGTTGGATATTTCAAGAGTTAGAAGATAGGAATCTTTCCCTGTTGCTTTCCTGGACATACGGACTCGATTGCTATCAGAAATAACTTTGGTTCCCTGGTACCATGTAATCTCTGGAACTGGATTTGCTTCCAAAATGCATTCCATTACCAGGATATCGCCATCTTGACGGATTGTTGGCTTCTTCGGGAAACGGGGTGCCTTACCATCTGGGATTCTACACAAGAAAGGAAAACATGCATTATTCATTGAAAGTATGCTTTCAAATTAAGTAACTATCAAAAACTAATAATATTTTATAAATTTCATGGGCATTGGTCAAGAAATATACAAATAGTTTAAACTAAACAAATTAACTGTATTTATAAGCTTCCATCCCACAGAATGAAACAAATACATAGAACACACCATGCACAAAATATATATATTTTTAATGCTTTGTTATGTAGGAATAATGAAAATGATTAAATATCTGAGTTATCAATATGTTGGTAATTTAAATATTAATTCCTTCTTATATAATAAGTACAAAAATCCTATTATTTACTCTAATTTAAGTGCAACTATGTTTTTTAACTAAAAAAATTGAATATAAGTACATTAATTCTAAATATCAAACATAGCCAATTTATTTGTTGAAGATAAAAGCGGCCTAGTTATTAGAAAAACTGTGCATCTTAAACTATTCTGTACAGAGACCCATAGTGGACACTAAGATATAAGTAGCGAGGCAACAGCTTGTGATTAATTAAAGTCTTATTTCAAAATATATTCTCTTTGTAAACATTTAAGGATGAATGTTCAATGCATGTTCTAGAGTTCATAAAGGAACAAAAGGACAACTGAAGAAAATTGTTCTAGACTTCAATTATGATGTGGGCTGAAAATAGGCAGAGGTATGATCGAAAATAGAATAGTAGTAGAATTTAGAGCCCAAGTTCTTATCTTGTTTATTAAGTAGTGTTTTGTTTAGAGATTATATTCAAATAATATAGTATATAGTAGAGATATATTTTATTTTATATTGTAACCTGTCGGCCTCAATTGGAAGTCATGTTTGTGTAATACTGTATGTTATGAGTTGTGAATGACAAGACAAACGTTGCGAGGTTGTTATGATTATTCTATAAATAATTAAACTAGAAGAGCTGATCACAAAAGTGTTATCAGCATCCTTTAATGAGAAACCAGGCCGGAGCCTCGGTTAAAATGAGGGGGATTGATCCCCTCGTGGCTGACTACAGAACATCATAGGAGAGGGGTCACTTTGCCAGTTTCGGGGCTACACGGGCTAAGACGCCGGTTCATCTCGGTACCAGTCTAGGGGGCTGTCACTCAAGCCAAGGAAACCTAGTTCAGCGACCGTGTAGAGACCACCTAAGAGTCAGACAGGCCATTGGTTAAACCTCATAACAACTCATTTTATCACATGCTTCCTAATATACTTGATGTTCTTTTGTTCTAGCTTCACATTTGTAATAGTGATGCAATTCTTTATGTAAGTTAGAAAATAAGATGTATTAGCAACCCTGTAGGCAGTAACGGGGTATTTGAAGGTCAATAACCTGTTAGCCAGGAAATTGTGAGAGTCGCCGCCAACAAAAATAGCGTCCTTAAAGCTATTAAGGAGGGGTTGCTTTCTTCCCTTGTCTGAGACCGTGCTAATGGTCCGAGGGACAGTTAGGTTCGTCCATGTTGGATTTTGAGGACCAATGGGAGTATTTTCCCAATATTTAAAATATCGTATCTGTTGAGTCGAGTAAGAGACTCATTACTCTTGTCTCACCGGGCTACGGCCAAGGACGCTCCCAGGTGAACTCTGGGGTGTCATATTTTTGTGAACCTTTTAAGGACACCTCGCGTTAGTCACTCGGTTAGTCGCCACGGATATAATTATTATAGTAAAAATTAATCAGAAGTCTAACTTCAATCGCTAACCCACACAAGTATTCAATAACATCTCCCCCTTAACCCCAACCACATACATCCTGACAGATTCCAGGCCCACAGTTAAAAGGGATAAGAGGGGGTGGTGACATTATGATTCAGTGCGAATGGGAATCCCTAAATCTCAGTGTGATGTGTATGTCTATGTTTGTATAGTATTGTATCGAGCATTATTATGATTATGAATATTATTATTATGATCATGATGATTATTATTATTATTAATGGATCACTCTGTAGTATAGCTACAATTCAATAAATAGTTGCATAAAGTTTTTTTTCATGTCAAATTAAATTGTTTGGATTCCAATAAAGCACTAAAGATTTTTTTATAGTTTCAATTAAGTGTCTCCAAATTGAATAAACGTTTATAAGTTTTAAAATAATGTAAAAATAAAAACTAGAATTCAATGGGCTCTAATGATAAATTAAATATCACACAGAGTCCAGGAGAGTTAAACATGAATTAAATTCAAACGAAAATTACTTATAAAATAGGGAATAAAATGTGTTATTTAAAACCCTAGTTGAACATGACAAATTTTGATTTGGAAAATAATTGCTATCATATTCACATACCAGCAAATATATCAATTATTCTCTTGAGTTGTTTAAGTGTATACTGAGGAAGTACACCCACATCCACTTGACAGTGGCATTTTAGTGTAACGATATTAGTGTCTGACAGCGGGACTGGTGCACTTATCGTTGTTTACCCCAACTGTGCTCCCTGTTCTCTCTACCTTCCTCCTTGTTCGGCAGGTATGCAGCGGAAGTCTCACTTGGCTTGGGGATTATAGAGGACAGGGGGGCCGGGGTGAAAAGGGACACATCTGGAAGAGTCTAGGTTCATTTTATTCTAACCCAGTATTCTAGAAAAGGAGGATTCTGGACTCTTAACTGTGACCCCTAATGAATATTTTAGTGACTGCTTTAAGTATTTGTGTCATTATTATGTGTTTTATAGCATGTAATTTGTTTATTACATTTGATTCTAGTTTATGTGTTCTTACTAGGTTATTAATACACAGACTTAATTACTAATCTTGATATTTAATTTAGTGACTTGTTTAAGTCTATCTTAATAAGTGTATGTGTTTTATTTTTAATAATCAAAATCTTGAATATTCCGTGTGCATTTTCAATATTGTTTAATCAGCAGCATACCCTAATATCCTTTAAAAAAAACTCGCGATTCGCAAGTTGGTGTGTGTGTGTGAACAGCCTACAAACCTCAGGTACGCTTAAAACCTTTAAAAGTGTTAAAACATAAGTCATTAAAATATCTACTAAAGAATAGTAACATAATATTTTCACACATATTATAACACAAATCCCAATTTGACCTCTGAATTTTGTGATATTAATATATTTACATATTATAAGAGGGGGTGAACAAAAAAAAATTAAAATTAATCAAACAATAACGATACATGCTCTAATACTATCACTATCTGGGATTGTACACTAAGTTTACTCTGAAATTTAGTAAGCTAATCTTGACAGATTGCACTATAGTGGAGTAATGAAAGGTAAACTTGGCTACCGATGATTATACTGCCCCATTTCTTTTGCCTAGCAATGAGTTTGATATTATTTTCTTAGAAAATCTACCTGTCATTGTTTCTTAGTACGCATTATTTTACCCATTTTCTATTACGTATAGATTTCAGCTTGATACACCGTGGCTAATAGTATATTTCTCAAATATATATATATATGGATCGAAAAAAATGATTTTAGGTGCGGGGTGAATGTTAAGTGAATGACATAACAGGAACATACATATATATGAAAGTGTGCCAAATTTCCCTGTATAGAAACAAATACTTAAAAAGAGTTACGAAGCTACAATAGATGATGGAAGAAGTATTAGTGCTATCGATACCCTCCTAATTAAAAAAAAACAACATTAAGTCTTTCTCAAACCAAACATCTAATAAATTATAGCCATTCAAATACACAGATGTACCAACCACAAACACATATATTTCGCAATTACCAAGTTACAAACCCTCATTAACCCAATAAAGATAATTTTCTCCTCACACACCATCTTGAATGGTCACCCCCAAACAGACAGTCAATTCCCTCCATAGGTACCTTCGAAGGTAGAATCTAACATCATGTCTCATACTAACAGTTCCTTTACTTATATCTGATCATCACACCAAGAGGATAAGGCACAGAAATAGAAATCTGTGACTCATATAAACAAATTGTCCAAACTGTTGTACTCTGATAGGTGCTTCTGTTGATTTGATGTGCAATAGGGCATCAGCCTATAGGCCTTACTAAATTATATTTTGATAATGTTATGCATTCGAATAGTTTTTTTTATAGAATTCTTATTTATTATACTCCAATTTAAATAATTATTATATGTATCTTAAACCAATAACATATGTGAGAAATCATAGTTTTGGATTAGAATTAATAAATAAGTGAAAGAGATTTTAATGATAGGCCTAGTAAGAATTTAAAAATACATATGACCATCACCAAATTCACATGGAACCTTTTTGCCTTGTTTTGGGAAGGATATTAAATAATCACAAGATATTTGATGGCTATAACTTATTTAAATAATTTTATTATTACCATGGGTAATACCTCAAATTAAATTTTGCTACTTGTTTTTCAATTTCTAATACATAATCTACAATAAAACTCATAAGCTTAACATCGTAACTATTAATGACTTTAATCTCCTACATGGTCGACTACATTAAAAGGTTGTATGAAGACTTTAGCCACAGGAAGTATTCGGGGTATGTCAAGTAGCTGAAAACCAAATTAAGGTTTAGTTTGTTATGTAAGGAAAATAATTTGCATGTACAGTGTTGTAATTAAGTAAGTTTAATATCTGCAAAAATTCTGAAAGATATTGTATTTCACGGATGCTACATCACACAGCACACAGTGTGTGCTTACATAATTATTATTATGCACTTTTTACAAATCATTGTCCTAAATTGTTGAGCGGAATAAAAAACAAGTCCTTTCTTATTTAAACAAACATATAGATTTGATTTAGTTAAATTAAAAGGGGAGGGGAAGACAATGTACACTATAAAATGCGTGGCATAAACTAGTGACAAGAATACTAAGAATGTGATTATCATCATTCCCGAGAAAGACATTTGTTGTAAAATATGCTGATAGAAAATTAAGTTTATATATTTTTGAGGCCAACATTGATGCCACTTTATTATACTGGTGGTATTATTTTATTGGTATTGATACTAACTTTCACTAGGAATAGCTGCAGATAATGTGACTTAATGAACGAATATATTAGACTAAGAGTAAATTACTAGCCTTATTAAATGTGATCAACTGTTCCCTACCGTGTACCTACAATGCATTTGTAGTTTAACCAAACAGATACAAGTTCTTAGTAAAAATATTAAGGTGTTAGATATTGGTGAAATGTTGACATAAATTATTAATTCATATCTAATATGGTTTAATGTGGAATTGAATACACCTGACAATATATTAACTTAGCTTGATGCCTATGATAAAGTATGATAGTAAAGTTTATTTTCAGTGTCCAAAAGTATATTAAAAATTTACTGTTTAGTGTATGATAAGTATATATTGATATTGATATTGAACAAAGATTACTCTTCAGAGCAATTTCCTTATAATATAACTAACTGAAAATGAAGCACAAATAACGTTGTCTTATGTTTAATGGGTAAGCTATTTTATATCCAAGCATAATTAATTACACAGAGTGAGCCAGGGAGAGGATTTAGGGGCCCCTATGTAGCTTCCTCGGTTACATGACCACAGTCTATAAGATTTATTTATATGGGAAAAGCTATTGAAATAACCTGTATACACCAATTTACCCATATTTGTTGAGGGTCTCATAATTAAATTACACGCTAAGTGTTCAACCATAAATGTTGGCATGATGTGTTGTGTACAGCTTAGCTTAACAGTGGCAATGCCATCTGTCTTGAAATGCACAGTTACCATTTTGAGCACCTGCTATAAGAATGGAGGAACCCTGTTGACCGGCTTTCATCATATTGTGTGGAAATAATGGTGTGTATCCCAACACCAAATGAAAGTGTTATATATTAAAGAAACTAAGTATTATAAGAATTTCGTAGTTTTATTGGCATAATGGAATGGCAATATGAAACATAACTGGGCTAATTTGTATACACACTCAAAATGTGTATGTTTGTGCCAAGTTAGACTTAGAAGTGGCAAAAGGAAACATGCGCAGTTATTATTAACGTAATTGTTACTTCTTTCAATGTACAGAGAGCGAGATATTTTATTACTATTCTTACTTTGGTTTGTCACCTCCCTCGAAATTGAGATTGATAGAGGCTGTCCCTTCACCATGCTTATTTTTCGCCACTGCCCTGTAATCACCGCCATCTGAATTCTCCACCGAGCTTATTTCTAATCGCGCAATGTAATAGTGCTTCTGAGAATCTGGATCCAAAGAGGTTTGGAAGCGGCCACCATCTTTCACCACCTTACTGCCATGATACCTGTGTGGAAAAAAAATTATTATGATACCGTTCAATGCAGTTGTTTAGCAGCTTGAAATATATCCTTACAACAAACATTAAGTTAAAATATTAATATGACGGCTAGGTTTGAGGAGGTTATATTTCAGGAAATGAAATCAAAATATAGCAGAAAGAAGATGGGAAAAGTATGGCCTATGTGTGGAAAACCATCATAATTGAATTAATCCAGAATTGTTACCACCAAATCCCCATCAATAGAGACCAAAATAAATGTGATTCTAACACTTAGATCACACGGTAGTCATTAAGAATACCTTAATATATTTCCAATGTTCAACTAAGGGTATTTGGTGAACATGAATAAAAGATTACTATGTTAGAAATTTTAAGTGACAATCTCACTGCTGATTAATTGGGATACTAAATAGGCAGTTACACTTATACAAGAAAGTACACCAAGATGCGGTTTTCTGCATTCTCACCTTGACAGCAGAAAAATGATTGGAATAAGTGAAACAATTCTTTAATTTACAAATAATTATTTGTCAATTTTGTTGTATTTTTAAACATTGTAAAATGTTCCCTCTTTAATATTATAATCTTTAGGTTACGACAATATGATGTGAGGCCTGGTTTGATCTGTATCATCTACCAAAGCTACGCTTTCTTTATCTGTGGGGTGAGAAGGGCTTTAAAAGGAATTTTGGCTTATTATCTAAGGGCCCCAAGTTCAATTCTTGGCATAATAGAAACCTTGACCATAGTTGAAATCAAGACTTCCCTTTTCACAAGGTCATGGGCATAAGATATACCCTTATTTTGGTTGTAAGAACAGTAGGGGGAGAAAATTTATAACATATTTCTTTGTGGCCAATATTGCAAACATTTTTCTATTTTATTTTTGTTATTTTATAGGTATTGATGATATCTATTGAAAGTGACAGCTGCAGATAGCAAGACTTGGTGTATGAATACATTAAAATTGTTTTAGTAACTTTAGTAACAACTTCAACTGTTCTTCCTACCAAAATCATACTTATAGGTGTTGTATCTCTTAAAGACTCAAGCTTACTTATTTGTAAGTCATGCTTTGATATAATCAATAAGTCGATTAAATTAATTGTTAACACCTATGATAATTATTAAGAGCATTTATTTAATATCATCACTATTGATTCAGATTACCTAGCTATATTAGCCCGCCCAGTTAAGTACAAGTTATGTAAATCCCATAATATAAAAATAGGAAAATATGATTCACAAACCTAATTAATGTAACGGTAATAAATGATTTGGCCTTAGCTACAAAGCATCTTTACCTAGAACTCTCTAAGCATGATTTATATTGAAATAAATTTGAAACTTTTAAGACAAATTTAAAGGGTTTGATTTAGATGAATAATCATGAATAGAAATGTTCACAAACATTTAACCAAAATTTTATATATTTTATTATAAATACATTATGGATTAAAATTTGGACCTGATTGAAATTATTTTTAAAAATGAAATTTAATAATTTTTTATAAAGAATTAGAACTTAGAACTAATGATGACAATATGAAACTATTTTTCAAATAAAATGATGTATCTATGTGAAAATAAATGTTGAGTGACCGAATAAAATGTCAATATCCGATTAAAAACTAATCATGTTAATTTTGAACCAAATGACCTTATTTTTACAACTATGATTGTATATATTAGATATATTTATTCAAATCACTTCCCATGAAGTGATTTTATAGCTATGATATTTGGTTTTTACTTTTGTTTGAAGGACAGGGGAATCACTGTCCTATTTGCTAATGTAAGACTACTTTTATTGCTTCTGCGCATGTGCTTATGTTTGAACATAGCAAATACCAATAATTTTGTTGCTGCCAAGCTACGGGAATATCTTCTCCATTCCTACTGTTCTGCTAATAGCTGCCTTGATGGTCGTTCACTAGGTATTAGTGGACTTGTATTGAATTTGGTAGTTAATCAAGTACAGAAATATGACCCTCGTGCGGAGCATTTAGAACAAAGAAATATTTTTGAAACTTAATTATGTTACACAAGTAACCGATAAATATATTTCAAAAACCATGTAAAACTTTAAAGTAAGAAATTCTGTTTAGTTAATTTTAAGCCAAATATTAGTTCTGATACTAAAATCTTTAGAAACAAGTGGTTGTCATTTCTATTCTGCTAGCACTATTTTCAGTCCCATATCACCCAAATCACCCCAATACTTCATGAACAATTTGAACCCTATTTTGCTGTTTGTCTATCTTTGTCTGCTAGAAGGCCGTAAATGTGAATTGATTTCATGCACCCTATTAAGACACCCACCTTAAATTATGCTACTGGAGTTAAAGCTAAGCACCCTACCCTAGCACTAGGAATTTAAGTATATGTATATTACTATTAGTTGATGCTTACATCTTTTTAAACTAAACATTCTATCTATTTAGTTAGCAAAGCTTACTTTAGGTTATCATAAAATAAAAATAAATCAAATAAATCTAGCTTAAACGTGAGGTTAAATAATGATTTCCTTTACTGGCACATCGGCTGAGTGTTAAGATCATGTGCAAACTCATCTAAATGCCCTGTGCTCAAGCAACTGAAAGCAAATATTTATTATTTGTATTTGACTTTGTACCTCCCCCCCTGATTTGTAGCGTATAGTTGTTGTGTTCTAAAGAAATTGATTAGAATTGTAGTCTCTTTATCTATAGCACACTAGATTGACTAGAATGAATGCCTTCAAGCAAAACCAGAATGATTAAAAACATATTTATCAAACATTTTGCTTATAACGATGAAGTTATTTATTATAGCATTTAAACATACAAACTAATGTGACTGACTTTTTTATAAATTAAATAAGCTCCATGGAAAAAAATACCAAAAATTATTTCAGATATGAGAAAAACATTATCAGAGACAAAATGGCCGATGTTTTTTTTTCTCAATAGTGTTTTATAAAAATCAATCATACAATAGGTTCTGAATTTTTTCAACGTCAAAACTTCCAGAACCAAATTAAATCTAAAACCATTAGTTCGAATCAATTTTATCAGAATATAAATACAAATTTTGAGGATTTTTACCAAATTTATATAGAATATTTTTGACCTAAAATATATATTTTATTAAAATTTTTCATGTTTAAAAATGAGGTTTCATATAAATTCAAAGTTTGTGAATTATTTGTTTACTAGCAATGTAATAAATTTAAATATTATTGAAAATATTGAGATACTCAATAATTTGAATAGCCTAGAAAGTGAAATGTCGAATACCTAAGAGAGGACGATCTAATTTTTATATATTGTTATAGTTAATAATTAATAACTTAACATTTGTAGACACCCATTATATTTTAAAAAGTTCCCTGAATCTTGTAATGTTTATATCTGTTCAGACAGGAAGAATGAAATCTAAAGACATCAACTATTAAATTATGATTTAAAATAATATGTATGAAATAAAGTGCATTGAGCAAAATAATTGGTAATAAATAAAATGATAGAATATTAGGAAAATGGTAGAGCACAAATAAATGTAAAAGTAAAAACACTAACACATACTACTACTTCCTGAGGAAGATGCTATAATAGCATCGAAATATTGATGTGTGTGTGTAAATATGTGTTAGTGTTTTTACTTTTACTTTTATTTGTGCTCTACCATTTTCCTAATATTCTATCATTTTATTTATTACCAATAATTTATGATTTACAACTAATGTGTTGATATTTATTGAAATATTTTGCTGTCAATACAACGCGTTTATCTGAGCACTCATTTTGGGGGCTTGGTTTTATATATATATATATATTTTAATAGGGATTTAATTTTCGTGTTTGAATGCTATTATTGATTTGGGATTGTCATAGTTCAGGATTGTACAAGAAGATACTTTAAAAATGTTAGTAGCTGGATTCTGAACGTCTTATTTTGATATTGTTTTGATGCAGTTTACCCTCGCAAAGAACAGGTAAACTGAGAGTAAAGCATAATTTTTAAATAATAAATGCATCCACCTTTATCAATAAGTTTTAATTTACTCCTATAATGAGGCCTTAAGAAGAGTCCACCAGTATGTTGCTGTTAACACTAATTAGTTCTGATTCCAACATTGTTTAGTGCTTTTATCATATTACTGTTAAGGCTAGAAATTTAAAATGGAAATGTAGGGGTTACAAGAAAGGGTAAGTGTTTTCACAACTTTTGTATCAAAACAATATTTTTTGGTCCAAAATAAATAATATATTGCTTCAATACAAACATAGAGTATAATTTTCTTCACATGGTGACCTTGACAGTTGTTGTCAAGGGTGTCCTGGAATTTAATGAGAACTTTTTCTCTTCAGTTAAATAGTTTGTCATCTAATTCCACTATAATCATGATACATATTAAGGAATTGTTGATATCACCAACATGGGAAAAAAATTAAACTATGTTTGTACTGAAGCAATATTTTATTTATTTTGAAAAAAAAAAGAAGTTTTGCTGTAAAAACTACATAAACACTGGTTAATTCTCGTGTTCCCTACATACTTACCTTAATAGTGTTCATTTACCTACAAATGAGAGCACCTAACTGAGAGAAAATATTTCCAATAAATTATAAAAACCCTGATTGGACCTCTACCTATTTAAACGTGTGCACTATTTTATTTATGAAAGTCCTTTGAGTTCACTTGTATTTTTTTATGAAAATGTTAGGCAGTAGTGATTATTTTTACTTGGTTATTGGTTTAACAGATTACCTAGAGAAAGATGTATGTGTGTGAGAGAGAGTTGGTTGGGGGATATAATTAAGTGGGGGGAGGCAAAAAATTGTAATTATTATAATCTACACTTTCAAATCTCAAGAAGTAGCTCAGTGCAAGGGTTCATAGTCTACAGTGTGAAGGTAGTTTTTTGATTCATTAATTATATTTTTTAAATACATTAATGGAAGGGATGAGCTAAAATAAATTCATATCAGGATTTTTTGAAATAATAAGATACATATATATAAAACTTCTATAGGATGGTGTTCTTATACTTTTAGAGTAGTAGATTATGCAAATTTAGATATTTAATCATTGCAAACCAATTTACGGGTTTTTGGATGAAGGAAGATAAAAGACTCCCCTAATAATATTTAAAGGGTTAAATGTTTCCATTGAAACCATTAATATTGTTGGCATACTTTTTTTAAAAATATTTGTCAAGTCTAAAATAAAGTTTTTATATACAAACATATTTAACAATGATTTTATTTTCATACAAATGTGTTGTGTAGTATTGTTCTGATTGTTGATACCAGTCTGTCTGTATTTAAAACATAGGTTTTTAATGTTTAAAGCTTAATTTTAAATAAATTTGATTATTCAAATGGTTATAATATTAACTTAATTTTCAGAGATCCACTAATTTAAATAGGCCTATGCTTGTTTGGAGACACAGAGAGCAAAGCCACTACTAATTTTGGTCCCAACTCCCTGAACCTAGCAAAGTCTACAAATGGCCCCAGCAAGTACTCACCACGTGATGGTGGGTTTGGGATCTCCGACAAGTCGACACTCAAAAGACACCTTCACACCATCCTCGCTCTGGCGAATAACGGGCCGTTCTGTGAAGGTAGGTTTGATGCTGTCCGAAGAGGCTGGGGCCTCATCGCCTAGATTGAGAAAGGAACCTAGACCGGCTATTTTATGAGTAGTTAAGATTCGACAAGGACAAGAAGAAGAAACTAAAGCACTCTAATTAACTGCTGCTGCCCTCCTGCAAAGAAGGTGATTACATGAAACTATAGGCAGGCTAAACATTCAACAATTTTAGGCAAGAACAGAAGGGCTATTGAAATATTAATGGCACAGAATATTAAAAAAAAACTTCTAGCAACATATCTTATTTCACTATAGGAACAAAAAGCAGTTGTATTGTGTCCTTCTCTTCTGAAAATGTAACAAATTGATTGATCTTGCAATACTTAAAACAAATTTATGTAAAGGAAGTTAAAAGAAGTAAACAAAGACATATTAATAAAAAATCAAAAGAGATGGAGTTGGGCACTGGAATAAAAATATACATACACAAATGCTTACTTCTACATGAAAGGCTATGTTAAATTGTTTGTTATCTCGTATCACACAGTCAAAGATATACTGTATGCTTCATGTTATTATTGTTTGTTCTGTTATCTCGTATAGTTCAGTCAAAGCTATACTCAATACTTCATGTTTAGTTATTTGCTTTGTTATTTCGTGCCATACAGTCAAATATATACTTTATACTTCATGATTGTTTGTTTTGTTATCTCGTGTCCCATAGTCAAATATATAATCTACACTTCATGTTTAATTGTTTGTTTAGCTATCTCGTGTCCCATAGTCAAATATATACTCTTTTAATTGTTTAGTTAGTTATTTCGTTTCCCATACTCAAATATATAATGCATACTTCTTGTTTAATTGGTTACTTTTATTATCCCGAGTCACACAGTCCTATACTGTATACTTCATGTTCAATTATTTGTTTGGTTATCTCGTATCACACAGTCAAATATACACTGTATAATTTGTGATAGGTTGCTTGAATTTTTGTCTGGCGTCACAGTCAAGTTTTTACTATATACTTAATGCTTTACTAGCTATCCTCGTGGTATAGGAGTCAGTGCAACTTGCTATGAGCCTAAGGGTTCCATGTTCTATTCCCAGCTAATACCTTGGGTATCTTTCCCCTAAAAGGAACGATCCGAACTGTCACCAGGGTTTGGATAATTAGGCTTAATTTAGGTTAAGACTCACACTGGCTCCACAACTTCATAATAACTATAATCATATCATTAAATTGCGGGTATGACATATAGACAACCTCCTATGGTTTACCCTGGGCAATGTTCTGTGCAACCAGAGTGATTATTAGTCTACACATATGGCGACCAAACCTGGCTGTCATATCTCTCTCGGTCATATATGCCATATGATTACAAAAAAAATCTTGGGTGTTAGTTGAATATTTGGACATTATTATTTACTTATATATGAAAACATTGTGAAGCGTGGAGATGTGGCCAGCCCAATATCAAATGTATAGGTTAGGGTACAAAAACAAGGACCAAACCAATGTTGTTATAATCCTTCCCTCCAGCCTTGTCAGAGTTTGGCAGCTTCAGACAATAATGATCATAAAGTATTTCACTATGTTACTTGTCTCGAGATTTCTACACAGTTCAGGGGATAATCAACAGAATACACTTAAAACTAAATCCAAGAAACATTTGTTTTATAAACTGATAAACTTAGATCTAATAATTCTAGCACATTGTAGTGTGTGTGGTATTATGCATCAACCTCGTATGATCTTATAAATAAACCTTGTAAGGCCTGGTTTGGAAGTGGTGTGTTGAGGTCGAGTTTGGGATGCCGGACATATCAACTGAAAATATTTTTTCTAAAATAGATTATTAATCTCCCTCCATTCCAATTTAATCTATTCCCTCTTAAATAGGACTCTATTAATCCTTTCCCCATTATTTGTGTAGCTAGAATTATTGACTGCTCAATAATATTTAATTACTGTTGTAAAGCTCACATTATTATAACATTTTAATATATATTATTTAAGCTTGCCAAACGATTTTTGTTAATTGTAATGCCCAATAACCATCATGTTTATTTAACTATGTCATTATTACATCGTTTGGAAAGCTTGTATCACTTTTTTAAATAACCAAACTTGTTTCGTATTGGCTTTGATTTTAAAAACATTTTTATTTTTTCAATAAATTTAGTGATCAATTCTAGTTTATAAATATCCTACCACTTCCTCAAAACTACAGTTCTTACCAACTTAAAGTGTATCCAGAATAGATGTAGTCATTTTTAATCAATTAGGAGAGAAAATAATTATCTATTTGAAATTTATTTCATAAATATCTACCAATGCAGGTTATCAAGTTGTCCTATAGCTATCCTAGAAGTCTTGAGTGATAATCAAAGGGTTTGTAGGATATAATAATCTAAAATATTTTGACTTTAAGTCATACTTTACACTAAAATCCTTTCTGAATAGAGCCATAATTCTATTATGAAATGCTACTGTAGGATATAATATTGTTAAATATTTTGACTAAGTTTCCAATAAACTAAAATACTTTCTGAATAGAGCCATAATTCTATTATGAGATGCTACTGTTAAGTTTAACTAATCTTTTCTTTATAAGAATCTATTAGTTTACAGTTTAAAGCACAGTAACTAATTTAAACAAGATAATAGTGCTTAATTCTGGTTATTAAATTGATAGTGAGGATTATTTCTATTTAAATGACTAAATATATATGCTAATGACGGGGAGATCGAGGCTTGAATACCGGTCGGGTCAACCGAGGGTGGGACTTCTTAAATGGTTTACCAATCTCCTTCTACGCATATGCAGGTAGATTACCCCTAAAATGCTTACACCCTTAACCCTACCCCATTGGAGTAAATATTATGTATGCATATAATCTGAACAGGTAGTAAGACAAGATGACAAAATTCATTTATTTTATTTTTAATTTATTTGAATCATTTAACGAGCTTAAACTAACTTAAATCTAGGACCAACACAACACCCAGCTCCACAGCCATTAATTCATCACTGTGAAGGGGGAAAACTCATATTTCACCTCTGATAAATGTTTCGGCCATATCAGGAATTGAACCTCGTGACCCTTAGCTCAGTAAGCAGATATGCTACCAACTTAGCTAAAGTGTCGGTTAGGTGATAAAAAATTATGAATAGAACTATTTCTAAAAGTTGAATGAATTTATTCCAAACTATGATTTTATCAGAAAAGAGAGCAAAACTCTGAACATTTTTAACAGGATTTACATTGGAAATCCTTACTTATCATAACAAATTAGATGATAATAATAATTGTATTATAAACAAATATAGTAATAATATTGTGCTACTGATAGTTATTTCTAAGGAGATAATTTCTTTGTTTGGTTGTTAAACTATCTGCTATTGATTAAATGTGAAATGCCTTTCAATGAGAGTATTAATCTTTCTTTTTTAGCACAATGTATAAATACTCGTTCGGGCTATAAACCTATGTAATAATTACTCTAATGTGTCAGGGATCAGGAAGCTTTAATTTAGAAGAAGTCCACATGCATTTGCGTGGAGGAAGAGTGGATAACCATTTAGGGAAAATTATCCTTAGTGTACCCAACTGGGATAAAAGCCTGATCTTCCTGTCTTCAGCAGTTTAGTCTATTGTGAGAGTAGCACCTTAGACAATACGGCCACCAAAGTTGGTTGAGTTTTAACTAATAAAACCATTTGTTGGACCAAATTAACAAAACGCTTGATTCAGATTAGAGCCTGGAACTCTCAATGACCAGCAATACAGTATATCGCTAGCCTTGCTTCTTTGACAAAACTAAGTATACACAGTTAGAATTTGTTTTATTTCACTGTCTAGTCAGAAAGGGTTTAAATTAAATCATCACGTACAGTATGTTAGTGTCAATTAGTGTGGTAGCAACAATCTATTTTATTAAATAACTTTATAAACACCCCCACTTGATTATTCTTAAGTGGACCATTTTACAATTAAAGTAAGTACAAAATCCAGAATTTAATTTAAATGCCCACTGGGCAGCTAACTTGGGACCATTCATTATAGGGTTATAAGTTATGTTACCCTCTGAGCTAACGTGACAAATTTAAGCTTCTGCACACTCATATTGGCAAATATAATCTAGGGCCGTGATTTATTATATGGAAACGCTAATTCTTTGGAATAAATACAGGCTATTTACTAGAGGAGTCAAAAATCATATTATTTAATCTATATCAAAAAATGTATAAACAATTACATATGCAATTTTAGAGCCCATGTGAATCATCTAATATACTTTAAATAGTAGATTATTAAAAAAAACACCTTATGGTCATGAAAATGGAAGGAGCCATGTGAAATATATTTAAATGTTATTAGTGGTTGTGTCAAAACAATTCATCAATAAAAATACACAATAAAAAAAATTGCAGCATGTTGAAATCTCTGCTTTTAACATTAAACCCAGTTTTGGGGTATTTGTATAAATTTCCCAGGTAAGACTACCAAATGCCATTAGTCTTTAAATAATTTTCAAGAATTATTGCAGAATGCATTGAATTAACTTAAAAAATCAAATATTATTTTATTCTCAAATCCAGGTGTCATTTTAAAAGAATATTTTATATGCTATATCATTTTGCTAAATTGATTTCTGTTTAGTAAATATAAAAAATCGTTATTGATGTCTTTATTTTTAATGATAATTTCCTTATGATCATTTATTATTTGTGTTTAGAAAAAAAATACACTGAAGATTGACCATGAGATTACATTTACTATCAAGAAAGTATTGAAAGCCAATATTTGAATAAACTATTTATAGGAAAAGTATAATGTTCATATCATAACAATTTCAAATCTAAAATGGAGTGCTTGAACACGCAAAGAGAAACTAACAGTAAAATTATGAAATCCTTGACCAAATAACGATAAATATTAATTATTTAGTCTATTTATAAATAATTTTACAAAATACATATTTACAGAAACCAAGTAGCAGTTAAATTAACTAAACTAAACTAAACTAAACATTACCTGTAAGTACAGATAGACAAACAAAATTAATATTATAGTCAACAATGTTACATCCATTGAAAATGGTATTAAGTCTTCTAAAAAAATATTGGTTTTTGAAATATGTGAGGGAAAAATTATATAATGAATTAGAAATGAAGCCTCATGACAAAAGAAAATAAATTATGTTACATTACAGCAACCAGCAGACTCGTCTGAGTTAAGCATTTCTTCAAAATAATCCTGTTTTAAAGTAAAAGGTGGCAAATTAAAAATTGACAGTGTATGGAAATAAAAGAAAGAGCATCCTACGTAATAAACAAACATTCAAGAACACATTTTAAATAAAAGGTTAGAAACATCTGAATAGTCTGAGGTAAAAACTACAGTTTCAAAATATAGTTGTAAGACATAATGTATAAATCTGCTCATATAAACAGGATAAACAACCAAATAACCATTATTCACAAGTATAATGCAAATAAAAATAAAATATTTATAATGAATTTTTTTGGTAAAGTTAAAATTGTTTGAGACACCTTTTTCTACAAACATATTTGGAAATTTATAACTTTTTTTGCTAAATTAAATATAAACATGTAACTTTTTTTCTTAATAATCATACATACATAATGGTGGATGTGGCAAAGACACATGCAAATTTAAATATATAAAATATTAATATTTTGTATAAAAATCTTAGATTCTAGCTTAAAATTCATTGAGTTTGTTAAATTGTAATAATATATTTTAAATTAAATATAATAGAAGTAAATACACTTTTTTTAAAGTACATTTTATGATCATCAGATTTTTAAAGACAAACATTATACAATTATTTTATATTGTACAATTTTTAGCTTACGAAAATTGTAAAAAAATGTGTATAGGAAAGTTTATGTTAATCAACATTCAACCCCATTTTATTTCAAAAGAATTCTCAATAATGTTTTTGTATCAAAAATTTTAGGGCCCCAGCTTCTCTAGAGGAGTGTGCCATAGCTGTGTGGTATTATGTTTATGATATTAAATGTGGTAGGCTACATCTCACTTAAAAAGTGTGATATAGTGAGTGCTATAAAGCATTAATTCCTTGATGTGAAATTAGGTTGAACTCACTAGAACAATGTAACCTAGTGTTACAAAGTGTTAATACTATGAAATGAGGTTTAGCTCACTGGGATAGTTTGACATAGTGAGTGCTACAAAGCGTTAATCCAATGCAATGAAATGAGGTTTAACTTACTTTAAAAGTGTGACTCAGTGCTACAAAGAATTAATTATATGCTATGAGATGAGGTTTATCTCAATGGAACAGTGCGACACAGTGCTAAGAGTTTTAATTCCGTGCTATGAAATAAGGTTTATCTCAATGTAACAGCGGGATACAGTGTCACAGAGTATTAATTTCAAGCTATGAATTGAGGTTTATCTCACTGGAACAGCGTGAAACAGTGCCACAAATTATTAAGTCCAAGCTATGAATTGAAATTTATCTCACTGGAATAGTGTGACACAGTGCTAAAAAGTATAAATTCCCCGCCATGAAATTAGGTTCATCTCACTGTAAGTGTGACACAGAGCTAGAAATTTTTTAATTCCATGCTATGAAATGAGGTTTATCTCGATTAAACGGTGTGAGAAAGTGTTTTGGAATGTTGTTTATTTCAATTCCGCAGAAAAGTCCATTGTTATATGATATAATATCTAAATATAATGAGCGAAAGATAGATTTAGGTAGTTAGATAAGTTCATATGATTAAATTATTTCTAGCTTAGTAACGAATGAAGATACAATAATACAGCATTGTGTTATTTCAATATGTTTTTTAACTAAACCTAAAATATTACGTTCAACCATAGGGCAACTCAAAAAATAATATAAAGTAATGGTTTAATTAGCCTAGCTTATAGGAAATTCACTCATATTAGCAGAGAGAGAGGATATTCAAAACACATTGTCATAGTAAATACATGTTTTGAAAACAATCTAAAGTGCACCAATGATGTACAACGTGTATCTAAAACATTGCATCAAACTTTGACAGGCTATTCCTTGGGTGAAAATAGAATAATTCACATTGGCCCCTAACGTCATTGCAATAATTGAGGTGGCGTATCAATGACTTGTGTAATCTTTCGAAAAACCGTGGTGTTTCTTGAACCTTATCACCTACAGCATCTATCCTGGCTAACAGGTCTTCCTTGGATTCAATGGTTGTCTCATAAACCAAAGCTTTGAAAAAATCCACCAGAAAAAGTCTAATGTATTAAGGTAAGGAGAGCGTAGTGGTCATGAAACAGCCATACAGGCTCCCTACATGGCAAGAATTAACACTTGTCTTTGAAATCAAACATGCATGATTATCTCGGAAACGGGTAAAGCTAAACAGTTTCTCCAAGACAGCTCCATGTTTTGTAATCTCAAGTCAATATTAGTAATACCTACTCTGACATATTTTATTGCAGAAAAATGTGTTACAAGCCCCCCGTCCCCCCTTTTACAATATGGGGGTGGGTAAC
>CABFVX010000094.1:133597-161052 GCA_902151425.1 Timema shepardi | reverse complement strand
CCCCCCCTTTCTTACATGATGAGGGTCGGTAACGGTAACAGCACATTTAGTTTATTAATGATCAAGGTTTCAATAAGTAGTATACAAAGATTCGTTGTAATAACCTAATCAGTTCTCATAATATTTCACACAACAGTCCTTTTTAGCTCTATCTTTAGGGGTGAATACCGCCCTTAATATTTAAGATGGACCCTAGGTTGCTGATGTGAATTATTCTATTTTCACCCAAGGACTAGCCTGCCAAAGTTCGATGCAATGTTTTAGATACACATTGTATATGTACCTCTACTTCTCTTTCAAAGTAAATCAAGAGCTGGGTGGCTCAGGCTACTCAGCCAGGGCTGTATGTTCGAGGTATAACTCACAAGAGATAAACAAAGCCGTGCTTCGAGACGTTATGTGCACATTATGAAATGAAGTGTTTCATTATAATTATAAATAATGGAGTGTGTGCTACTATATTACTATTAAATACTATGCTATAACTCACTAAAACACCCAACGTAATGCTGAAAGTTAGTAATATGTTCATGTTTAGGAAATGGTTTAGAATAGCTATCATGATGTTTTAGATTTCTGAGTTTTATAAAGTAAGCTTGAATGTTTACAACTAAAGGTTTAGAATTCAAAATGTATTTTTTTAACTAATCAGTTTAAAAATATATATTCGGGAGTAATTTAAATGGACAAATTAAAATAAAATTGTAATTATTAGCAGGGCCGAATTAACCACCAAGCAAACTAAGCATGTGGCTAGAGCATTAGGCAAAAGGGGGCAGCACAAAGTTACACATAGAAAAAAATTAATACTTTTTTTTAGCAAAAAATTCCATGAACAACTTAATTTTTAGTATCCATTTGACTTACCAGATACTTAAAGAAATATATGTTTTATTTATGGCTTGTTTTACTAATTTATTAAACAAACCACAAAATATTGTATGATATGATAGGAATTAATAACTAATTTCCTAAAAGCAGTGTGTGAGTGTGATAAGCACTTACTGATATGCACTTCTTAATTATTTCATTTTTTGCTGTGTCTAACCTTCCGGATCCGGTATTCATATCAATCCCAGTCATACAAAGATGTCATCAAACAATGACAAAAACTGTGACAACAGGCACTATGTTTAATAATCCTGGTTTTACTGTCTAATAGTTTTAATAGCAGCACAATTAACATATTGGCGGAAATCGAGTTTACGGGGGCTTGTTGCAGCCCGCCATACAGAGGGGAAAATAAATTAATACTTTCTTAAGTTAGGCAAGGTGAGGTTAGATTTTTTGATTTTCTTCATTATTATTTATTTTAATATTTAAAATCAATTGTTGCAAATTTTCAATTCAGGGTTGTGAAAGCTGATTGGTGCTTACCCAGAGGACTTAGACAATAATTTTGCAGTTGAGCTTCAGTCGTTACATTCTTATGTGCGGCATAAATTTAGTGCAACAAAAGCTGTAAGAACCAAATTCACTCATGCAGAACTTTATAAAATAGTAATTGTATAATACAATGTTGAATGTGCCTTCCCAAATGTTGATATTGGATTCCACATATAATTAACATTAATGATTACCATTTGCTCAGCTGAATGTTCATTTTCTTAGCATAGAAGCAGATGTGTTACAGAAAATTAGTTTTGAGGGTGTGATCAAAGACTTTACTACTAGAAAAAGTATAACACTTTTTTTTAAATAAATAAAGTGGGTGTTTACAAATATAAACATTATATTAAATATTAAATAGAAGTTTTGTTTAGAAAAATTGAAATTATTTGACAGTTTGTATTTGTTATTTGTTGATATTTTGATTATTTAGTTGGATATAATATGGGGGGGCACCTAGATCCTTTAAGTGCTTAGGGCCTTTAAAGGACTTAATTCGGCCCTGATTATTAGATACAAGGTTCAAAAACGATTGATAATGCTATTAGAAACTCCTCCAAATTAAGTTAATAAACAACATAAAATTGAAAATTTGAAAATAATATTTAAATAGAAAGATATTATGAATAAAAATGTTTTAAAATGTATGTTCTTGATTTCTCTAAAAAACAATTTGTAGAACTTTTCAAATATGTATTTACTAAAAAAATTTACAAACAAAAGTGACAAATTATTAGTAGGACAAGGATGTTTATAATATATTGTATTTTTATGGCAAGAAAGTTTATTTCATAAGTTCATTAACAAGTGGCTTGGTGGACCAGTTTTGATCAAAAAGGTTGGGATTTTTCATTCCTAAATATTTGTTTGTATAACCAATTTTTGGAATATTTTTAAATACATTTCTGTAATTTTTTGCACTTTGTGAACATGTAGAGTACATAATTTTCCTTTCCAAGTAAATTTTTTTACACGAGGCGCGTCCACAGAGTAAGGTCCGATAAATTAATAAATAGAAAACTAGTAGAGATAGAAAAGTTTTATAAAGGGCTAAAAATGCATGCATACCTCCTTTATTTTTCCACATAGTCTCCATTGACTTCGAGACATTTTTTATATCTTGGCACCAACTTCTTTATACCCTTTTCAAAAAAATCTGGCTTCAGTGATTTGAGCCAGCGATTCACACCATTCTTCAGTTCATCGTCCTCTGCAAAACGATGAGAGGGCCGCCACTGCTTCATGTTCAAAAAAAAGTGATAGTCACTTGGAGCGAGGTCTGGGCTGTAGGGTGGGTGGTCCAGTATTTCCCACCCAAACTGCTAAATTAGCTTAACAGTTTGAGCTGCAGTTGGGCTCGAGCATTGTCGTGCAAAAGAAAACCCCTGATGTCACCATGCCATGTCGTTTGTTCTGAATTGCACATCTGAGTCTTTTTAAGGTTTCACAATATCATCCTGCAGCATTAATGTTTCTTCCTCGTTCAGGAAAATAAACAACCAAGACACCCTTCTGGTCCCAAAAAACAGATGTCATGAAATTTTTGACGGAGCGTTCCTGTTTGATTTTTTTTTTTGCCTTTGGGGATGTTGAATGATGCCACTGCATCGATTGTTGTTTTATTTCAACATTTGTATACAAAATCCAAGTCGCGTCAGCAGTTACGATTTGAGAAAAATGTTCATCTCCTTCCTTTTCAAAACGCTATAAAAACATTTGAGCTGACTCAACGTGTTTCTGTTTGTGTGCTTCGGTCAACATTTTGGGGACCCATCTGGCACACAGTTTCTTGAAGCCTAGGTTTTCTGCCAAAATTTCGTGAATGAGTGACCGTGAAACTTCTGGAAATTAAAAAGAAGTTTCCATATGTGTGAAATGATGGTTCTCACGAATTTTTGTTTCCACACATTCCACTAAATTGTTAGTCACTGTACTTGGGCTGTCCTGGGGTCCTCATCATGAACATTGGTCCGACCTTCTTTAAGCCGATAGACCCATTGTCTCACCTTACTTTCACTCATGACATCAGGCCCGGAAACCTTACGTATTAGACGATAAATTTCTGGAGCGTTAAGGTTTTCCGCTAACAAAAATCGTATGACACTACAAACCTCACATCTGGTGGGGTTATTTATGACATCACTCATTTTAAATCATTCTCACAGAACATCAGAGGAGGATAAAATTGAAAAAAAGGGGATCAATAGAAAGCTGCTGCTGCTGAGTCAATCTATGCTATTGCACATGCGGCACCCCACCTACGAGTCTATTTTGGCGGTCATATCTCAACGGACCTTACTTTGTGTTTTAATCTTACACAAATAGCTAAATAAGCATACTGAGTATATTAATTGAAGTGTATTAATTTGAGTACTATGGTGTGTAAGGTTTACTTTGTAAAATTATTAAATCTAATTTTAAGGTGTTTTAATCTTACACAAATAGCTAAATAAGTATGCTGAGTCTATTAATTGGAGTGTATTAATTTGAGTACTATGGTGTGTAAGGTTTACTTTGTAAGATTATTAAATCTAATTTGAAGGTGTTTATAAGTAACTTTATTAAATAAACTAATTTATAATTAACCGGGTCCTATAATTCAAAGTATATAATAATTTAATTTAATACTAATATTAGTAAATAAAACCTTATTGTATATAAATACTTTAATTGCAAATAAATCAAATAAATATTTAATAATAATAACAAGTTAATTAGTATAAAATTTAATTTTACTAATATTAGTAATCTCTGCAGTTAAGCTATTACATTATAAAAAGTTTAACTTCATTATAATAAAGTATCACCATGTATACATAATTTACCCTAAGAGGTTTCAGTCTTAGTTTGACAGATTACACTATAACCATATCTAATAGGCTACACCATATTAGAATAATGCAAGGTAAGCTTGCTAGCTTATAGAGTAAGTGAATGGTAACAGACTCTGCTCGCTAACAATCGCTAGTAGCTTTAATTTGACAATCTGAAAATATTTTTTATTGTTTACTGAAATGCCATATCTAAATATATGTCACAGTTTTTCAGTGTGTATGCTCACACCTTTAAAATCAACACGAATATTAAACCAACATTTCCTCCACATTTTAAATTACTTTAAAATATTATATATAACATTATAATTTTCGGCACTTGCGCTGTTGCATTTTCACAACAGCTGTAATTTTTTTTTATTTTTTGAAAATTAATTGTAATTAGGTCCGATCCTCTCCAAGTATTCCTTAATTTGTTCCTGCTGAGTAGTATGATGTCATCAAACATTCAAAACAATGTTTATTTTTAAGATACAGGAGTTTTAAATGTCACCATGCAGGAATGTTGTTAATACACAATGGCGCCAGTCGTGATGTCATGTGTCTGGCTTATTGCCGCCGTATGTTGCATTGTATAGTTCGTGCAAGTTATATCACGAGTCTTAAAGTTATATCACATTGCTTTAGTTTGCTGTAGATGTTATTCATGTGCGGACACGATTATACATAAGAATACAAATTGAAGGAAGGAACTCGAGGAAGAAAAGTATTTTAAAGCTATATTTTTATAATATTTTAACATTATTTTAATTTTATTTTTATTAAAATTTACAAAAATAAAATATTATTCAAATATTTATTTAATAGGCTTTTTGCTTCAATAATAATAATAATAATAATATGTATTAAAGTATGTAATTTTGTTTGTTATTTAGAACACTATAGGATGTTGCAAAAATGCAACAGTGTCAGTCTTCATGTTATTGTTTTAGCGCCAGTCCCCGAAGGATAATTTAAGTAAACATATATAATAATGAGGTATTCTTTCCCCTTTTTATATGTATGACATTAAAGGCTAATGCACATTTTGCCATAATTTTTTCGGTAATCAACATTTGAAATTTAGTTGTAAGCTTCCTTAGAAGTAGATGTTCTTACAATTATTTGCATGATCTAGGTCCATAATATATGTTTATTAAAAACATATTCTAATTGGCTCTAGACCTTGTTTGATGACTTAATTTTTTATATATAAATTATCAAATTGTATTTTTACCTTTTTGTGATCATATGAGAATATTGTATATAATGATTTTTGATATAAACACCTCGACATAAGATGTTTTTGGGTCTGTACAAACGTGTTTACAGTATTGGAAGGAAAATTTAGGAAAGCTAGTTAAAATAAGACAATGCATTATATCCATTATTAAACATTAAACATTATGACTAAAATATTTTCTTTATTTAAAATAATATGTTATTATTTAGAAAGCAATTTTATTTTATCCAAACATGTATTTAGTTTTCACTTTTAAAATAATTAAATGGTTATGACTATGAAAAGGTTGTTGGATTAGTTGTTTTTCTTACAACTAATTTATTTACAGTTGGAATAAACTTAATACTTACTTAAAAAAGCAATGCAAAAGTATAGATACTTACTGTCAAAATTAAGACTTATTGTAGCATTGCTTTCTCCTAATTCATTCTTGGCTGTCACTTTGTATTTTCCAGCGTCTTCCACAGTGACATTTTTTATTTCCAAAGCAGCAAAATAGGAATGTCCATCTTTGTCCACGGTCAGCTTAAGTAAAAAAAAAAAAGTTAGTTACGATGACACCATGCAATTATTGCCTGAATTTTCTTTAGAAATTCAATCAAGATGAAAAGGATGAGCATAACTATTTCAAACGTTTGATATAAAATCATTTTATTTTAAAATGAATAGTGCAAGAAAGAATAACATTTTATTATAAAGGTTATTAATTTAAAATAAGCAAACAAATTAAAACAATTTAAATTAATTGAAAAATAACACCTGGATACAGGAATCGAACCCATGGACTTTCGTTTAGGATGGCAAAGCTAGTAATAATTTAAATAATTTCAACTACATCAGATTAATTGAAGTTTAGTCCCCTATGTACGGACAGCATTGTAATTACGATTATTTGCAGACTTTGAGTTGATATTCATTGAAATTTTGCTTTAAAATTACACTATTAAAATGTATACTGGCAGCATATAAGCCCTCCTTGGTCGCAGAGGGCTGTGATATCTGAAAGATTGTATTACTACTGTTCGCTCATATGTAGCTGACAGACTCAGACTCAGCCTTAAAACTATGATTGAAGAATTTTGTCTTAAGAAATTTAGGGATACATACTCCAGGTAATGTGTGTTATGTTATATTGCTGGAAAACATTTCATTTTCTTAAAGTGGATTTTTTATTATAGTTTTTAAAGGATTCCAAATAAGATTTCATAGCTTCTATTTTGGCCAAATTAATTGATCTTATTCTTGGATCACCACTTTTATGGAAAGTGTGTGTGTGTGTGTGTGTGTGTGTGTGTGTGTGTATATATTATATATATATATATATATATGGACAAATTAATTGATCTTATTCTTGGATCACCACTTTTATGGAAAGTGTGTGTGTGTATATATATATGTATGAATATGTATATGTATATATATATATTTAAATATATATAAATATATGTATATATATATAAATATATGTATATATATATATATTTAAATATATATATAAATAAATATATATGTATATGTATATATATATTTAAATATATACCGTATATATATATATAACTATATATAAATATATATATGTATGTGTATATGTATGTATATATATATATATACACATATATATATATATATATATATATATACACTCAGACACACTTTCCATAAAAGTGGTGATCCAAGAATAAGATCAATTAATTTGGCCAAAATAGAAGCTATGAAATCTTTTGGAATCCTTTAAAACATATTATATATATAAATCACTGCAAAAACACTGACATTTTCTCATGTCTTTTGCACCCCCATCTTAAGGCACTCACGGACTTCATACTTTACTAAAAGTACCCAATGGCTAATATAACACTCAATGATGGAGGTATTGCGTAGAATGTAGGTGTTTTGTTTATTACTCTTATTCCAAAGCAAGATGGATTCTTACCCGGTGCCTAGATGATTCTGTGACCGCTGCACCGTTGTGAGACCAGCTGACTGAGGGTTTCGGGTCGGCCTGAATTCGACACTCGAACAACAACCGCTTTCCGTCCTCTTCCTGGCGGATAGCGGGTTTCTTCGAGAAGGTTGGGGCAATTCCATCAATTTGTCTGCACATTAAACATAAAACTTTCAGTCAGTTTTTTCAAGGAATTCCCTTTTGATAGTTAATTTCCGGAAATAAAATAAGTCATCTTCATTTTCAAACAATAAAAACTCCATAATTTATAAACAATAACCATGATATAATCTTAGGCATATTATATAAATAATGTTTTTAAGGAATTTATATTTATAATAAGCTCATAGCTAAATTGGATTTAAATCATTAGCTCCTATATTTTGGGCCTAGGGCACAGACAATTTCCTTCTCTGTGGCCTAGGGTGGAATTTTCAGTGTATTTTATCATCCCCTACTAAAAAGTGTTATTTTAAACACACCTTCCTCCTGTTTTGTCCTTAAATTAGTGTAAGCTATGAGTGGCCCATTAAGGAAGCTAGTCATTTTGCACAAATCAAAATCTAAATAGAAGTGTAAAGGCCCCGACACAGAATGCATATATGTAGGTTCATAGTTTGTACTCCTGTGTTCCTGGTCCATAATAAAAACTACTCACGATTACAGAGTCAATATCCGTAATCACGTGACCGTTTCAACCAATGAGCTAATAAGAAACTTCGTCAAATCAAAAAATTCGAAAGAAAATCGTCTACAGCAAGGAGCGAACGTCAAGCAGTCAGCTGATCATAATATAAGAATTAAAGAAACCAAAAACAACATTGTTGAGAAAACTTCCAGTATAATATACTAAAATTTAGGTTAAGTATAATCACAATAAATATATTTATAGCTCGATTTTAACTAACAAATTTAAAATAAATAAGTGATTGCTATAGCCTGAAAATGCAAAACCGGTGTACTAGTATTTTGGATGAAAACAAAACAAGCCATTTCAATATTTTTGATAATAGAAGTGTTGAACCTACAAAAGCAAAGCCAATATTTCTGAGAACTAAGTATTTCTCAGAAAACATTTTCCTAGAAGCAGCTCTTCCCGGGGTGTTTAGATTTTTAGAAAAAAGTTTCTGAAATAGCTCCACGTGTAGCCATCTTTTCATTTTGTATTTTTTTTTTCCATAGCAACGGATCTTCTCACTGCCATTAGCTCTTTTATTTCAATGCACATGTACAGTAAGTAGCACCATGACTTCTTTGGTGCTGACTGACAGCTAAAAGCTTTGAAAAGTTACCAGACCAAATTATGTATCCCTACGCCAAACTATATGATCTGAAATAACATGTGTCTAGCAGCTGTCACTTCTGACGATCAAAATTTAAGTATATACCTAAATGTTGACTGTCAGTTGTCAGCTGTGAGCTGTCATTCAGCACCAAAGAAGCCATGGGGCTACTGTACATATTATTTACTCGGCTGTGATTGGTATAAGGCATTACCGAGCTAAGTTTACCTGAATGACAGCTCGAAATGTTACTAGAAGTACCTAATCACTAATTTATCACTACGCCAACAGCTGACATCTATCACTTTGAATGACTGTAATGAAAACAGATGGTAATATATTAATGTGATAGTTAACCACATTAATTTAGGCCAATATTATTTATATATTTATTTGAGGTCAGACACAAAGTTTATTTATAGTTTTATTCCCCTTAAAAATATATTCACACCACTTTCACAAAAACTTCTAACGGACATAGCCTCAAAATGGCGACTGACGAATTTTAAACCATATGATTGAATATAACGGTAAACAAGTTTTTTACAATGATGCGGACACGCAGTTGATGAATATACTTTATTTATTTAAATATTTCAAAATACGATAAAATAATCATAAAATCATGTATTGTATGTAAAAAAAATGACAACAATTTTCTCTTTTCCAAGTAAATACGATGCCTGTATTAAAAAGTATTGACGTATGCACTATATTACACAAAATCAGTAACGTTCCAAAACGAAAAATAAGTACTTTTAATTATGTTTAAAATATTGTTTCGAGTTGGATAAAAAGAAATTATTAAAAAAAATGAAATAGTATGAGAAAACTTAAGTTTACGTTATTTTAAATGTAATATATAACAGGTAATTAAAGATCTTTATATTTATAACAAAACTGTGATCTTTTACAAGTGTTGGCAACCCAAAACCTAACCATATGATTTTCGAACTGTCATCCAGGTAAAAACCTATCGTGAATGGAATGTAGTCCGTAAGACTTACGGATAAGGACTCTGTGGCCAGAGCAAACCGATTTTGTGGCATCAATTTCTTGCGGATCACGGACCTATGGATCCGGAGTGTGTAGGGGCCTTAACTCAAATAATAAATTATTTAAAAACTAGAAAAACAAAGGTGTTTGTAAAGATTTAGAGTAAAAATACGGCGAGAAGAACAGTTTAAAAAAGGATGCAAACTATTTTGTTGGTAAACATCGATACCGTTTTACTTTATTAAGAGTATTAGCTTGTACTTTCTATCAAAACATAGCATGGCGTATATGACCATGTAGGTACTTAATAATGTTTGTAAGATCTAATACATATGTATGTTATTCCTTATTAGCTATACTATTTATTTGTAGGTTTGTTTCGCCCGACTGATCGGGTTTTTTGTCTCGAATTCTGATACAGCTGATGCTAGAATTTTATTGTGAACAAGAAAATTCCCCAAGGTTATATAGAAGCTACAATGGTCATGATGTATTCAACTTCTTATCGTCTAAAATATGTCTAAGGTATATCTACTTGTGTCTAACATGCACAGGCATGCATATTCTCGTTTTTTATCTAGTTCATTATTGTAGAAAGTGTTCATAGTTAACTGGCGTGGAAGTTATTTGGTCGCTTTTTGAAAACTGCCTACTAATGTGGTGAGGGGTGAAATACGGACGGTAGAGAGTAATGAGTATGTACTATGTACCCTTTGTGGCTCGATGTACGGCAATTTGTTTATCTTTATGCTAGTAGAGTTCACTACCAACCCTGAATGGTCGCTCAAGATCGTTAGAATAAATGGTCAGTCTGGAGGAGGCTCGCGCGTGCGTAACAGGTTTGTCAGTTTATGTACTATAAATTTTAATTCGAACAAATTTATTTTATTTTAATAATAATAATATTTAGCACCGCACCTTACTACCCGTTCGGGTTATACGCTTTAAGTACTAATTACGCTTACGCTAATGGATTAAGAATTGGGAAGGTTGAATTAGAGGAAGTGAACCCGCATTTACGTGGAGGTAGAGTGGAAAACCATTTAGGTAAAACCACCCCCAGTTCACCCGACCAAGATTCGAACCTCAATCTCCCCGTCCTCAGCAGTCGAGCTCAACACAACAAGCACGTTAGTCAACTACGCCACCGAGGTGGGTTAATATCCAATCAAAATCATTTCAGCTATTTCTTCTTCACTTTACATATTTAGGCTTATTACAATATGTTGGTGAACTTGTAAATTCATCTTCAACAATTTGTCTGGAAAACTGGTTTCACTAATTTACTGACGTTAAAATTGTGAGTATTTAAACTAGTCAAAATGATATTAAGAGCTTCTCTCTTTAAATTAACAAACTAGATTTCATAATAAAAAATATTGTACTTGACAGCTCGCAAAAAATATTAAAGCTCTTAAACAGAGAATGTATTTTTTAAAATTTAACAATTTCCGTATCTAACACAGCATTGGTATTATACTAGGCCACATACAAGGAAATAACAGATTAAGTCTGTTCAACGCAGGAATTGTTTTCTGAATGGCCTTTTTCCCTACCATAAATCTACTATATAGTAGGATATTTGTAGGAAAAAAAGACCTTTCAGAGAGTAACTCCTACCGTGAATGAAATATACATAGCCTTACGGGAGATTTACTGCGCCCCTCAAGTCAGGTAAAACTTAAAATATCTTGTGATAACAGCGCTCTCAAGTGGGAATTCTTTAAAACAACTCACTTTCAAAATGTTTTTCACGAGAATGACAAGCTGAGAGTTAAGAGTTGCCGTTTTTCAGAGTACAATAGTCCAAGTCTTTTCAAACAATTGAGTGTGTTGGACCCAAATATACAATGCTAGTGTTCTACAGTGTTTAAACGTAAGCGACAAGCGGCCTTGGAAATGCGTTTGTAAATGAATTATTAAATATTTTGTGACCAGCATCTGCGGTCACAATTCTTTGTAATTAACTTTTTCATTAGACTGAACTTCAAATAACTAGGATATTAATGTTCGAATTCCGATCGGGTGTAATGAGAGTGTTTTTTCCTAAAATACTTATAATTCTCCTTCAACGCAAATACGGACACATTTCCCAAAAATGGTATTTTCCTCATTCCTTTTCCATTGGAGTAAATACGCGGATAGCTGTAATGGGAAGTAAGAGACAGCGCACAAAATATATCGGTAATTAAAATTAAATACTTAAGTTGTAAAGGTTGCATTTATGTTTACATTTTGTTGTCAAATTAATATAAACAAAATATACAAGTGATATGCTACTTTATTAACCAAAAGAAAAGAAAGTTAAAAACATGGAAAATACAATGGAAAGAGTTTCCTAAGTATATATTTGCTATCGGTAATACCCCCTTATTTTAAACACTGGAATGATTATATTCAACATTATCATATAGGCCTACTAATACCCGACTCGGTGGCATAATTATCTAACGAACAAGTTTCGTGTTGAGCTAGACTGCCGAGGACGAGAAGACTAAGGTTCGAATCTTGCTCGGATGAGCTGGGGTGGTTTTCCCTACTACGTATTAGTATTATTATTTTATATCAATGTGCAATTAGGGTTAATCAATCGGTTTTAAAACAGTTTATAGTAAAATCAAGTCTAAAAATGAAGCTTATATTCCTAAACAAACGTTAGTATTACACAACAAAAAGCTCATAATGTTTTGTCCGATTACAGTTGGCCAACACCTTTTCGTACCTGTATGAAAAATTAAATATATCTTAATTTTCGTAAAGGGGAATAGAAATAAATATAAAACCAAATTTATACTGAAAACTCTTTCAGTATAAGATTATTTGACTATAATATAACAATATTTTCATACAATTAATAATTGCAGATTTTCTTAAAAAATAAATATTTACATCACAATATAATAGTTTAGTAAAGTGAATAAAATTAAGGACAATACAAAGTATATGAAAAAATACTCTTAACTATACCCAAAGCGTATAACCCGAACGGGTAGTAAGACGAGGTGCTAGATAAAAAAAAAATATACCCAAATATTGATATAATCACAGCTATATTTATTAAATGTTGAGTTAAGTTATCTACTAAAGTAAAGAAAAAAGTTCTGATTATATAGTTAGGATAGGTTTGAAACTAAAATTATAATCACTACCTTCAAAAAATCAATACAATAATAATACAGTAATAAGATTTAACAGAAATTTGATTAAAATATGTGTCAAACAAATTTGGACATTGATATATTTCATAATATTCTGGTCACTTTGATTTCGTAATGTACTAAATCGAGCTTTGACGTATTTAGCTATAGCAGTATTGCATTATTGGTCAACATCAAGCCGTCATAATTGTGAAAGTTCCTTCGTGTACAATCCAACCATGGCAATCACAACCCAGTTATGGGAATTAAAAAATAATAAATCATAGAAGGAAAATATT
This sequence comes from Timema shepardi, assembly GCA_902151425.1. Taxonomy (NCBI): domain Eukaryota; kingdom Metazoa; phylum Arthropoda; class Insecta; order Phasmatodea; family Timematidae; genus Timema; species Timema shepardi. The sequence goes on along the minus strand of CABFVX010000094.1, from coordinate 147,947 downwards.
ACCTAATCTACAAACTGAGTGCACAAACAAGCGCAATCACATGGCAGCCGTCGCACTCCATTGACAACACAAACTTTACCTAAGCACGATCATAGAAACATGTTTAAAAAAAAGAGCATCACATTTCACCAACGAGCATAAATTAAATGATAGACTCTTTTACAGAAATATATTAAGTATGAAGCATCATTATTATCCAAAGAGAATCATGGTCACCAAGTTATGTCGCCTGAATTAGTTTATTTTAATTATTATGTCGCTCCTAGATGTGCGATAACAGCTATATATTTTTGAATCTAATGTATCCACTTTATGATAGTCTTTAGCTTGTGTGTTGATTAACATTTAGTATAAACTTTTTTCCTCTGTCTTTACAAATTTAATGTTCCAAATGTCTTACTACAGTCCAATTTTTACAAAAAAGAGCCTTTTAGAAAGTAGATTTTTTTTTGTGGTCAACATCAATAACATTTTCTATTTTGTTATTTTTGTTAGCACTATGCCTTAATATTCGTTCAGGTTGTACGCTTATGTACTACTAATTACACTATTGTGTTAGAGATGAGGGAGGTTTGGTTATCAAAGTGTACCTGCATTTGGAACATATCGAGTTTTAATATCTTAGGAAATTTTAGAATAATAATAATATTATTATTTAGCACCACGTCTTACTACCCGTTCGGACTATACGTTTTAAGTACTAATTATGCTAATGTATTAGGAATTGGGAAGGTTGAATTAAAGGAAGTGAACCCGCATTTGCATGGAGGGAGAATGGAAAACCATTTTTAGGAAAAGAAAAAAAACAGTTCACCCGACCAAAATTCGAACCTCGATCTCCCCGTCCTCAGCAGTCGAGCTCAACAGGACAAGCGCGTTAGCCAACTACGCCACCAAGGTGGGTAGGAAATTTTAGAGGCCCCTCCATTTTCCCAGCAGTAAATTTTAGAATTCCAAACTTTCTAAATTTTATGTGTAATGTGGGATGGTCCTTTTATCAAATTGGCAAATTTAAATATTCTTTCATGCATAAAATTATATTTTCCTTGGAAATATGGCAATTTACTCTCATTTCCAAACCCCTCTGTTCCCCTCATCCTCCTTAAATTCCACAGTTCTAATTTGAAATTTTAAGACTCATTTGGTTATTTTACGTAACTACCAAATGTCAACCTAACCACATCGTAAAGAATGTTCTATTTTGGTTGTATACATTTTAAGCACTACCATTTCCTGGGGTTCAATTTTGAAATTCTATTTGTTCAAGAGTGTAGGAAATGCCAGAAAATGCCAATGTTTTGCAGTTTTTTTTATCAAATTTTTATTGGCCAAAATAAATAAATATCGCTCCAGTATAAATGTATAGTTTAATTTTCTTCACTTGGTGATATAAACAGATGTTGGAATATCTGTCATGAGCATTAGACATTTCTTAAATGAATTAACGGGAATAACGTATCCCTGTCTAGCGACTCAAACAGGTTTTATTATTAAATTATATGGCAACATTTCAACCTTTAATTTCTACAAAAATTGTATTTATATAGCTTTATAAATATTTTTAGGGAACCAACCCTCCCTATTTTCCGATCCTTCATTTTGAAATATAATAATTCAGGCCTTGATACTGTTTGAGTTGGTCTTTAAACCCGTCTGTTTTATGTCAATCACCTAAAACTTTGAGAAGTAGTTTAGTATTTTATGTTTTAAAAATTTGAGACCACCTGTATCAACAGCCTCCTTAAAAATAACGAATATTTAAAATGTATTTGTGGTTATTTGAAGTTATCCCTCTACATTCCTGATAAATTTAAATTTTCTTCCTCCAGATTGTACACCCCTATCCCCTCCCCCACAACCTCCTTTCCTATTTCCTGTAGTCTCATTTTTAAATTTAAAGTGTTCAGACTTTATAGTTAATTTGGGTGGTCCCTATCTCTTCTTGCCCAATTCCAGCATTATATCACACATAAAAGTAGTTTACTAACTGGTTTTGAAAACTTTAGCCTCCCACTGCCCATTTCTATAACTCCCAATTCAAAATCTCAAATTTAAGACTTGTTTGGTTATCTGAAGCCGTATCTCTACCAGCAAGCAAAATTTGGACTGTCTACCATACTTAATTTGTCTTATAAGCCCCCCTTTATTTCCTGGACTCCCATTATAAATTTTAAAAATTTCGGACTTTTATAGTTATTTGAAGTGTTATCTTGGCCTATATGCAGAATTTTAGTTTTATACCACACTGAGTAGCAGTTGAATGTATTAGTTTTTGTAAATGTTGAGGACGCACCCTTCCCCTACCACTTCTTCAACTTTCATTTATAAATTTCAAATATTAAGATTTATTTGGTTATTTTTACAGGTCATTCTACCGACTTGGAAAATTTAAATATTCTATCACAGCTAAAAGTTGTCTATTTTTATAAACCCTTACACCCTCCACCTCCCTATTTCCTGGGATCTCATTTAAAATTAAAAATATACAGACTTGTAGTAATTTTACATGTCCCTTTACTTTACTTATACATTTAAATATTCTACCACACTGGAAATTAGTTGTTTTTATTAGTTTTGTAAATATCCCTCATTTTTCTAATTATTATTTAGAAATTTACATTTTAAGACTTATTCGTTTATTTGGAGTTGTCTTCCTAAACGACTGTCAAATTTAAATTTGCTAGCACACATAAAAGGTTTTTATTTTGTTTATACCCCCTTCACTATGTCCCAGGGTCACACTTATTAAACAAAAATGTTCAAACTTTATAATTATTTGAAGAGGTCCCATTGGTTGTCTACAAAATTTTAATCTTCTAACACTCTGGAAAGTATTTATATTAGTTTTAGTGGTCTTGAACACCCTTTTTACCAATGCACCTCGGGGCCCATCGTGTGGATGCCATACATAAATTAATTTCATATTAGTATTATTCTGCTATTCGATAAACCCCCATATATCAAATTTCACCTTGATTGGAGGACATGGAATTTACTGCCTCTTTTTTCCTCTTTAAATCCCTTTAGGCGATTAAATTTGAAAAACCCTAAATATTTCTCACCCAAATCTATAAAGAAATATTCGTTTTAAATTTCAAGGCTTTATGTCTACTAGTTAAAAAAATGCACGGCCAGTGAATTTTGAAAACTTTTGAACCCGCTTTTTCATCTCTTACAGGTTGATGAATATCACAAAATTTGGTCCTATCTCTGATCTAGAGCCAAAAAGAAACTTTTACTAATATTTTCAAATGTCCACGTTTGAATCCATTAAGCTCTTCTAACTAAACCACAAACACCCCCCACATCATTTATTGTCTCTACAGGCAAAATTGGCCTTGCAGTTTCGAATTTTAAGCAATAATGTCTCATCCCCGTATATCCACACTCTTGTTAATATTATTAAATCAATATTCGGTTTAATATAAGAGAGAAAACATAATAAATCCTCATATTTGTGCTTTACACTCCTGTTATTTAGATATATCATTTTTAAATAGCAATTGAAATGGACTATTTGGCCGAAATTAACTGTAGATAAATATTCTCAATAGATGATTCGTCTATCATATCAGTTTTGGTATCTACTAAGTGAGAACTGATTTTTTTAATAAGGACGAAACTACAAACAAGTTTATAAGTCGTATAATATTAACTTGTGTTCATATTATTAAGGCTAATAACTAAGCCTACCTCAATAAATAAATGGTATGGTGCACCACACAAACTTTCTCTCTCCTTAGTCCAAAAATGCAATCATTTACTTAAAACTTGGAAGATTTTTGAAACCAGATAATATACATTTTTGCAGAAACATTATGGAAAAAAAGAGGATCACATTCTAACAAGAGGCATAAATGAAATAAACGTATTGTTCATTATTCATATTTTACATATTTTAATCAAAACGCATAATAATAAACTCCAGTTTTCCGAGACCTCAATTTAAAAAATAATATTTGTCAATATCTCGAAAGCTAGGGACCATTCAAGAATTATGTAAGGATTTTTTTGGGGTGGGGGTGATCAATAATTTCTTTCTTTTTCGAGAGGGTGGGCAGAAACCATCTTAACTAAGGATTTTATCAATGTTTATGGTGAGATAACATCTAAAAAAAAAAGACACTTCTACAGACGCATGGTCAAAAAGGTTGCATCTTGTGATAACAGATGGCGCTGAATCTTAACCTATAGACGCACACAGCTATACATACCTACCGAACTACATAACGACCGATCCTTGACTATGTGTGTCCCGCTCGGGGCCACCTGGCGGACACGTATATGAGGATGATGCAGGCGTTACAGAGCGTGTGTCTGACGATCATTGTGGGCGCACCTTGTTATGTCTGGAATGAGACTCTGCATCGCAACCTGGATATGCCTACCATCAAGGACCACTTTCGGGGACTGGCGCAGTCTTTCTACGCCAGACTTCCCGGTGCCATTAATCCTCTTATCCAGGGGCTTGGGAACTACGTCATCGACCCTGGTGGTTGCCATCGACGTCCCAAAGCCCTGCTCGTATAACCGATATGTGACAACAGTGGTTTGGGAGGCTCTCTCACCCAACCCCTCATAGAGTTGTGTCTCCGCACGTAACTCTAAAAACCCCTATTAGATTCCAAAAATTTTCTTTACCCCACTATTATTAATAATACGTTTCTCTGTTTCAGAACTACGCGAACGCGACAACCCATCTTTTATTTTTTTACGAACCACACGGTGTGACAAATAGGTTGGTACGTGTTGGAACTTGCTCTCGTGCTCTTCTTCAGGGAGCATCAGAGAATGTCTTTTAGATTGTGATTGTGATTGTGAGAACTCGGCTCCGCACGTAACTCTAAAAACCCTTATTCGGTTCCCAAATTTTATTTACCTCACTATTATTAATAATACTTTTCTCTGTTTCAGAACTTCGCGAAACGCGACAACCCGTCTTTATTTGCGAGCCACATGGTGTGACCAATTGGTCGGTACGTGTTGGAACTTGATCTCGTGCTCCACTCCAGGGAGCATCAGAGCATGCCATTCGACTTCGGACTTCAGAGAACTCGGCTTCCTATTGGCTCACTTGACGGCTACTATCGTTCAGGTTTTCCCGCGCCAATGGGAAGCTCCCTTTTCTCCCATTGGACAAGGCCAGGCAGCAGTGGAGGGTATTTAACATGGTGATTCCTCGGTCAGAGGCCAGTCAGAGGATAATACTGGCATCGGGTTCGGCCCCAGCTGGTGAATGGAAATGTATCCTATTCAGACCTGATCCTAAGAAAAGAAAATCCTACCACCCCTTGACATTTTATTACCTTTGTCACCACCGGACTCCACTGGGATAACCGACTAGGTTTTCTACGAGTCAGAGAATAATACTGGCACCGCTGTCGGCCCCAGATAGGGAATGGAAATGTATCCATCCACTTCAGAACAAATCCCAAGAAAAGTTAAATCCTACCGATCCATTTCCCGGAAGTGACTCTCACAAATCACCCACAATTCACCACCATACCTTAAACACACCTTTCTTATCCCAAGAAAATAAAATCCTCCCCATACCCGAGACCCGGCGCAATCAATCATAATCACCATTATCATCTCACAATATAATTCATACTTATGTAAATTCTTATAGATTCATCTCATAGGTTTCACCTCAATGTAATTAATTAATCACACACGAGGTTAAGAGTCACGATAGTGACTCGGTACTCAAACAATAAATCAGCTCTTTCTAAGATGACCTAGGTTGGCGCTTCTGTCAATTTGAATATTCTTAGTCGGGCAACAGCTGAATAGTCAGAGGCCAGTAGTAGACTTGCTTTCACTGAGTGTGGAAGAGGTTTTTAAACCGACGATTAAAGTTCTTCCGAAGCCTTTAAAGGCCAAATTTAAGTGATTTGTCAGCGGATTATAAACGACTTTATACCGGTCTGTGTCTCGAACCGTTAAATTCATAATCTTTTGATTTTAACGTAAAATCTTTCGACCCTTTCAGGGCCAATAAATTTATATTCGGTGTGCTGGTTCAGTGAACGATTATTAGCGTCAACGTGAACGGCCAGTGAACGGTCGGCCTGCTGGCCAAACCCAGAAACGTGTGAAATTGTAACAGTTAAACCCTAAAAAAGTTTAAAATGTCTACCGGATCTGACGTAGACGTCACATAGGAGGAAGAATATGAGGACACCTTGTCCAAGGAGTCCCAGGATGGGAACATGGACACGCCATCCACAGTAAAAGGTACCATGAAGGTACAACAATCTGGACACTCGCATAATACAAAAGGTAACCAGCACCAATCTGTTTTAAGCTTTGAACCTGCCTCAACTCTAAAACGGAAACACAGGGCCAAATCGGGAATTGATGTTCCAGTCCCAAAGGCAATTAAGGTAATTAATCAATTCGCCGCACTAGATAGTGGGCAAGTCATCAATGACCAAGAGGGAGCCGCTAAGGAGTCGGCAGATGACACCCAGTGTGAAGAGACTTCAACAAAAAGAGGTAAAAACACCGCCGATAGTGATACCAAACGCGGCGGAATATAACAAAATTGTTAAACTCTTAAAGCAGAATTTAAAAGACGACTACAAATTCTACTACTATGCACATGGGATCAAAATAATTACTAGATCCCTAAGAGACTGCTCCACACTCTTAAAGCTTCCAAAGGCAGATTCCCTCGAACACTACACATACATGCTGCAGAAATATAGTCCATTTAAAGTAGTGATCAAGGGCCTACACTCTACCATGTCATGTGATTCCATAAGTTTGGAGCTCGCCAAAATGGGTTTTACGTCTATAAACGTGAGACAACTGTTTAATAAATCTACCCCACAAACAGCGACACCTAAGCCACTACTCCCAATCTTTGTTTGCACACTGGAAAAAACCCAGTCCGTCCCAAAGATCTATGAATTCAGGGTCATAAATCAAACCATTGTGAAGGTGGAAGAATACAAAAAATCGCCGAGCATCGTACTTAAGTGACACCGATGGCAACGCTTTGGCCACTCCAAAAACTATTGTTCTCAAACCCCTCGGTGTGTCAAGTGTCTCGGGTAACATTTGACTACAGCATGCAACAAGAAAAACAGAAACATACCAGCATGCTGCGTAAACTGCAAGGGAGAACATGCGGAGAAATACAGGAACTGCCCCGTTCTAGTCAGAGAAATAGAAAGACGAAACAAACAATTAGACAAATCTACCCAAGGAGTACATAAGCTAACAGATCAAACTGCTCCTCCCAGTCAGGTCACACAGCGAATTAGGAGAAACACCCCACCAACGGCAACGCACGCTCCCGCGGCAAAATGGGTAACATACGCAGTGGCCGTCGTCAACCTTCCCCAAATAACTAGCGAGACCTATTCCAATACAAATGAGGCTTCCGACCTAAGGGACCTCTTTAAAATATTCAAATACATTAATATCTCTGGCCTCCTTACACATCTCAAAATGTACATGAGCAGGCTGAAAAAACGCCTCAGACAAAACCACAAAGGCCCCAATTTTATTAGACGCCGTCACCGAATTCTACTGTGATGGTAATTAATCAAACACGTCAACCAGATGACTACCTGGACGTAATGTTCTGGAACGCCAATGGCGTCCTTCAACAGGCCCACGAACTGGAACAGTTATTGCAGACGTACGAAGTAGACATAGCTCTCATTTGCGAGACACGTTTATCACCAACTAAACGTTTGAGTTTTTACGGGTACGACACTTACAGGACTGATAGGACCACCGGAAGGGGTGGGGGAACCTCAATCACTACCTACGACATAGCCATATCGGGTACGGTGAGCATAGAAACAACCTCAATAATAGTTCCCATACCACGGAGGGAGATAATATTTAGTACCGTGTATAGGAGCCCTTTGGTCGCGTTCACAGCCCAAGACCTAAACACGCTGACGGCAAGGAAAAATTTCTTCACCGTGGTAGACCTAAACTGCAAACACACTCATTGGAACAGCCGCATAAGCAACCAAGTTCCCTGTCAAATCATGCGACCCTGAATAACTATGTAGTTTTGGCACCGGAGGAACCCATGTTCTACCCCTCCAATTACAGAAATCTTCCAGATGTGCTAGATGGCATACTTACAGACTTTAATCAACACCCTAAATAATTACATACTTTGTTTGAACTGGACTCCGAACACATCCCGATTTTCTGTCACCTCCTAATAAACACTAACCCCCGGAACTCCTTCATTAGATGAAATATCCCAAACACTGATTGGCCCAAACACCAGGCCACCCTGGAAAGGGCTATACCGCAAGAGTGGAAGGTAAAATCGACTGAAAAGGTGGACCACTCGCTCGCCCTCCTGACGTCAACGCTTCTTGAGACTCCTCGGACATCAACTACCTATAAAGCCCCGAAAATCAACCTTAAGATGGAGCACACAAACCTCAACTTACTGATTGCACAGGAGAGGGAAGCGAGACATGATTGGCAGAAATCTCATTCTCCGAGGCATCGGATAGTATACAATCGACTAAGGGCCCTAGTTCACCGTAGAGCGGAGCAGCAGAAAGTGATCCATTGGAACAAGTTCATCTTGGAAACAGTCAACGGCAGGAACAGTGTCTGGAAGATCACGAAACAACTAAAAGGGTGCACCCAGAGAACTACAACTCCGGCAATTCCCGGATAGCAGGAGATGACCTACACAGCCGCAGACAAACCGTAGCTATAGCGGAATCCTTAGAAGACCAATTTAAGCCAAACGGCGTGCCCTAGGACGAGAACTTCCCAATAGTGGTTAAAGACGAGGTGAATATATTCCTCTAGGAACCTTCTGAGGTGCCACCACCCCCGGTGTCTAGACTGGAAGTGGAACATGTCATCAGCCCCGGAATCGGACAGAATTTTAAACGAGATGCTGTGGCAGTCCCCTGGTACAATAATTATCCTCCTGACTGCCATATTTTCCGCCGTACTAAGGTGGGGTTACTTCCCAGAAGTTTGGAAGGTGGCGGACGTAATATCCATACCAAAGCCAGGCAAGTACTCCATTTTTCCACAGAACCAGAGACTGGCTTACTTAGAAGTCTCAGCAAGGTGTACGAAAAAATCATTCTTGAACGGCTGAAACAATTTGCTCAGGAACACCGTATACTCCCTGATACTCAATTTGGATTCCGGAGCAGCCATTGCACAGTCCACCCAATTACCAGTCTTGTCGAAGAGACTACGGAGAGCTTCAACAGGAAAGATACTACACTCTCTGTTCTCATGGACGTGGAAAAGGCATTTGATAAGATATGGCACGTTGGACTCCTTCGAAAAATGGTCACCTTCAACTTCCCTAAAGAATACATTCACACCAGTGGCGGTTCATGTATAGGCCCTGCGGAACTGCAGCACCCCCTATTTCCACTTGATATTATCGATAACCTTTAATATAATGAGTCCTTTTTTTAAATTCTTTATTTATTTTTGTGGTACAATATATATTCCTTAAGCTTAATTTCAGTAGTTTAGTAGCCATACCCCCGTTTATGAAAAAGATACAAAAATCTTTGAATTGAACTGTACGCTTCACAGTGCCAGCGACGTGGTGTTTGACTATTGTGCACATGCGTACATAGGAGGGGATGGGGAGGAATGCGGGACTACCAGGTTGAGAGAGAACTGTTTCTATCGCAGTGCCAGCTCTGGCGTGATGGTGGAAGGAAGTGTTTTTTTACTCAGAGTGTGTGGTGCTTAAAAATCGTGTACCATATTCTTGAATGTGATAAAATGTAGAAGAGTGTAGAATTATATTATTATTCTGCTTCCAGATTTTCTATTTGACACAATTTTTTTCGGTTCTTTTATTTAACAGAAAGACTAAATGCGTTTGCAATACTTTCAATGGAGAAAAATTTCCTCAATTATTCAGAGATCAAGGAGAAAATTATTGAACCTTTGGCGCAAATTAAAACAAGAAGAATGGATTTCATTTTTAAATGAATAAATCAAGATTGAACTGCACCAATTTAAGTTAAAGTAGGTAAAAACGTTTGAGTAGCATTTATTGGGAATAAAACTACAAAAGCATACCAAGAATTAAGCGGATGAACTCACCCTGGCCCCATTCAGCTGTCTCACTTCACTACGTCCTCCCCACACGAGATCACAACAACTTGCCTCTATGATAATCACCAAGCAACTAAGAAAGGAAATATCGTGCAAGAGTGGACTGAGCGGTATCTCGAAGCGTGGTGGGAAAAGTGTGTTGCGCACGCGCAAGACTGTAGTGTTATGTCGTAACACGTGGCCTAGAATATTCTACTAGCTGCTCCGTTATTCCACTGATTTCTATCTATCCCCTGCCCCTCGTCTTTGTTTTGTGTTGACCGTTGTGTGTTTATCCCTCTTCCCCCCTTTTCGAGCTAAATCTGAGAATATATAATGGTGTGTGTCAACATGTACTTTTACTCTTGTCAGGACTCTTGTCTGGATCGTGTCCTCGGACACACCTAGGTGCCCTGGATATTTCAGGGAGGTACTAAATTATCTTTCGGCCTATTGTTCATGGCTTGAAGGTTTGGCAACCGGTAACAGAAAGAGTACGAAGATAGATATGTTCTCCATAAGACCTGCAGTTCCCTCAGCTATGAAATCAGGTGTAGTTAGATACCGGTACATATTTGATCTTTTACACACTTTAAAAACTAAAGCTTTTTTTTTAAACATACCTCCTATCCAAGCCTACTATTTAAAAGCCAAAGTTATTAATCTAAAGCTTAAGCCAAACAGATGGTTTTGTTTGTAAAACAATCACAATTATTCAACATTAAAACTACTAATAAATCCTTACATTATGTCAAAGTTTCAAAATGGAGCACGTTGCAAATATTACTTTTGAGACAAGCGTCTAGATTCATAGAAATATGTCAAAACACAGTTAATTTATTATAATTTGAATCAAAATCAGCTTAAACTCACAAGTACTCATCTCTCCAAAGTTCAATCAACGAGATGAGATTATTGGTGTATTACTGTATTTTCTTATTCAGTTTCCCTAAACACTAAATATTCTCCTTTGCAGTCCACAGCAAGTGATAGTGGATTCTAACTTTAAGGAGGTGGTTTTTTTTCAAAATAGCTTGTGCTTTTTGTATTGCTTAAGCCAATGAGGGTCTCCTTATTTTATTCAATGCCTTTCCTAACATCATATGTACAATACCTTCTTTGTGTTGAACATAAGGAAATTGCTCAATAAATGTTTCTAACATATGTGTGTGAACATATCTGTAGGGGATTTGAGATTCCCTAAGTCATCATGCCCTTTATTTAGATATGCTCGGTGAAAAATCAGATAATCGTATCATGACTCCATGTTGGCATCACACTTTGTTAATGTATGCATGCAGAGTTTACAGTGAAATTTCCGTTCTATCTTGTCTGCAAGATCACCATCAACATATTTAAAAGATCGAACGGTAAAACAAATAAGTATCTAATCTTAATTTGTGATGATAAAATAACGTTAAAATGGTATGTGTATTTCCATACTAGTTAATTTGTATTTAAAATACCATTCATTTAATAACAAAATATGTTAAATAGTAAATAGAACAGCATATTGAGATACCTATTTATTTTGTATCTCACATATCAAAATAATATTTATGTAGACTAAAATCGGTTTACCCTGAAAGGTGACATCAATACTCAAATTGACTAGACTAGCCTATAGCCGTATTTTATATTATTATTATTATTATTAGCACCGCGTCTTACTACCCCGTATTTTATAAGCCACAATGCTACATCATAGTCTAAAATAATAAAATGAAGTGTTTGGCTCTGTGTGTAAGTTTGTGTGTGATGCCTAGCCAAATCTATGGCACGCAGAGATTTGAAATTTTAACATAGGTGGACAGAAGGGGTTCCGAATGCACCTCGAAGCAGGATATTTAAATGTTCAATTTACTTTTTAATTAGGCTATTTAAAAAAAATTGAAGAAAATATTTTTTATCTGATTTAAAATTACGTTTCAGAGATACGATCACTATTGAGAGGGGGGTGGGGGAGCTTATACAATTCTTAGCCCACATTGTGTCACGGGCAACACCGTGTGGGATTGCTAGTATTTCATAAACGAAAGCTTGCTAACTTTTACGATAAATGGAGTGTAGGGTATATAATATGTTTAGTAATTGCTTCGATAAACTGTACATAATTTTATCTTTACTATTTGATTAATTAAACTTTCGAACTGATTTAACTTATATTAACAGACTGAACCCCCTTTCAATGTCGAATGATAAGGCAGTATTCACAAATATACGGCCCGCGAGACATAGCTGACCGACCCGTTTGTCTGTAATATCTTTATATTACTATCCGGCCAGCCACAAAATACAATAGATTAACTTTAGTGTTTACTAAGTAATTTTAAATAACATAAACCCTTAGAACTATTTAAAACCATCATCATTTTTTTTAACTTTAATTACTTGAGTGTGGGAATTTCAATTTACACCGGGAAAATACCAGTTTTTAAATTATTTCAAGTATACATTAATGATTTTAAATACATATCATCAAATAGCTATTATAGCCCTGCATTCGTGGCCACGTGATATGGTATCCAGCCTTCCTCTATCAAATAGTCATGTTTTGATAGGGCTACAATTTGTGGGATTGCTTTATACGGTTTTATATAAGATATCACACATTTAAAAACTCTTTATAATTAAAATTTAAACTATTTAACTGGTAAGAACTTTCACCCTCATGTTGGTGAAAACAATATTAAGAAAATATCTAACCACTTCTTAAATAAAACGGTATTTCTAGACGTCTCCTTAACAAATAATTGCAGTCTACAGCCAATAACTTTGTTTTAAAAAAAGGTCCATTGTGTTTCAAGTTTTCTTTGTAATGTGCAGTCAGAGTAAACTTATTTGTTTGGCAGGATTATGTTACTTGTGGTAGAGGGGGGGGGGGCTAGAGATGGAGGAGGGTGCTACTTGAAGCTTGCTCGATGACCGCCAGCCGACAGGTAAACTCGAGGATCTCATATTTTGTATCTGCCTTCTAGTACATTCGAGTTTTAAGTGAGTCTCTTAAAAAATTCTCACTTAATTGCGCTGTAGTCACTGGGGATCGCACCTAGCAATCCCAACGTTGAAGGAGTAAAGCCTCGAAAGGAGCGCAACACGTTTAACCTAGCAGCTGTGGATCTGTTCGACCGTCTCTGTGTACTAGGCCTATATTTCAATAAAAGTGAATTTGTGACTTGTGAATCCGGAATACCACACCCAACCTAGCTAGTAAAACAAAACATATTTAATGTTACCTATTTGAAGCTAAACAAAAATATCCAATTTAATTTAAATCCAATATTAAAACAAATACTGGTACTAATTGCGCATATATTTAGAGCATCTAAGCTAGCAAAAATAAAGTGAATTGTCTATTATTTTTGTTCACGGAGTTTGTTGTAAATAAGAAAATGTTTTATTGTTTCAAATTGATTCATGTGAAACTAAAATCACTTGGAGATATTACAAGATAAGAATTGTAATGATATTGATTTGGATTAATCTAAATCATGTAAAAAGTCATGGATGAAGGTAATTTTTCTTTAAAGTAATATAGGTAGAGTATCCTTTTAAGATTCATCCATGAAGAAACACGCGATTCTCAGAAACGATGTGAAAAGGATTTCACCCCTAAAATATATTTTTTATACCATCTTTCATACTGCGTCAATTCTTGTTAAAGGGAACAACTTCATATTATTTGGCAGATGACGCCATTTCTCTATACCAATAAGAAGCTAGCCTTCACAAAACCTGTCGCCAGGACTCTTTCTATTAGTTGGATTTTACACTCTTGAAAAGGGGAGAGAAAGGCAAGGGGTATGTCATATATAAACCATTGTGCGTATGTTGAAGGCATCTCCGGGACCAAACATCTACACCGAGATCCCGCTCACGGACAAGCCAGTCACAGTCTTAACACATTATAAAATAAATCACATCAATATCACAAGTGTGCAGTGATATAAAACATTTAATTGAAATATGTGCAAGTAACTTACAGGTGTAATTTAAATAAACCGTGTGTGAAATAACAGCCATCAACATTTCTCTTTCTTTAATTATATTAATATACAGATTTAATTAGTGCTCGAACACGGGGCTATATACAGCTGATTAAACGGTATCTTTTCCGTACAGTGATGATAGGCGCTCAATCACGGAGCTTTATACAACCTATAAATTATCACAGCCTTTTATATCAAGGAATTAATCCGTAGTGAATCAATCGACGCCCAAAACGGGGTGATTGATCACATATTATTACGATTGACGCCCAAAAGGAGGCGCGATA
>CABFVX010000094.1:122774-133579 GCA_902151425.1 Timema shepardi | reverse complement strand
GGGGGGGGGTGAGGGAAGGGAGGTTCTAGACCAAAATTCCTTATCCGTTAGCAAAATTCTTTAAAAAATTCCTCAAAAGGTTCATTGTGAAGAGAGAAGGCATGTACTTAGTGGACTACCCGAGTTGGATTTTACCCTTTTAAATAGTTCATTGAAAAATTCCTTTAAGCTGATTTATACAAACCAAACAATGTTTAAATTTTCAACAAATTTTCAATTAGTATAAAGATATATTAAAACATCAAAAAGTAGGTAGCTTTATGTAAAATCACTTTAAATATATAAATATGTCAAAAAAGTAAAAAAATATTAAATGATAATCAAATAAAATTTGATTTTCATTTTATATATTATATTAACCCTAATATGGTGATTCGTTGAGATTTCTATTTTATGAGCATCTGAATGGCAAGGAATAGAATATGTAGTTACATAGAAATCCCAGCTCTAGTAATGACTTCCAGAGTTTTGTAGCTTTACTCTTTTCCTACAATACAACTATCAAAAATGTATTTTATGGTAATGGCTACTATATATTTTCATATAACTGTGTTATGTTCCTGTGGTCTAGTACAATAAGAGACTAACACGTTAGTCAATTGGGCAACTAGAGCGTGCCTCTCCAATATTTGTTCAACATTAACGTTTTCTAGTAAAAGCTATGGTAAAATGTGTATTTTTTACACAATGGGGGAAGAATTAACTCAAGTCCAAAGTTACAATAAAAACTTTTACATCGGTTCGAGACGTGTATAATTTAAAAAAAACTTATTCCGTTGATAGTTCAGGGGGTGGAGGGTAACTACCCCCTAAAAATCTCTTTCCTACCAAATACCCTCCCACAGTAAAAAATTAAATCCTACATATGTGCTTGGCTCAGACTGTTTGAGAGTAGCTCCTGAATATACTATGTACTCTTATCAAATGAGGAATAGCCTACATGAATAGAGAGGCTACACCTTTATTTTCATGCATTTATCTACAATCTAAAATCATTGGTTCCCAAACTGGTTTAATGGCGTACCACCCAAACAATTTTCGTATTTTGGAGTATCAGCAAGATAGTGCTGAATATTTTAATATTTAGCTACATTTTAATGGCACCCAGGAATATAATGACACAATACCATTAATAGATTAACAATTTTTATTTATCATTATTTAACATTTATACTTCAGCAATACGAATAATAGGGCACACGTAACAAAGAAATATAAAAAAAATACTCATATTTACCCCTCCAACAACTGTTTGAATCTATTTCCCTTTTGATTTGACTTTGCCCTAATATATTTATGGTATTTGATGAGACATATTATTTTTACAACTTGAATTTACTTGTTTTGTTTGGCTTCTCACGGCGTACTATCTGGAGTAATTGTACGTACCATGGTTTGGGAACCGCTGCCTTAGATAATTGAGCCGAATACTTAGCGCGCCTTATTACTAAGCTAATTGTTCAATTCCCGTTGGGAGACTAATATTTATCATATTTTAATTAATTTATAGCCTCGACGTCTGTCCTAGGATTATGCTAGTTTGTGAGTCGTGTGCTTATATAGTCACTTTCCAACGTTGGTATTCAGAAAGGGCACAATAAATAATTATTCAACTATAATTTAAAAAAAGTTTCTTAGTCATATGCTAATATAGACAATTTTCAGAATGTTTAGAAAGTGCATGAATAATTTTCCAATTGATTTAAAAATTTTAGAGAATCATTATATTATACAATTAGTAACAAATTTGTTTTTCAAACAACATAAAAATAAGCAATAAGCATAGGATAATATGTTTGCATTAAACGCAGATTTAAAATTATTTCAATATACTAGAAAAATAAAGCAATTTTCCAAGTAGTGTATATTAGAAATAGGAACAAATCTTATTCAATGTAACCTGTTTATTCAAACACTTTGTGAACCTAATGCTACAGGTAGAGGCCGCCAACCGGTCTATGCTTTGTTTGTCATTAAGAATACAGAAAACCAATCGACCAAAAGAGTGACACAAGTCAGGGTGGGGAACGTAATAGAGTGATGAGGGTATTCCCTCTCCTCAAGCAGGTACTCAAGTTTGAGAAGGAAGATAAGACCCAAAATGAAATTTTGTGTTCTATTCTGCCACACCTTAGGCTCAAGGCAAATATTTTTTGCCTACCCCGCAAGGGAAAGGCGTTATTAGGTATATATATGTATGTATGTATATATATATATGTATATGTATGTATATTTGTATATGTGTGTGTATGTATATATGTATGTATGGATGTATGTTCGTATGTATGTATGTATGTATGTATGTATGTATGTGTGTATACATGTATACATGACCTGTATGTACCACCTACTGATTAGGTAGGAAAGGGAGATGGATAAGTACGTTGAGCAGGGAGGGGGTATTTTAACACTAGTAAATAATATAAGAAACTACATACATACATACATACATACATACATACATACATACATACATACATACATACATACATACATACATACATACATATACACACANTTTAACACTAGTAAATAATATAAGAAACTACATACATACATACATACATACATACATACATACATACATACATACATACATACATACATACATACATACATACATATACACACACACTCACACACACACACACACACACACAAATAAATAAATATATATACATACATACACACACGGTGTTCAAACCTGGTAGCCAGAGACTATTTTACATAATAAATATGTATGTATGTTGGGTTTTCAAAATAAATTAATTTAAGGGTAGTTTACTTATGACCAATTTTAGAAAATTTTGAATTTTTCAAAAAGGGCCTTTTAAGATCTTGTTCAAAATGGCTATCCGAGAAATGTTTTTTATGATAACTAATAAAATATAATTTATATTTCTCCAAATATAAATAATTTGAGGGTATTTTAAGAAAAGATTGTTGTGAAATTATAAGATGTATTTTTTCTAATAAAACTTATTTTGCATTAACAATAATACGTTTTGGATCTTTTACATGATTATGTAATTTTGGTTACTTGTATTTAATCAATCATGCCTAATTTTAATCTTGCTCATTTAATTTGATACATTTCTGTATTTCACTTATATTTTATTAACAACATGTTAAGTCTAAGTCTACTTTAGCCTTATGTTTATGTATATTATCATTTAGAGTGATTATGTTAGATTTAAGACTATTATATCTAGTTTTTTTTTGTATATTTTTAAAAGCGCATGTATTTCAACAACTCCGTTTCATTCCCTAGACATGTCAATACCTGTATGCCTCCAATCCTTCTATTTCTCAGCCTTCCTCCAGATTAATTGAGACCTGTTAATACTAGGGAGGAATACCATTGAATATAATGCTCGACTTAGATTGAGATATCATGACCTCGTTCCATGTTTTACGATGTATGCTTCTGATCAGTGCATAGGGCTCAAGTACGGAGACTTGTTTAAGATAGGGTTGGGCAGACTATCATCGAAGTATATGAATGCTCGACTTAGATTAAGGAAACATAAACTTGTTCAATGTGGTATTATCTATGGTTCTGATATATGAATAGTGATCAAGTACAAATATCGTGAGAGAACCAATCATAATGAAAGATGAGCAGGTACATAAACCGTTTGGATATCAATGATTTTTTCATTGTAGCATGGTACTTGTCGTTAAATGAACAACTAAAATTATTTTGAAAGTATCAATCATGATGACCATATGCTGTGTAGCTATAATGAAAGAATAAGGATAGAATGTCTTATCAATGTGATGAGTTCTGATCATTTATCAATGGGTGATAATCATATGTGATGTAAGCATAATACAAAATCCTGGTCAGTTATTGGCGATAAAATGATGTCCAAATTTGTATGGATATTGGTTAATTGTTTATTGATGGCCTACGAATCAATGTATGTTTCGTGTATGTGATAAATTTAGTATGATTAAATGTTTGGCAAGTACGATGTAGGTAAAGGTTGGCAAGGTAGATAAATACATTTTCAAAAATTGACTGTAGTCTGGCTGAAAGGAGCTCACCACGAAAAAAAAACAGTAGGTAGAGAAGTAGCATACCAGTCTAAACCTGCTACAAGGTATGGGGAGGGTCCTTTCTCTGATGAGGAGGTGTGGTAGTGGTTAGAAAGTATGAGTAGTAGTAAGATTTAAAATATCCCATTTGGAACATGGTTTTATTTTGGAATCTTTAGATTGGATGAGCTGATATAATGTATTTTTTCTGAAAGGGCCTTAAGGATGGTGATCTCTTTGGAACAATAATCCCGTGTCATTTCCAGCGCAAGAAATTCAAACTCCTTGGCTATTTTGGCATAATACCTTCGGAACACTCGTGGGGCACCGTGTTGGAGCATGGGAGGTGTGGAGACTACTCTCTTGCCTGATGCTTCTGATTAGTGCAAGTGACATAATAGTCCCTCTTGGCTATTTTGGCGAAGTCCTTTTGGAAAACTCGGCAACGACACCTCCCTGAGGTGGTAGAGATCGGTATCCTTCTCTACTCTTATGCGGGTTGGTGTCGAGCGTTGGCACATGCATTGTGACGTCGTCTCCCCCTCTCTCATATATCGTGATCATGTGGACGTCCATAAATTCATTCCTAAACGTACAAAACTCCCAGATGAATATTCCGGATTATTTAAAGTCCCATGCTCCAATGTAAGATAGTTCTCTCTGGCGTCAGAGCCTAGTTGTGCTAGACGTGTATCATGTTAAATGAGTTAAGAGTAAACCAAAGGTGCCACGTCCTCCTGGTGTTGAAGTGCCATTCTGAAATACTAGACAAACCTATTAACACCTTAACCCACATGATCCTTGATATAGATGAATTCTATGACAGTGTCCATTACATAAATAAAGATTATGAATTCTTGAATAAAGTTATAATTCAATTTACAGACCATTCAAATATCAGACGTATATACCTTGTATAAAAGATTAAACTTGGATTTTTTTCCCTATCAAATTCATCCGTACATATAACAGAATTAAATATGGTAGTTGAATATCCATAACTCCGAAGACTTTTATCTAAAAAATCTGGTCTCATTAGGATGGATGTTAGCGTACATGACGTTATAGAAAAAGAGATTATCTCAAATTAGTACGTAAGATGCTGAAAAACAAATCAGTTTGTTCCTAACAATGCTAAGTGAAACAATCATAATAAATATATATCTAAAAAAAATCAAAATATATATTACTATAATTAAAACTATATATTATAATATTTTATTTAAGTAAACTTGTCAAATATTGTGTAACATTATTGGGTTGCATTTAATTATAGATCAGTAAGGACCAACACCTATCAATGGAGTTAAAGTTTGAGACCCGATAGAAGATAAAACTGAATTTTGTAATTGAAAAAATTACAGGAGGCCTAACATAATTTAGGGTTTTCCTAATTTTGTTAAAGTGGCATAGCTTTAAAAATGTGCTAGTTGTAAACCTAACAAATGTGTCTGTATTGCTCGTAGCGCTCCGATGACGAGGAAATGCTTTCAGAGTAATACAGGAGGGGGGAAGTCTACCTTCAAGTTTGGAAAGATTAGATCCAGCGTCAGCACTTGACCCTCACCTGGTGAGGATACTATCAAAATAATAGTTAATGTACAGCTACTCTGGAGGAAAATGCGTTTCACTCTGAAGGAATACTGTCTCCGTGCAAAAAAAAAAAAATCCTAATGAGGCTCCTTTTCGTATATTTAAAAAAAATCTCTAAACATAGTCCCTGTCTAATTCTTGATTGTCTAGCTTATAGGGGGAAAAAAGTATGAGAACTTGTAATGCCGACTGCAGAAATCTCTAGACATGGTCCCTGTCTAATTCTTGATTTTATAGCTCATAGGGGAAAAGGTTGATAACTTTGTGGTGACAGTAAAAATACGTATCTAATTGTTTTTTAATTAATACTTATCTATATATTTTGAGCTTAGTTTATCTTGATAAGGTCTGAAAATAACGTTAAAACTTTGAAAATTTAAATAGTTACTTTAGTTATAAATTAGTTGTCAGAAATGGATACAAATTAAACATTTTAACATAACTGCAATCAATAGGGCCAAAAAGATACATTTATTGTAAGAGTTTTGAAGGTTATTTTTTACCATAGTGAAATTCAATGTTTATTACTAAATTAAAATAAGATTTTTCTGTTTAGCTTCCGTATTCGCATATAATTTTGTTTGTAATGTAATGTATTATGGCGGAAATAACATTCTTTTTGACTGACTTGATGTGAAATTAATATAACATATTTTTTACGTATTAATAACAATATTTTATCTACCCTTAGAGTGTTTGTTTGTAGAAAAATAATTTAGTATTAAATATTTTAAAAATAAAATATGAAATGGCGTGATATTGAGTAGACCAGATAGAGGGAATGGGCCTAGATCTGGCGATGGTAATTTAACGTTATGTGTTTGAGTTGTCTTGTGGGGGAAGGTAGAGGAGACTAGGGTTGTGGTGGAGTGATGATTTCAAGAGGGTTGATATATGTAGGGTGTGAGAGTGGGTTTAGAGAGGGGAATTCGCTGCAATGCGTCACGATGTTATCAACCCGGCTTCCGGGAATTTTCAGTCAGGAGTTAGGTTGCTATGCTACGACGCTTTTGAGATGGAGGTTAGGCTACCCGCCATATGGGTGTAGAGGGTCGGTGAAGTGCACCAGCACTTGCTTAGAAATCTAATGAAAGACTTTACATCTTGGGTTCATAAGTGAGGGTGGGAAATTGCATCACCAGTTGTTAGGAGATGACTATTATGGGTTCTGGAAGTGGTTGGAGGGAGGAGGTGGAGGTAGGAGGAAGCGTGAAAGGAGAGATATGGAGGGGGTTGGTGAAGAAGTGGGGTGAGGGAAGGTATGTTCGGGAGGGGGCATTTGGGGGGCGTTGGTAGGGATCGTTGGGGTTGTGTTGTCAGGAGTTAGGGGCATCGATGTTAGCCATATTGCCGAGCCAGCCCCCCCTTATTGTTTATACTGCAATAGCATATGGATTAAGTTAATGAAACGTGTTATTTAGTGCTAGAAAATAAAATAAAACAACTTATTTTGTAACGAGCATGATTTGAGTAATTCATTTTTAAATGTTTATATCGTACTGTGAGTTGGTGTGTTAAGAAATGTTGATTATTCGTTAGCAGATGAGTTTTCAATCCTATATTGAAAAGCCGATGAAGTTTCCAATAACTGAGAGAATGGGACATAAACGCGCCATTGTTTGAAATTTATACACAAAGGTGATAGCCTGTTATTCTAGAGGAGTGTTTTTCAAACTTCTCTCACTTGCGAAAGAGTATATATTCTTGAACTTAATCTCGGCACACCGATCTCGTTTATGTTAGAAAAAGCGTATAACCCGAACGGGTACTAAGACGCGGTGCTGAATATAATACAGTAATAATAATAATTTGGAAAAACTTCAATCCGACGTCAGACACGCATGCGCTGTTAGTCCAGTAACCTGACCATTTTGGTTAAGTGTATTCTGAGAGTATTGTTTGCTGAACTTTAGACGCATTTTTAATTTTGGGAATATGTGCCTTATTCAAATTTTATGTTTAGTTCTTGAGAGGTTTCAATGTTAATATAAATAAGTTTTCGTTAAAATGGAATATATTGCCAAAGAATGTGTTGATTCTGTTGAATAGTAAAATGTAAATGAAAATGAGAATGAATCTTTTGGTGATCAGAATCTTTCAACCAACACCCATCAATAAAGGTCACAAAATGAACATAGCTGAAAATCTAAACAGCCAAACAGCTATTATGAACAAAAACAATATTTTAAATGAGCAAATCACTTTTGAAAATCTATCCCTCACTAATTTTTTTTAAAACAATCTTAACACGTAAAACTCAAAAATAATCCCCATTCCAAAAATTCCTGCTCTCCCTCCATTGTAATTATGACCTATTCCGACCATAATCAATAAGATTTACACCCTATTGATCTTCATCATTTTCAATTATGATTTTTAATATATACACACATTTCCTCGTTATGTAAATTACACAATTTGTTACACAAGCAACATTATATAATTACTAGATGGTTTAATTTTATTCCTTCATATTGGTAACTTGATACTTATTGTTACCCGTCTCGGTGGCATAGTTAGCTAACGCGCTAGTTTCGTGTTGAGATAGACTGCTGAGGACGGGGAGATCGAGGTTTGAATCTCGGTCGGGTGAACTGGGGTCGTTTTTCCTAAATGGTTTTCTACTCTCACTAAACGCAAATGCGGGTTCACTTAATCTAATTTCAACCTCCTAATTCCTAACCCATTAGCGTAATGAGTACTTGAGCATATTACCCGAACGGCTAGTAAGACGCGGTGCTAAAAATAAATAAATAAATAAATACTTATTGTTGACTATCCCACAAAATACAACATACAAAACCTCAAAAATTTTCACAGACTTTTTTTATAATATTCATATAATATAATATCATATTTATCATATATAAGGTAATTATAAGCTTTTTAATTTAGGTGATTATTTATTTAATATTTCGTATAGTATCTTCTATTCTCTCTGGACTATTTCGATTTTTAATATTTTACTTTACTAAACTTACAATTTTAATGTCATATCTTTAAAGATTATTTGCAATTAAATTGGTTTTCCTCATACCTGAAGATGGTGTAACATCAATAATAACACCGAATCATGTCATATGAGACAAAGCTACTATCAAATAAGAATGGAATAAAAATAGATATATTTTGGTCATTTATTACTCCTTATCAAAACAAATATAAAACATTATTTAAAAAAAGGTTCCCTCACTCTATAAATGTAAATTAAATAGTGTATTTTGGAATATTTATTATTATTATTTGAAGTTAAGGAATATTAATAAAAGTTTGTTTTTAGCTCTTGGAGTGAATTGTAGAAGTTATATAAACTTAAATTGGGAAATATGATATTTATATGTTTTAGCAGAATCGAGTTACACTTAATAAAACATATTTAACATAATAAAAACATATTAATTTTATATAAACCGAGACTGTTTATAAAATATTCCTCTTATTGAGCATCGTCCTCAAGTGATTTTTAGCTTTATAGGAACAAGGAAGAAAACCATGTCTTCATTTTTTAGTTAATTAAAATGTCATATTAAAATATTGAATTGACTTATGATGACTTATGATGACTTATGATGGCACCTACTTGGAACACTGTATAGCCAAAATTTTGAAGTTAAGATATACACATTTTGGACCAAAATTAATAAAAATATATATATTAATAGATATAAATGCAAAAATGTATTAGTAGGGGGTCAGTGAGAGTGCATTATGTTGAACAAACATGTCAAGCAGATGTTAAATTAAGCACATATTTAAAAACTCAGGTTGTATTATATGTCTTAAATAATTAAAAAAGAGACAAAATAACAGTAATCACAAAATCATCTAGTCTGAACTATTTTTAGGTTAGCCATGCATTTATCTAAGACAATTGTGAGGGCTCCTTACTTTTCACGAGGTTCATCCGCCGCTGAAATGAAACATAACATTGTAATTAATAGTGATATCATCCACACACAACTTAATCTACAAGAATATATTTATTTGCAAAACAATTTTAAACAAGAAACATATATAACCATTGATATTTTGCCTTTAGCGAATGATAGAAAAAAATGGCTCCTTATTTTAAAATTTTCCTCTCTAGAACCCCTTTTAAGAACATCGTGATTGTACATAGTTAATTCTTAGTTTACCATAGACAATATTTACGATGTTAGAGCTACTCAGACATGAAAAATAATAGATATTATTGATCATGAGGCATAGCTATTATTTAAAATGTTTGATTATACTAGATTTAAAAGAGTCTTAAATAGGGCAACACCTAAAAGGTTTTAAATTTCAAGCAAATCTTTTAAAACCAATTAAACTTATCTTTATAACGCCAAAATATTTTTAACTTAGTACAAAATATCATAATTTTCTCTTTAGTATACTTATAGTAAAATTTCTGTAATTTGCTTCCCCTTTAATCTAATACATTTTATCGTGCATGATTTGTCAAGTCAAGTAGAAAGAGTAAACATTACTTTACTAAACAACTCTTACTATTTATTTAAGTAAATTAGACATTAGTATTTTGTTTTATTTGTTGGGTACTGCACTTCAAGTCCTCTATTAGATATTCAACTAAAAAATAAATAATATTAAAGGTCGTCTATGGAAGTATTCGATTGGTGGTGCCGATTTTTTCTAAGCTAATGCTAGTATATATTTTTTAAAGTATATATATATTTTTTTTATTGAATAGTTGTGTTGTGCATATTAAGATGAAAAATTCTATAAACATTTTGCTATACCCCGTTTACCCGAAAAGGTAGCAGTCTTACCTTGACAGATTGCACTGTAACCCTATCTTATAATTTCAGTAATGTTCATTATATTTGTAGTAAGGAGAAATATGGATTTATAATATAAGGAACGTACTTGGATGGTACAACTACTTAAATTGATTGGTACAGCTTCTTGGTCAATTAAGGTGGGATGGAAGGGCTGAATAAAGCGCAAAAATATTGTCTATTTCTGGCACAGTTTCTGGGATTATGAAACATCGCAGAAGTGTGGGGTATTTTTTATCTTGTAAATCAAATAAAGTTCTATGTTTGTATTGGAAGATATTTGAATATATCTTAGTAATTAATTTAGTAAATTGATTCAAAGTTGGCCCTTTTTCCCTTGTGAGTAGGATCAAATTTCTTCCTATACAAACACAGTGCTTAAGCTAAAAT
>CABFVX010000094.1:54993-110137 GCA_902151425.1 Timema shepardi | reverse complement strand
TAGCATATTATTTATTTACGAATTTAGATTTTTTCATATTTTTCATTCAAAATTTAGTTATAACATTTGTTTGCGCTTTATTATAAAACGAAACATTAATTCACCATGATAAATTATACAAGTGTCAGTTGACTCATGCAATACATTTTTTATTTTTCAATTTTTCGTATTTTTTTTTTATAGTTTTACGTAATGTGAAGCCCCTAACGATAATCATGATTGATCAGTTTTAAAAAATCGCAGAATTAACATTAAAAGTCATACAAATATATAGAAATATAATACAAATTACGAAAAAAATTTAAACTTAAAAAAAAATTGCTCTGAGTCAAATATATTTTTATCGTTATATTTCAATTTATTGATAATTTTTTTTAATCGATTGCCGTAGTAAAAATAAAATTTTGAGCAAAAATAATCTAATTTTTTTTATATTTTGAATTTTTGAATTCTTTAGCATCCTCTAAAATTTTCCAGTCATCGTGATTTTTAAAGAGCAATTTCAAAACGCAAAAAATTCATACGAAATTTAAAAAAATTATCAATTTATTATTAATTCTATATTTAATTGTTATGTTAAAAAAATAAATGTTTAATTTATACCTGAATTATTTTTCTTATTATTATTGTTATTATTGTTATTATTTTCATTATTTTATACACACACACGTATATGTATACACAAAAAAAAAGGGCGCCATATCGGTTCGGACCTAGGGCGTCCTCAAACCTAAATCCGCTACTGTTCAAGCTCACGCCATACGTGTGTCTTTTCACCTTCTCGTGAACCCGTTATGATGAACATATAATGCTTTCCTGCCCTGTCAGGATTTCTCTCTGTACAGTCCGTACTTTTCCGAAACTCTCCTACAGATAACCTCTTCCAGCCATCCCTATACTTCCCTCAGGTTTCCTACCCCTTCGTCCCAGACATTAAGGAACTGTTAAGCATAAATCTATTGTTGTGATAATTAATTCTATTGCCAATCTGTAG
This sequence comes from Timema shepardi, assembly GCA_902151425.1. Lineage (NCBI taxonomy): Eukaryota > Metazoa > Arthropoda > Insecta > Phasmatodea > Timematidae > Timema > Timema shepardi. The sequence continues at coordinate 109,143 of CABFVX010000094.1, read as the reverse complement.
CAATAAAATAAACTTATTGTCCAATTTATTCAAATATACTATAATTGTAAAGGTATGAATAAAGTATAATGCATAGCTTAGTTTAAATAGCAAAAGAACATAAAAATTCCACCTTATTAATAATAAAAAAAAATGTCTGTTATAAATGTATATCTATGTATTTTTGAATAAATATTTATAACTTCTATGAACACAACGCAGATTACATCAGTACCCCATTTAAATATATCGTTTATTCAGATAATTACTAGAACAATTGTTTGTCTTCAAATTATAAAATAAAATTTACTAATGAAAACTATGTAAATATAAAAGTCCAAGTACTTACGACTGAAGTTCAGATTAATTGAAGCAGCAACTTCTCCCATTTTGTTCTTAGCTTTCACTTTATAAAGACCAGCGTCCGTCTCGATGACATCATCGAGCTCCAGCACCACGAGGAACTTATTGGTGCCGATGGACTGGATCTTCATATTTGTGCGGTGATCTTCTGATAATTGAGTCTCACCACGGAACCAATCAATCGATGGTTTGGGTGAGGCCAATAATTGGCACTCGAAGATGAGACGGTTACCTTCATCTTCTTGGCGTAATTGTGGCTTCTGAGTGAAGCTGGGTGCGAAGTCCTCAGCCACCCCCATATTGAATTGGGGGATGGCTTTTGAAGAGTAGTGGATACAACTAGATGTTCAGCTGTGTAGACTTAGTGCCTCAACACTTGCTGAAACAGCAAATAACGGTGACAGATAAGTCTTGGGGATCCAAAAATCACATATATATAAGACAACAGAACGTACTTTAGACTTTACAGCCATAAAACATTATTCAAGCATTGTAAAACTTCAATAATTTTACATAAATAAATGTATTGAAATGAAAATAATTCAAATCGGAGCTACTGACACATTTTTTCAGATAATTGATATTATTGTTTAGTTTTTAAATATAGATATGTCTAAAATATAATAATTTCATTTTGTATCTATTTTGATTTATATCTACAGTGGTACGAACAACTAATAAACCATTTAAATATCTAAATGAATATTTTTGTATTTATTTGGAATCTTACTGTATTTATCTAAAGCATTTTATCAACTTTCAATTCAATTATATTTAGAGTTTAACTAATAGAATATTGTATCCCATATATAGTTTTTTGTTGGTACTTAATTTACTTCCTTTATTGTAATTGTTAATTTATTTATTTTGTAATTTTTAGCCTAAGCACTACTGCTATAAATTGCTTAATTTTAGGGGTAGGGTTGAGGAAAATGATTAGAAGGTAACCTATTGGCAATAGTATGGATATGTCATGGTTAAATAACCCCTGTTTACCTGGCCAAGATTCAAATCTCGAGATCACTTTCCCAGTGTGTTTATTTTGAAGCTGACTACTTAGAGCATGTGAAAACCGATTCTGATTAAAATTCCTACAATGTTCCCAGCTGATTTCTCTCTGTACAGTCCATACTTTTCCGAAACTCTCCTCCAGATAACCTCTTCCAGCCATCCCTATACTTCCCTCGTGTTTCCTACCCCTTCGTCCCAGACATTAAGGAACTGTTAAGCGTAAATCTATTGTTATTATAATTAATTCTATTGCCAATCTGTAGCAAAAAAATAAACTTATTGTCCACTTTAATCAAATATACTATAATTGTAAAGGTATAAATAAAGTATAATGCATAACATAGTTTAAATAGCAAAGTAACATAAAAATCCCACCTTAATAATAATAAAAATATATGTCTGTTATAAATGTATATCTAGGTATTTTTGAATAAATATTTATTACTTTTATGAACACAAAGCAGATTACATCAGTACCCCATTTAAATATATTGTTTATTTAAATAATTACTCAAGCAATTGTTTGACTGAAATACATAGTCCATAGAGATATTCTAAAGTGTGAAGAAGATATACACACTACACAACCAACTGTTTATGTTTGGAACAACAATGAGGGTGAAGTTGGTCGATGTAATAATAACATATATTTATATCGTACAATAAACAAAATATTTCTTCTTACCACACACTTGATTTATTTGTCAATCTAAATTAATTAGTACATTTAAAAACGTAGACAAGATTTATTAATCAATTAGCTTGTCAAAGCAAATTCATTATCTAGTCTTTATTACAAGAAAATCATCTTCAAAGAATATGAGAAGAATTTTTAATTTAAAGAACTTAGAATCAAGACATAACAGTACAGCCCATATTATTTTGTTAAAATGTAAACAAACAAGATGTTGTGATTTCATTAAGAAAGTCCTCATAAAATTTCAGGTAGTTCCTTGCCAAATATCACAAAAATACAATTGTTTGACTGTCTTCTAAATATGTATAGGTTACCTACGATCATATAATTTAGTAGATTTTGTTATATCTATATTCGTGATATTTTTGCTTTCCCATCATACGTAAAACAATGATTTAAATCAATGTATTATAAATAAACTTTTGCTTAAAAACTGTACAAGTCTGTATGTGATGTTTTGTCGAGTGTATTTATAAAAGGGCACATAAATTAATTACTTTAAAAAATAAGACATTATTATGATTACTAGAGAATGTTTTGTACTATAGTCCTAACAATGTATGTTATGATATTAGAACATTAGAAATTAAAATTAAGAATTTAAAACATTTCTGGGTTAATACCCAACATATGTGGTGGCACTCAGATTCTGCACGTCCAAATGCAAACAGCACTGTTATAGCGAGATTAAAGGCCAGCAAATTATATAAACTTATTAGAATGAGTTACGCCATACTAATATGGACCATAGTGATTTTGGTTTTGTATTAAGGTACACTTAAACAAGAAAGTGTGACAGTAAATTTTAGGAGCTAACAGTATCCTATGTTGACTGGTTTTCCATATATTCTTTAGTCTAAGCTTGTATCCTGGACATTTTCAGTATTACCCATTTATAAATTAATTTTTTTGCACTAGTGGCTATTTTCTATCTTTAGTTTATTTTTATACAACATATTATTTAATTTGAATGGGACTATAAGAATTTAATAAGCAATTAAAGCTACAAACTACATAACTAAAAACTTAACATAAACTCATTACTTAAATTAAATCATTAATAGATTATCAACATTAGGTTGTGAGGCCCTACACATAATCTTTAGGATATGACATGGACAAAAACAGGTTTTGTAACAGAACATTTTTATATATTTTTAAAGCAGCGCCTCTTACTTAATATCCGTTCGGTCTATACGCTCATCGCATAACATTTTGGAGGTAAAAATACCCTCAGAACACCCGATCAAGATTCAAATCTTTATCTCCTCGTTATCGGCGTCTAGTCTATTGAGATAGTAGCACCTTAGATCATTGCCACAGAAGCGGGTAAGAATATGTATCAATTTTTCCTTTTTGGTCTAACATTTTCAGGGTAAACGTTAGATTTTTCTGTTTCGCATGATTATATCCTAAGTCCTCTCTAGTAAAACCAAATTATTTTCATGGTTCTCATTAATGAACCATTGTTGCTCGTACCATAATTTTTGATTTTTTTTTTCACATAAAATAATGCTAAAATCACATTTTGAGCATAATATGGGTGTTTCAGAAAAGCATAGAATTTACTATAGCTGAATTGAAGCCAGTTAAGCTTACTCTATTATGTTGTACTGAAGGAGAAAGACGATACTATGAAATTCACTTTATAAATATAAATTAATTTTCAATAGAAGCAGGACCAAGATAAAGAAATAATATTTTAATACAAGTAATTATAAAACTAGCTCTAGTTAATTGCCTATACTTATTTTGTTGTTATCTTGTAAGAAAGATGACTTTTGTGTGGTCACAAACCACAAAGTACTAGTTTAGCTCCACAGATTTAAATAACCTAAGGGTTAAGTAGAACGATGAACGTATCATCCATTACGATTACACTATTTGGTATGAAACATGGCTGACACAAGGACTTTCAAAGGTGCCTTGTCAATAGTGCCTGTGGGAGAATGACAGATAAGACTTTACAGGCGTGCCAGATTACCTAAATCTAGAAGTACAGATGTGTAAAACCCACAGAAAAATAATTATAAAGGACGATCAGAACCTCAAATCAACATCCATTATATATATCCAAAGGCTACACTCTTGGTTTCATCTGTAATTTAATTTAATACATTAATATCTCCACAAATATACTAGAATTTATATATTCCCGCCAAGGGTCAATCCAGTGCCAGCAACCTGCCAACAATTATTATGGATAATTTCTTACTGCCCATTTGAACTTTTAAAGTTAACTCAAAGTGTTTTAATTTAATTTGCTTTTAGTACGCATTATCCACACTGCTAAATACACTCACATTATAGTTGGCAAGAGTGATGTATGGTTTAAAAGGAGTGACATCTACTTTCCAGCGAATGATGAAAACGGTACTTTCTGGGTTACAATACATTAAATGTTTAATCTACTTTGATGATGTAGTCTTGTTTGGACATTCCTTGCAGATACGTAGAGGTAGGTTAAAAATGATAAATGATTGATTTTGAGAACACATTTCTAAACTTCAAACTGACAAATGTAAGTTTCTTATAAAGCAGATAGTTTCCCTAGAACATTATTAAAATTTGTTATGATAAAAATGATTTTGACAAGCCAGGGGACGATTTTTCAAAGGTAATTAACGATAAAGGTGTGTAGGCCGCTACAAATAAGATAAATAAAAACCATTAGGTTAGTAAGGTAATGCAGCTATAGAAAGAAGCACAGTAACAGTAAAGAGTATCTACGTCACTGCATAGATAAATATTAATCCAATTTAGATCGGTGACTTTTATATGAGTTTTGTTTACAATACGACACCTCACAGTGCCTCAGAACACACACACACACTCCATGAATTTATGTTTGGTCCCAAAGTAAACATACTTGGGGTCTTACAGAACCCAAATATATATAAAAAATGTCTTATTTGTATAATCATTACAAATAAGATAACAAATTTATCACGGGTATGTTAGAATATATTAATTTTTACAGAGAGAATGGAAAAGAGTAATCTTTATTATGACGAACAGTCTAATGAGCAAACCTTTGATATATGAGATTATATTATTTGTCCATTCAATGCGATGAGAAAGTTGAAAGAAACTGTTCTCACAATGAGCAGGACCATTCAAATAAGCCATGTAAATGTAATGAATTATATATTCTAGATAAAATATAAAAAGTCTATAATCTAAATTATCTGCAAACACGCCTACATTTTTATTATATTATGTACTAAGCGCGGGTATTTATCATCATACATGGGAAAATCTCCATTATTGTATAATTATATGTGAAAATTCATAGGATCAAAAAATAGCCCTGACCAAACTATGACTATAATGCAGAAGCTCAGTTGCACAATACTAAACGGAAGTTATTAATGTAAGTAAATCTTTTGCAGTTAGCTAGTAAATATCATAAGATCAAAGAATATGCTTGGGTTACAATGTAGCCTTGTAATAATATTATAATACCAATAACAATATACTTAACGATATTAGTAGAAGGCATGATAGCATGAATATATTGAATGAAATAAACAAAACAAATAGTCTGAAAATTGGAAAAATGACACCTGGACACGGGAATTGAACCCAAGTTCAGGTTTAATTTTTCAATTATCAGAATATAATATCTAGATGGAGAATTCCTCATTAAAAAGCATAAATAATATCTTTGGCTACTTGATTCTTAAAAAAAAATAGTATTATTACTCAGGTTAGAGAAAATCAAGTTCCTTATTGATTATTGATTTAAAAAAATATCATATTTATATTAACTGTAACTGTTCAGTTAAGTAAATTACTGCTCAGATTACTTTATGATAAAAATACTAATACTCTAATGAACAAATTAATTCATTTGAATCTTAACCTTTAGATTCACTTAAACCAACCAAAGAAATAACGCTGATTGTAAAGTACATTCCATTCACGGTAGGAATTACTCTCTGAAAGGTCTTTTTTCCTACCAATATCCTACTATATAGTAGATTTATGGTAGGGAAAAAGACCTTTCAGAAGTCAATTCCTACCGTGAATGGATTATAAACTCCTTAAACTGTAATTAAAACAATTCTATACGTGGTCGATGGTGAGAACGTTTTGGATAATATTGTATAAGAAAGTATAAATAATTAACCGTGTAAAATAAGGTACTTTAAAAAATTATTTGATTGCTACTTATTAATGGTAGCTGTTAATAAACATATTTATTGTTAAGAACAATTTATAAGATAAGCTCAGCAACAATATAGCTATACAGAGTCATTGAAAAAGGTGTCCGGGTCTTCATAGTAAGATATCTATGGAAATATTGAATAATATACTATCGTAATTGAAATAATTGAATTGAATATATATAAGAAAAGTTGCAGTTTTGCCCCACCACTTACCGCACAACTCACTTAGATCAGGTAATTATTTCTGAATATATTTAATATGGAATACCCGACACCTCTTTCGATCTCTCTGTATACTCGTATTAACCACAATTATAAATGTGAAAAACGGCGTAGAAACTATATATAGTCTCGCCTTCACACCTTTATTAAATTAAAATTATGTATAAAAAGGACGCTCTCTTCTGTTTCCATTGATAGCATCTTATTAACTAATATTTATTAAAATTTAACTAATTTTGATGAATATGTACTTTTTGCTCATTCTGAAAAGGTATAAAAGCTTATCTTACATGTTTTCACTAAAGTATAAATTATAAGATCATCCATCAAGGGAAGATGTTACCTTTTAAGGTAAATAGAGTGTACCCTTCGTGTACTCTTAAAGGTAGCAAGCTTACTTTGCATGGTTCCACTATGACGCAGCTTATATGATGACCAATTGACCATAGTGAATATAGTTAAAGTAAGTTTTCTACCTTTGAGTGTGAACGGGGTGAGTGCAATAAATATTATATGGTTTTACATGTACTTGTATTATTAAAGGATTCTATAAATAGGTCTATATTTAATCAATAAAAGAAGGAATATTTATTAATTGGTTTTGCTAAACAATATCACATCAAACTAAAACGTATTGTTTATCCTTAACTAGAGCATAGAAAATGTGTAAGCACTCATTTTATAAATTAATTATATATTCAGTGGGGTAATGTAAATTCAGACTATTACATATGTTATATAATTACTAATGACTGCTTACAAATTGTAATAGAGTTAGGACATAATTTGTGGACACAGATAATAATGGTGATTATGCTTTAATACAAAGAGATAAACACTGGTATAGGAAGACCGGGATCCCAATGACATTTTGTTAAGGAGCAAAGGAAAATTATAATTACATAAAAAAGTGTAAGAGTTATGGAAATAAAGTATTAATCCAAGACGAATCCTTTATAGATATTAGCATCAATGATAAATATTTAATACCATATAACATACACATTGTAGGTTGTGAGATAATTGGTAAACAATTTCGTTAAGCTTGTGTAAGGTAAGACTTACCTCTAAAATAAGTAATTAATTATGTCAAAGATTTACACTTCACCAGTCATAAAATAGAGGGGTCAAAACCCACGAATTTTTGAGGCGTGCTTATTGAAATATAGCTGTCCCATTAATTCTTTTTAGTTTATGCTTGGTTTATTGTGAGAGAAAAATTATCTTAGTTTGTATATTATTTAAATGTCAATGCTGCAAGTGCCAAATACAAAAATATAATAATTTTAGAATATGGTGTAGTGATGCATGTTGTAAAAGTATAGGTGTTTAAAAATCAACTATTGTAAATAGAGTTGATGAATTACAGAATAATTTCTACACTACTCCAATGAGAGAATGAGGAATTTTAACTATAAAAACTCACAATAAGGCCATTACAGCCACTGGGTGGAAGCTTTAAGAAAAAGTAATCTGATTTGATATATGAGTTAATCGTTTTTCCTATCAAGGAAGCGGAAATTGTCATAAATATGTCAACTATTATTACAGGTGGCTCAGTTAGTTGGTAAGTATAGGTAACTAGGTATAGCTTACTTAGCATATTGTAGATTAAACATGATTTAAAATACTATACACAAATAAATTTTAACGGAGAATAATACAAGAAATGCTATTACAAATTGTACTGTACATACACGTGACGAACAAAAAACGTAAATGGTTTGTGGAAGTGTGTCCAAGTAAGACAGACAAAGTAAGTCAGTCTATTTGAGAAGTCAGACTTAAGAGAATGAACGGCGATACTCTTTGGGCCAGTTTCATAGTCAAACTTAGCACGCCTTAAGTGTGGATAGATAGCAAATACAAGATGTTTACCCTAAATGATTTGTTATTCGAAAAAAATTAAGCACACATTGAAAAACTCATGTTGGATATATGTTTTAAAGAAGTGAATAACCAATAAAACAATATTAATCACTTAGGGCCAGTTTCATAGTTAGGCTTAATCATGCCTCAAGTGCGGTGATAAAATAAATACAGGACGACATCTACCTAGAACAGAATGGAATGGGCCAGTTTAGTATGCGAAACTAGCCCATTTCATTCGAGTTCAGGTAGGTTTCGTCTTTTATTTCGTATCAAGACACCCTTGAGGTGCACTAAGTCTGACTATGAAGCTGGCCCTTTGTCGTGTATAATCTTCATTTCGTGTTTTGAATCAGCCGTGTGGTCTCTTTCTATAAGGGGGTTACATTTAATTGAGTCCTTACTTTAGTAAATAGTTGGTCTCTCAACTACAAGGGGGTGACCTAGCGGTCTAGGGGGTAAGGTGTCAGACTTCTGCGCTGGCGNTATCTGATTACCAAACCCTTCCTTCACCTCTGACAAGACATCTTGTGAATGTGGGGAATGCCAGGCCTCCACCGTGGTTCGGATTCCACGTTAAACTGTAGGTCCTCCATTTCATCTCACAATCACCCTACCATTACACATTAGCGTAAGTGCGTATAACCCGAACGGGTAGTAAGACGTGGTGCTAGTAATAATAACTACAAGGATATAACAAGACAAAAAAACTCCTGAACATGAGTTCAATAAATTTGTTTCCCTTAGCTATAAAACTCATTTCCACGTATCTATAGCAATTTTTCTTTTGCTAAAAGTCATTAATTAAATATTATTTAAATCCAAGTACATGAGGGAATGTATATATTTTGGATACTTGGCCCTCTCTGCAGTCACGTAATCTGAAGGTGGTTATGCAGCAGATTCACAAATTATTTATGTATGTTGTTACATATTACGAGTATTATATAAAATTGATTTTAAAGGTTATCACACTTGCTCATGTCCTGATTTATGTGTATGTCCAAGTTTTATTTTCAAATTAAGTTAAGTAATATACATCGGTGGTCCCATGGTCTAATGCATAACTCTATTGCTAGATTAGTTTTCTGGTAACGGGTAGGTCGTGTTTCACTTCCTGTCGGGTGTACTGAGGGTAATTTTCCCTAAATGGTGTCACCCTCTCCCGGCGCCCTTACAGATCTACAATTCCACCTTCCTCATCTATATTCCATTAGCATAGTAACTATATGCATATAATCAGAATGGGTACTAAGACGTGTTGAAAAAAGAAATGGAATAAATTGAACACGGTAATTACACATGCGTAGCAAATAATAATCAGAGCTTAATCCTAGAATATCTTAAGTATTTCAGTAACATCAACCACAAAGGTAAAATAAACATTTCCATGAAATATTTTTTTCTTTTGGATAATTTATATAAAAATATTGCGATTAAGATAAAACTACGAATTTAAAAAAATAAAAAGAGCAATATGCAAATATTTATTTTTACTAAGAACACTTTTACCTAAAACAATCTAATAAATAAACAGATGCAAGTTTAAAATATTGCCATAAATATACAAAATGTAATTTTATATGATGCTCCATTTATTGTAAAATAGGTATGAAAAAATCTTTTTCAAATAGGTTTTCAAAAAACCTTTTTTTTCGTGTATTTTTACTATAGTTACTTATGTGGAATTAAATTTTTTCTCAGAAAAAATACATCTTTTCACAAAGAAGCTTTCTTTGTTAACTTTAAAAACAACTATAAAGAGTTAAGCGACTTTAATTTTTTATACTTATAGATCACATGATTTTAAATGTTCAAATAAATACAATTTGGTTTAATGTTTCTACAGTATAATATGCTTATAAAGGATTTGTTTAGCTATTATGGTTGATAAAAAACATGTTAAAGTCCAAATTTGTGGAAAAGTGGATTAACATAAAGTGATCGGGAGGTTGGGTCTTGAATCCCAGCTGGTTACATTTAGATTATTTTTTCTCAATTATATCCCAGTCTCACCATACGCAAATATTTACTCGGATACTATTCCTTTAAACTCTTTCTTATTCCTACCCCATTAGTTTATTTAAAAGTGTGGATATCCCAGAGGGACTTGTCAATTTTTGCCATATTTTATTAACGTCACTAAATTCAGAACACCCATGCAAACAAGAATAACAACACTTCTCTCGTAAAATAAACCCGTATTTCTTTAAACATTAGATATTGTTTAATTATGCGATCTACTCAACTTAGAAATAAAGTATTGTCCAACTGACTGGATTGGTGATTATAGTGTAACAATTTGTAAATTATTTCAAAACAACTTTTAGGAAATGTAAAGGAAAGACAGGGCAAATTTCCGACTTTATTCGACCACCATTTAGTAACACGATTTATAAATATGTCATTATACTTCAAATCACCAAGCTGATGAGGACTGGTGTTTATGATGAAATGTAAGTGGTGGGGTTGATCACCCAAACCCAATACCCCCACCCTCAACCTCCTCGTACATGGTGGTCATATGAAATATGAGTCTAATACCTCTTAGACTAATGGGCTGCTGTTCCTTGTTAAGAAATTAAATACTTCTTCCAAACATCTAGTCATACAAATCATTAATATTGATTATGAAAATTCAATATCTGGCAGAGATGGCCTACCATTAACAAGATTAACGAGTATGTTCTACTCCAACTCGATAAGTAGGGATTCAATGCGAATATCAATAAGGTTCACTGGTTAGAAGAGGGGCTCTCAAACTGATATTTTCTGTTTTTACTCTGCTCTTTCATCCTCTTTCTAAAGAGATCATGTCACTTTTCTTTCAACTCCTATGTTTAATCATAAGGCCTATATAAGATCTGAATAGCCAGAAAATGCCAGCATATACCACCATAATAATGCTTCACGTGAAAAGTTCCTAAAGTAGGTGTTGGTGTTGAAAGAAGATTAATCACATTTATGTATCTAGACCAGTCACTATCCAGATTATGAACACAACACATAATTATTAAATGTTGAATCAGTCTTTTGAATATATTTTGACATGGTTTTTGTGGTCAATTAATTAATAGGCTCATGGAATGAAGAATTAAGTGTTTATTGTTTTATGAACATTTCTATCATACAGGAACTCGACGCAAATAATTTTTATGATTATGTATTCACTATTTACTTATTATTATTTAAAGTATTTAATGCGAATTTTCCTACCTGACTCTTTATATCCGTTCATGACTAATAAATTAACTTAATTCTAAAATAGACCCAGCATCCAGTCCCCAAGTTGTTAATTCATCACTGTGACAGAGGAAACCCCAAATTCACTAATTATATTTTTCTGGGCCATTCCCAAGGCGTAGGACTATTTACTTATTATATTAATTTAATGAAATATAATACTTTTTATTTAATCGTTCTTTCATTGCTTTTACTTGTTTTGCATATTTTATAGGAAAGTACTTGGAAAATATATTAAAAGGGCTAATAAACATGTACTCATATATATACATATAGACATGACCTCTAAATGACATAAGGCTTTTATTTCACGTAGCGTTTAACCTATTTTAAGAAAGTTTTCAAACCAACCAAATCCAATAAACAGTTCCAACATAAATGCAGCGTGGGCTTGCATTTCAAACAGTTGAGTACCTTAGCTAACGCAGCTGAGACTATTAACCGACTTTACTCAAACAAATGGCTCACAGTCAAACATTTAGAAATAAAAGGTACCTTCAAAGCATTACAAATATAGAACTGTAAATTTTCTTGAGTGGATTACATAAAATATTTATTGTTTTTCGTGAAAATTAATAGCCCAGAACACCGCCTGTTTAACAACTTGGAGCTATTATTGGTGACATACTGAATCACAAACAACGAAGCAAGATGGATATACAGCCGAGAACACGGCCTGTAAAACAACTTGGAGCCATTAATCACAAATAAAGAGGCCACGACCGTAGCCTTGTCAAAATTTCAAGGGGGCTTGAGGAGGGAAGGGGGTGGGGCACATAGATTTCTAACTTCAACAGGCAAAGGAAAATAAAAATAATTGAATAGCTCTAAAAGCTATCTGGAGTTAATTTATGTTAATTAATGGCAGGGAATATATAAAATAAGTTCTATCAATTTTTTTAACATTTAGAAACTTGCATAGTGTTTCTTCCCTCCGAGTTAAAAAAACTTAAATTGAGCACTTCTTAATTAATGGCGTGAGTGGTGGCAAAGGTATGATTGGTGGGTGCACTGCCCCATGAAAATAGTTTACCCTCCTAGAATAGATCTGCCCCCATCTAAATTTATTTCACTACCCCTTTGTATTTTCGAATATGATATGATTTAAAACCAATCAAATTGCTTCTAAAGGCATCGAATTAAAATTAATTTCAGGAGAGGGCAATTCTAATTATCTTATAGGGGAATCTAAATTTTTAAAAAATCAGAGGAAAGACCAATCGATATATTTTATCAGGTGGTGAAATCTCCAAAATAAATTCAGGCGAGCACCTCTCAAATATATTTTGCCGTGGGAGAGCCCCCGGAATTTTCTAAGTCTCAAAGCCCCATTTTGGTTAGTCACCCCACCCCATCTACACAAATAAGATTCCACCGCCATTGACCTAATATGGATGGTTCTAGATATTAATTATTTTTTCTCTAATAAGACTGGGGATTTAAAAATGCGTGCTTGGATGAAAGGTTGAGTTACTCTTGCACACAAAGTCCAAAATTGTACACTTTTCAAATAATTACATTTCCAACTTCACCAAATATATTTAAAACGTTGAATCGTATACATATGGTACACAGATTGTACACATAGTGTAGACTTTGGTAGAATTTTTATGACTATAACTTTTCTCTACAGTAATTTTTTATGTATAAATGATATGAAGGTGAATAACTTGTTAAGCGTATAACCCGAACGGGTAGTAAGACGCGGTGCTAAATATTATTATTATTAATAACTTATCATGGAATTTCTTAAAAAATATGAATGATATTGATTTGTTCCCTTTTTTTTTTGACAAACGCATTTATTAAATATATGTTTATATTGTCGATTTACAAGACTATTAACATAATAATGATTTTAATATATTTAATTCACAGATTTTTAAATAAAATGAGACAGTTTCCCCATTAAAGTGTAGAATTATCTAGAAATTATTCCTGATTAAATAACATTGTTACTTATCAGTAAGAATATAATGTGAATTTATAAAATATAAATATTTATTTTATTAAATTTGTATTAGAGTGATATATACTTGTATACTAGTAGACAAATCTGCCCAGAGAACTGTGTTGTATTAGGATTACCAACAATCTTAATTTCTTTGAAACAACATTGCTTCTTAAAAAATATGCCCTACGTTTAAATAGGATACCGAAATGTGCTTATTTTGCGGTTTATATTTTTTTCCCATAAAAATAAAAACCTTTCGCCAAAATATGTTCACATAAAAATAAAAACCTTTCGCCAAAATATAGTAAAGAATTATGATTGAATTGAATAAAAATACATAGCCTAAACAGTATTTTTAAGGTTAAAAGGTTAATACTTTTGACACAGATTATAGAAAATTAACAAAATTCCAAAGTTAATTTGAAAATAAAGAAATTGTTGTTTAAAATTTATCTTAGGACGATCTTTATTTATCCTAGTGAGTTTTAAAAGAACTGAACATTTAATAATAAACTTTACCTGCATCAGTGGCTTCATAATCCAAGGCGCTAATCTTGCAATAGGCTTTACTGACGATGACAGGGAGATTGGGGTTCAAATCCCAGTCATGTGTACTGAGGATGGTTTTTCCAAAATGGGTTTTCCCTCTACTTCAAAGAAAATGCTAGTACACCTCCTATAAATTCAACCTTCCTCATTCCTAACTCATTAATGTATTTAGTTCATAAAATGCATATAACCTGGACAGGTAGTAAGAAGCGGTGCTAATAATACTAATACTACTACTACTACTAATAATGTTAGTAATAATAATAATAATAATAATAAAATAATAATACACTTTCTTGCTATAGTTTTAATAAACATTATTTGGATTTGTTCAACCAGCCCTTAAACATTGTCATTTTATATTTGATTATATTGAATGCACGTTTAGTAAAAAATACTTAGTGTTTAATCAATCCTAGTTAAAAATTCCATTGAGTTTCCTCCTACAAAACTTGGAAAGTCAAAGGAAAATACTTTAACAGGGAAACGAAAAATGAAATCAAATATGGTCTAGAAAACTAATGTAATTTTCAAGTATGTTTGAAATAATCTTAGAAATACAAGGTATAAAACTATAAAACTGTGTAAACTATTACTTGTAACTCTAATTCATACATTTTTAGGATTTTTGTATTAAAAATTTAATAAAAAACTGTGAAAATGCTGAGATATTTAACTATAGCTTTTCGTATAAAATACTGGTAAAGTACTTTTTTTTTCTAACCGAGTGAAGTAAAGGAATTTAAAAATAAACACCTTTAAAGTGCATTAACCTTGTTTGAATTTAGTTTTAAAAAAATATGGATTTTCAGCAAATGTCAATTGAGTTTAAAATATAAACAACCTTTACGATTGAGAAGATAGTTTAAAGTTAAATGACGTGATAATACAGAGCCAATGTTTAGTATTAGGATTATTACCGACCTTAGTATCTGACAATTAACAAGAGTTTCTAAAATTATATTCATGTATAAAGTTATATGATTATCTGATCGCTGATAGAATGAGTGTTAGTGGAACTGGGGGACATTTGGAGGGGTTTAGAGAAAGTGCATCGCTACATTTTAAAATAACCTCCTCCCTCACCCCCGTAAAAAATTTGTTACCATCTAGAGACATTTCATTCCTATTTGATACTCTAAAATATGAATTAAAATATATCCAAGCACCAACATATATTTTATAGACGATAAATTTTGTAAGTTTGTTTAAAATTGTCATATTTGTCTCAAAACTATAAAAAGGTGAGGGTGGGTACGGAACATGATCATTTCTTAACCTCTCTATTTTGAACGACCGCCAATCAGTCGTCGATTGACTCTGAATAAATTAATCATGTGACAACAAGAAATCTTGAAAGGTTTTCTTGCAACTCACTAATAACTGTCTTTTAACGTCAAATTTTGAGAATTGTGCTGTTACCTTAAATATTTCAACCTAATTTCCTATCTGTATTATATATATATATATATATATATACTTATGTTTTACACACTCTTCTTACAGACTCCTTTAAACATTTTTGATTGCCCAGGCAGACAAACACAGAAATGCAAGAAATAACTATTATTATTTTGCTGTGTGTGGAAGGACACGCTTAAAACTAAATACGATTAAAAACAAACTCTAAATAGCTTTTATAAGCATACAATTAAATAAAAATACAAGTGAGTGTCACTTCAAGAGGCATCTAATTAAAAAAAAAGTCAAAATAAAAATTAATCCAAATAGCTTCTAAATTAATCCAATTTTCAAAAATTAGCCTTCTCAAAATAGCTTATAGTGGTTTCTAATTTAAAAAAAAATTAAATCAAGAGCCACTCCAAAGAAATTCAAAGTGCATCAAATTTTCAAAAGTTTGCTGATAGAGCCTAGAGGCCCACTACAAATAGACTGTAGAGTCATACAGGTTTTAAAATTTTACCGAGGAAGAACCTCTGGATCACCCTCAAAGTGCAGCCTCCCTACTTCCAAAGAGCATCCAGGGCCCCTGAGCTAAAATCCCAAGTAGATGAAACAAGATGGATGTTGACAAATATTATATCTAGGTGGATTTTCCATCGTTTCTATTCACAGATGTGGAAATATTTTGTTTAAAGTACCTTTCTCATGCCTAACACTTAGTTTAGATGATTAATTACGCCTGTGATGAATGTTACATTTAAAAACCAAAATAAGTTCATAGTTTGTGCTTGTTTCCACTATGGTGCAGCTTATAAGATAGGGCCATAGTGGAGCCCATCAATCTAAGTTGTAGGCATTAGACGCAAGCGCAATGCACACTTCATTTACCTTAAATGTGGCAAGCTTTTCCTGCACGTTTCCCCTATAGCATAGCGTATATTTTAAGATAAAGCTATAATGTAATCTGCCAAGGAGAAACATCTACCTTACAAGGTGAACGGAGTGTACACTAGGTTTGAACCTTATCCAGGAATATTTGAGGGATGTTGTTTAGACATCGTGATTTTCCATTGGAGTTTTCCCATCCTCTTCCCAATCGAGGTTGTACGAATCTTATTATATTTCCTTTTATACTTTGTATCAAGTCATTTATTTTGCTTAAAATAGCTCAATATTTTAATTTTCAGAAATACAATCGTTTTTAACTGCCCAAACCACTTGGAAAAAATAATTTGAATTTATATAGTGTCTATAGTGATTTGTATTACATACAATAGTCTTTGTTCACATTAAAAACTTGTCATGTTTATCATTTACATATTAATAATTACTAACCCCAAACATGAAAACATCATAAAATATTGATATCACCACTGTAAACCAAGATAGATCTAAACTCATGGACATTTATTTTAATAAACTTGCCTTTAATGAGCAGCCTTTTTTTTTAATATTGAATAAAAACTCATTTGTATTAACATAAAAATATTTGATTTATGAAAGAAGCTCAGTATTTTGTATTTTTTGAATGACAGTAAATAGTATGTTATGAAATTTTAGGCATCTTTGACTAAGATAGTAAATGGACGTCAGAAAATAAATGAATATGTTCACTTTGGCACAATGTAGGACAACTACAGTAGACCCATGGCGTCTTTGGTGCTGACTGACAGCTTTGAAAAGTTACCAAACCAAATTATGTATCCCTACGCCGAACCATATGATCTGCAAAAACATGTGTTTAGCAGTTGTCCCTTCTGACAATCAAAATTTAGGTATATACCTAAATGTTGACTGTCAGAAGTCAGCTGTGAGCTGTCAGTCAGCACCGAAGAAGCCATGGGGCTACTGTATAATGTTTTATACTAGTATTGTCGATTTTCGTCAAAATTGGATTTAGAAAAATATTCCTGTTCTGCCCCTTGTTATGGTTCTATAAATTATATATTTGTGTGGAGAGTGGCGCCTTTGTGAGAAGTATGATGAGTTTGGAAAGGACAACCCAATCTGCATGCGAAAAGCACAGAGTAGTTCCAGTGACCTGGAAGTTATACCGCATCCGAATTAATTATAGAAAACGAATGCAGTTTATGGAAACATTCCATTTCACCACGGAGGTCACTACCATGGGGCTACTTACCCCCTCTCCCAAAAATCTCGGTTTTATTATGAAAATTTAAACTCCACGTCTTGAGAAATTAATAAATGACGAAGGTAATTATTTTTATATGATTTATATATTTATAACCGTAATCGTAATATTCTTGCTATTATTGATATAATTTTGTAAGAAATATCTATTCTTGATTTAAAATGGAAATAGGTTTGTCCTGTCATCCTTTCCAAATAACAAGAAGAACTAGCAAGCCTAGTCAGTTTAGGGATGTTAATATGTGAAAATGTAATACCTCCTTATACCCGACAACCAGGTTCACTCTCAGAAGAGAATTAATGTAGTCAAGTTATTGTAAAGAAGGTTGGATGTCACTTGACACAGACCCCAACTTATTCCGTGCCGGAATTAGTTTGTAAAACATATGCCAACATTACTTTGTTCTATTTATCCATACACTAAATTCTATAAACAGAATAAAAATAAATAGATTAAAAAGGAAAATTTATAATATGAATATTGAATTCTTTTTATCATCACGTGTCACTACCTGTTCAGGCTATACGCATGTTTGATAATTAATCTAATGAATAATGGATGAGGAAGGAAGCATTCTAGAGGTAATAAACCAAGATTTGCGTGGAAAGAGAGTGGAAAGAATTTAGAAAATCACTCTTAGTAGACCTGAGTAGGATTTTAACCTCGATCTCCCCGTCTTCAACAGTCCAGTCTATCATGAGAGTGACACCTTAGACCATTCCACCACTGGAGAGGGTAAGACAATATTAAAATTGAGCCAAGCATTTACAAAATATTTATATATTTAATTAAGAACTAAGCTTGGTTTATATTTAATATGTTGTAGGAAATTAATTTAGAATATTCTAGTTGTTTCTTAGAATTTTTTTAATTTAAATTCAGTTGAAAAGCTCATAAAAATCAAGTGAATCCTTCTATTTTGGTATTGATTAAATATATTATGAAGGTGATAAGATACTAAGTCATAAATATTGATGAACAAGTTTAACGTTAAACTAAATATAATGTTCCAAGTAACGTGATGTAAAAAGGAGGGAATTAGTAGGAACCATGAACCACTCTCTTCCACAAAGAAAACTGGTGGCAAACCAAATTGAGGATTAAAGAAGTGCAAACATAGATTTTATTACGAATGGACATTTGGAGCACCACTTAGAAGATGCAAACATACTTTATGCTATCAACATTGATATAATTTGACTATGTCATTTGTGTTATTTTGTAGTTATTGATAATATTTATCAAAAGAGACAGCTTCAGATCACATAACTTGACGTATAAATATGTGAAAGTAGATCTAGCTCTAATTTATGGACGTTCATAAAAAAAATTGATATACAGTATATATATATATATATATTGTTGTTGGCTAAGTGCTGTATTTATGTTCCTGTTAAATATTTAATATTATTAAATTAAACTATTTAAACTATCAAAGTTGACCCATCATTAATCCCCACAAAAAAAAAATGCAAATAACATATAATTTTATAACGCTTGCAAATAGTATCATCTAAAATATTTTATTAGATGTTGAGAAATTCATCATGAAAATATAATTTAAAATGTTTTCAATTACTTCAGCCAAAACGTTTTTTCACCAAATTGGTACATTGCCAAAATCTTTGTTATATCATCACTTTGATGCCCTCTAAAAAAATAGCACGTTTAAAATGGTTGCCAATTCATTATATGAGCGTATTCTTTCGATTTAATGTATTTTAAAATGTAAGTATAATTCATAATGTGTATCAATATGAACCCCCTCTGGGGAGTATCATTGATGTATGGTAGTATAAGTATAACTTGAATTTCCTGATTTTTTGGTACAAACATGCTTACGTGAGGAGTGCTAAAATAAACTGTCTGCAAAGACAAAATAGCAAGAAGAAGTGAGTCATAACCAGACCTAACATACTTGGCAGAGCTTCGTAATCTAAATAACCTCCCATCTTCAGATCTCTCAACTTCCCGCTAGGAGCGTGCCAAAGCACTTTGTAGCCACGAGTTATACCGGTTAAGAGTTGGGTTTATATTTAGTTCACTTTTAGTCGAGGATGCTATAAATATTCTAGGTACAACCAAACTACAGGCATGAATCTGAAGCGGCTCTGTGTTAAATTATCCCTAGCTAATGAAAAAAACCGAACGTCTTAAATCTTAGTAATTTATTATGAATATCGGTTAGACTTCTTCTAGTATAACCAATGTAAAATTGCTAACATTGGTTTGATAATATTTAGAGTTTATATTTTGTCATTTCTCATAAATCCATATCAGTTAAACTTGATTAAAGGGAAATATTAGTTTAAAATTAATTTTTATAACAAGATGCACTGAAAATTACATTTATTTATAAAATAGCGTTGAGATTTTAATTGATCGCATTAAAAATTTAAATAAATACAAACTGAATACTCTTATTCACACATTAAAGGGAAACGGAAACGTATGAAAATAAATATTTATAAAAAGTTGAATTATTTTACCAAACATGGCTAAACATTTTCATACCCAAACAGATATGGTTCATTTTATCCCCTGTTTTTTTGTGGTGATATAGAAAACTACTGTGTTATAAGATGCTTAAGGAAACAAACTATGTATCGGGCTATCTAAGAAAATATTGTTAGTCAAGTAAACAAGCTGTTCATTAGGGTGGTTAAGAAATTAACTGTTTACTGTGGTGGCTAAGGAAATTACTCTTAAGTGTGATGATCAAGGAAATCACTGTTTATTGCGATGGATAAGGTAATCTTTATTTATTGCGGTGGCTAAGTAAATCACTGTTTATTGTGGTGGCTAAGGATATCACTGTTTATGGTGGTAGCCAAGGAAACACTATCTATAACAGGGAGCTAAGGAAATCAATCACTGTCTATTACGGTGGCCAAAGAAATAATTATTTATTGTGGTGTTTACGAACATCACTGTTTAGTGCTGTGATTAACCATTTATAATGAGGTGATTATAAGGAAACCACTGTCTAGTTGTGGTGACTAAGGCTCTTTGCCCATAGCACGTTTTTTCCCCTGCGGCCGGATACGGCACGGTCCCGTGAGTTCAGTCGACCATTGGGTGGAATGGAGCTTTACACACGTCATGGTCGCGGTTATTTCCCGTGTACGGCTGCCATTGCACTCACGGCACCTCACTGGACTAGTCTGGTGCCGTGTTTGTGTCTGGTCGCAGTAGAGGGCATGCGAGAATATGGAGGTATTCACACGGCACGGGACTTCCCCATACGTTCATCCGGCATCATCATCACTTTTCAGTCCTATGTCGAGCGCCAAACCACAAGTCCAGTGAAATGGCTTCCTAATTTTCAACTTAAGCTCAACCAAGCGGCCACTTAGACATTGTAATAGTACATCAAACTACGATTTTTATAGCCGGAAATAATTGAAGAATTTTGCATGTCACAAATGTTCCCACTCTGTTCCGCCCTTTATTCAAAAGATGAACACACCCAATTCTAAATTGTCGTTTTTTTCTTCGTAAATGTAATAGATGCAAAGTAATTGCCTTCTGTGATCCATCGACCTGATTGTCTGGAGTTAACTAACGACATTTGGTTATTTGAAATCTTGCCAAACCGTCACTACGCCGTGTGTACCACGGTAACATGCCGTAGCCTACACTGTGGCATGCCGTATACGGCCACGGCAAAAAAAACATGCTGTGTGCAAGGAGTCTAAGAAAACCGCTGTTTATTGCGGTGAGTAAGTAAATCGCTCTTTATTGTGGTGACCAGTAGCGGATTAAGGTTTGAGGACGCCTTAGGCCCGAGACGATATGGCGCCCTTTTTTTTGTAACAGTGTATATATAAACATATATATATGTGTGTGTATAAAATAATGAAAATAATAACAATAATAATAAGAAGAAATCTAATTCAGGTATAAATTAAACATTTATTTTTTTAACATAACAATTAAATATAGAATTAATAATAAATTGCTTGTAATTAAAATATAAATTATTTTTATCTGATTAATCATATAATACATTTTTTTCTTGCTTTCATCCGTGCGAAAATATCAATGACCTCCTCATACTTAATTTCTTGAACCAATTGTGCTTCAATGGTTAGTAAAGCAAGTGCATTTAGTCTGTCTTGTTTCATACTTGCACGCAAATAACTTTTCACTCTTTTCAGAGTGGAAAATGATCTTTCTCCAGAACCCAATCGATTTTTAATCTTAGTCATCTTAAAAATTTTGGCGTCCCTCAAAATTTGCCGCCATAGGCCCGGGCCTCACGGGCCTAAGACTAAATCCACTGGTGGTGACTAAGTAAACCGATCTTTATTGCGTTGACTAAGGAAACCATTGTTTACCGCCATTGTATATTGTAGCTTATTTATATGGAAAGTTCTGTATATTTTTCCATATCGTTTTGGTACTATGAACGATATAGACTTCACAATCGTGCCCACCGCACTTTCACACTATTTAATTCTACATCTATACTCTATTTGGTCTTTGAAGCTTGTTATTCGAAGGTGGCTGAAAGGGCTATAGAGCTACAACAATATCTTCAATGTATGGTGCTTTTGACACTCGTGTTAGTGTTTTAGTGCTATAGTTTGTTGACCATGGAAATAGACTCATAAAGCATAAACAAATTAAATCATTATAAGAACGTCAACAATGGTATACACCACTATAGATTTAGATTACCGGTGGAAAAATTGTCAAATATATTTAAAAAAACAAACAAGAAATCTTCCACCAGAGTTTGAAAAATGAGGAATGGAATGGTGAGGATTTTTATAGAACCAAATTTATAAATATATACATTACAGAATTATATATTAATTATACCACATTCAAAGTCAATAAAGTAACTACTCAAAGAAACTTGAGATAAACCCGGGAATCAGACAAAGCTATCTTATTTAAACAACAATCTTCACCTTAAACTTGATAAGAAATTAAATAAAATAGCAAAAATGAACACGGAGAGAAAAATTGTAAATAAATTCACTTTAATAACTATCGCTGACAATATTGTGATATTAGGAATAAATAGGAGAGAACTTGAAAATAAGGAAATCAAATTAACTGCGAAAGCATCAAAGGTAGTATTGGAAATTAATTAAGAAGAAATTATTACATAATTGTAACCCACAAACTAAGGGGATGATATTTACACATACGTTTAAATTAATGTAACAACCCACAATTTGAAAGCGTAACATTTTAGTTAGCTGGGAAATATCAATAAACAAAACTTAGTTTGAACTGAAGTACTAGAACAAATATAAACAGCTAAAAAACGATTTTATGCCTTACATCAGATGCTGTATTCCTCACTAACATCGGGAAAAAACGTTGAAAATTATAATAACGTCATAATTTTGTATTTATCTAATTATGGATATGAAACGTGAACATGAGCAAAGAGGAGCAATGATAAACTTTTGTTTTCTGAGAATAAGGTTTTAATTTACATACATTACGGTTTCCGGCCTATGGGCTTGATCAGTTTTTATTCTAGCCATATATTTTTTCAATACCGGATAGATACTTCTATCGTATCATATGCCTTATAGTCTAACTTGAGATTAGAACAAACACAAAACCCATAATGCATCACTGTAAAAGTGTATACCCAAATTTTACCAATGATACAGTTTTCGGCTAGGCGGGGAATCTAACCTGGGACCCTTAACTCAGTTGACATACACGCTACTAACTCAGCTAAAGTATAGGATTTTTTAGAATAAGGTGATGAGAAACATTTTAGACCCCATACATGATAATGGTCGGTGGAGGATTAAACATATTAGAGAATTACACCAGCTGCCAGGCCTCCACCGTGGTTCGGATCCCACGTTAAACTGTAGGTCCTCCATTTCATCTCACAATCACCCTACCACTACACATTAGCGTAAGTGCGTATAACCCGAACGGGTAGTAAGACGCGGTGCTAATAATAATAATACACCAGCTTTACACAGATCATGACATGGTAGCGGTAGTAAGAAGAGACGGAATCAAATGACGGAGACGTGTTATAAAAAGAAACACAGAGGTCATCAAGGATGTACACGAAGGACATCCGGAAGGAGAGATACCTTTGAGCTGATTAAGAAACAGATGGATAGATGATGTAAAGAGGGATGATAAGAGAGATAGGGGCCGAGAAATAGATGGATAGGGACAAGATAGGTTTGAAGCAACTGATAGGGTAGGGACCCTAGCTATTGATCAGCTTTTGTTTGATAGGCCAGATTAATAATAATAATAATAATAATAATCATCATCATAATACAAATATTTCAGGCCTTAGCCGGTAAATTATTTGAATAGGCATTGTAAATGTATTCAACATAACTTATACTCAGAGCTAGATGTAAAAACTATAGTTAAAATATTAAAAGAAGGATAACATGTATCCTCGGTCCCGGCAAAGATTTATCTGATTACCAAACCCTTCCTTCACCTCTGACAAGACATCTTGTGAATGTGAAGAATGCCAGGCCTCCACCGTGGTTCGGATTCCACGTTAAACTGTAGGTCCTTCATTTCATCTCACAATCACCCTACCATTACACATTAGCGTAAGTGCGTATAGCCCGAACGGGTAGTAAGACGCGGTACTAGTAATAATAATAGATAACATGCAGGATAGCCTATATAAATACCATCCAGAATAGTAAACCTTGTATTGTATCTATCAATTTTTCAGTCAACACATTGAGAGTTGTGTGGGGGACTAGGTGGTCTAGGGGTAAGGTGTCAAACTTCTGTATTAGGGGTCCGGAGGTCAAGCCTTGGTCTCGGCACAACCCTTCCTTCACCTCTGAAAAAGCGAGTGCTTTCACGCTTTGTGAATGTGAGGAATGCCGGGTCCCCACCACGTGGTTTTGAACCCACGTTAAACTGTAGGTCCCCTCTGCTTTTCACCATCATCATCTCACGTATCATACTATTATTTGAGGATAATGGAATTCACCTTAATGGTGTCCCCACCTCAGAAATGAATTCCTCCATACGCCAGGAGAGCAGAGGTAAGATAAGGTCACATCGATAAGATCTAGAGCATTCGTTATTGAGAGTTGTATAGGTCATACATGTTTTGAGTTCGTTATAAATACACAATTTCTGTCCTGATTCTTTAGTTGCTGTCATGTCATCCAATGTGAGTGCACTTTCTTAAACCCATCCTACTAAATCTGTATCTAGTCTAGTTTAGTACGCAATTTTTGAAGGCAACTTGTGTCCAAAGCTTAGTGGTGTCAATATAAACTTGCCTATAGAGTAAAAACGACAATTTCTTTTGAATATTTTGAATTCTAACCCTCTCAAGTGTGAAACTTTTTAGCTGCGTGAGTTGTATTACTAGTACTAACATCTTGAGCGAAACAGATAGTTCATGGTACAACTTAAAAGTGGATTATTTATTACAAATATTTCCCAAAGATTTTAGAGTCAACACTTTTTCTCATTTTGGGTTTGTTGAACCAAAATCTTTTTTTGAAAAAAATTTGATGGATTTAATTTAAAATTGTCTGTAATCAGGAGGTCCTTGTCTCGATAATCAAAAGTGACAGCCCTAGATCACATGACTTTTATGTATATAATGTACATTATAGTGTATTAATATTCCCTACTTTTCAGTTTAGATGATAAATAGATTTTACAGTCGTTTAGGGTTCCCCCGTTTGAGTACCTGTTGAACCGAAAAATAACTGTTTCTTAGGCAAGCGGTGTTGTCATATCCAGAAAATCTACGTATCACACTTCTAAAGCCAATTTATCTTTATACACAACATGCCACTCAACACCATTCTTATATGTTGTATTACAATATAAATACATTTGCACCTCCCTGGCAATGTTGGTCAACAAGTTAGAGTTGGAGGAGTTGGTCCATGACAGTTTGTGTTGGCTCAGTTTTTGTAGAAAATAAATATTCAACATAACATGTTTGAAGACATAGGAGGCTCTGCACATGCGTTAACGAGTCAGTCTTTATAATTAATGCCTCACGTATTTTGTTTTAATGTCAGTTAACCCTTTTTGGAGGTTAGTAGGTTTGCATGTTTTTTTAGCATCGCGTCTTATTACCCGTTTGGTTTATACACCTATGTAGTAATTACTATAATGCGTTATGAAAGAGGAGGGTTGAATCTATAAGAAGTGACACGCAATTGCGTAGAGGGAGAATGGAAAGTCTTCTAGAGGAAACCACCCTCAGTGCGCCCAACCAGGATCAAACCCCAATCTCCCCATCATCAGCAGACAGTCTATTGCGAGAGTAGCACCCTAGACCATGGGGCCATTGAATCGGGTATTTGCTTATTTTTCATGGTTATGGGGAGGATAGAGAAGTGTTAAGTTTGTTCTCAAAGTCTACGGATGGCATACGTAGAAAGCTATCAAATCTACTCTGAAAACATAGGCAATTCGTTATTCCCGTAAAGGCAACTTCATTTCTACGTTTAGCCAAAATATGACGAGTCCCCCACCGTTTTTTACGTTTTGGTTTTTTCTGCAAGAGTACACTTCCTGCCAACACAATACATTAAGAAACGGTAAGTAATTATGTCATCCCTATGTCCATAAATATGTAGACTGGTTAAAAACTAGAAGATGGCCCAGGATTTTTTTGGCCCAACAACTTGGCATAAATAAACATGGCTTACTTTTTCCATATGTTGGCTCTCAACATGTTGTTCAACACCTTGGGTCCAACTAGTTACATAATAAACAAGGTTTAATATAACATTCAGTATAACACGTTTTAATGCCCGTTTGGTGAGCTGTCGGAAAGCTGTATAATTTAATAACAAAGGATAAATGTGAATATCAAACAAATATCACCAGCATTTGACTGGACTTGTAAATTGATAGTAAGTCCATCAGTATTAAAATAACAATGGGAGAAGACAACACTTTACGAAGCCAGCGGTAATTTAACCGAAATTCAATAACCTAGGTATTGTCTGAGCATACCAGTTGAGTAAGCTTTTGATGAGTTAGCTCTAACTATTTGTGCCATTCAAATTTAAGTGGAAAATACTAGAATTTATAATTATTGCATCTATGTTTCTTGATTAGACCGATATTTTCAAGGCAAGGGGATGATAACATTATGTATTCCTATTTAATTATCCTTACGAATAGCTAATATTTCAATTGATTTTCAATTCTTAATATGTAGTAGGACTTTATTTATTATTAATATTATTATTATTATTATTAGCACCGCGTCTTACTACCCGTTCGGGTTATACGTACTTACGCTAATGTGTAATGGTAGGGTGATTGTGAGATGAAATGAAGGACCTACAGCTTAACGTGGAATCCGAACCACGGTGGAGGCCTGGCATTCCTCACATTCACAAGATGTCTTGTCAGAGGTGAAGGAAGGGTTTGGTAATCAGATAAATTTGTGCCGGGACCGAGGATTATTATTATTATTATTATAATTTTCATCACCGCGTCTTACTATTCATTTGGGTGATACATATATATGTAGACAACTAATTATACTAAAGTAAAAGGGATAGGAAGGTTGATTTTAGGGAACGTATCCCAACATCTGTGTGAAGAGAGAGTGGAAAACCATTTGGGGAAAACCATCCTTGGTACACTTAAACAGGATTCAAACCCTTACATCCCTGTCATTTTCAGTCCATTCTAGTCTAGTGGGATAGTGATGCCTAAGATTATGGGGCCATAGAAGTGGGTAAGAAATTTAATTTAAATTTAAATATAGCAACAAACCGTGAATGTTTTGTCAGAGGTGGCATGATTGAATCGCATTCTGGACCCTGGGGTAGGTGGAGAGGGGCGGGTTGGCGAGAATCCTTGAGATAATGGAAGGTTATTAATATACAGCTGTAGCCTGCTAGCGTGAATATTTCACTACCGTGATACATTTCGATGAAAACCATAGAGACAGTTTACTTTCACCAGAGGAAGAAACAAATGAAGACTTCAATAGGATTCATCTCATGGTGCTTTGTATTTCATCCCATTCTAGAGGACTAGAATTTCAATGAACTAAAGAGTCCACCAACTTGAATCACTCTGGTTCCCTACTTTGGATCACAATGCATACATGGGGGTTCTTGTATCCTGCACACACTATCACTTTTTGATCCAATGGAGTATATCAACACAAGAACTACAAAATAACATAACTTTTGAACAGACACAGCATCTAGCATGTTGGTCGTTGACTCATCACTAAAGCCTGGAGGTTTATGTAATTAGTCCAATTATATATTTTAATCCTGTCAGTTAGAAATGTTAAAGGAGGAATGTTGACGAATTAGGATATTTGGGACTGTATTTTCAGTTTTAATTTGGCATGATTTTACTTATTTTATGAACTATACATATGTTCAAAGATATTACATAAAATTACATATTTTGGTATTATTTCTATGCCTTTCATAGGGAGAATACTTTCGAATAATGTGTTACTGGTGTTCAGACAACCTGTACTTTGATAAAGGAATGCATCTAGTGATGGGATGGCATTGATTAAAGTCCGAAACAAGTATGCTGGCTAGTCAAAGAGGATTATAGTTGCTGTAACTTTACTTGGTGCCTGACGTTTCTCAACCTGTGACGGGGAGAGAATGAAGCGTCTCTCGCAGCGTGTCAGTTTGTAAATACAAGTCGGCGAGTTTTAAAAAACAATCATTCTTGAATCTGATTAGATCATTTCACTGTTGTCCTTTGGTAGGGAAACGTAACAGGTATAAAGTGGCAAGGTAGATAACAAATAACGAAAACGGAATCCAAAATATATCAATAAAATGTGATTTTATGTTTGTCACAATAATACTGCGCGTAGAGTGGTATTTTTAAAAGTCCCCAATATATATATATACGTGCAAGGGTAATATTAGTACCGGCTAGTATGTCAAGATCAAACATTAAACCTCAGACAGAAAAAAATAATTCTAGGAAACTAAGTTCAAAAAATCTAGAGTAATTTGATTTTCACTTTTCCCAAAGAGCTGGCAACAGTGGAGGT
Organism: Timema shepardi; assembly: GCA_902151425.1. Taxonomy (NCBI): domain Eukaryota; kingdom Metazoa; phylum Arthropoda; class Insecta; order Phasmatodea; family Timematidae; genus Timema; species Timema shepardi. Next base: position 80,523 of record CABFVX010000094.1, on the reverse strand, counting down.
TTCATTGATAGTTCGTGGTGTTTATATGATTTCTAAAATTGTTTATTTAATGCGATTTATTTGAATTCTTGAATTAATGGGAAATTTAAGCAGTGGAAAACAAACTAATAACAATACGTCTCGTTTAAAAGTAATTTGTATGTGTCCATATCTAGAAAAGCGTGTTTCTATCATAATTCCTTAAGAAATTTGCATCTTCAAAATTAAATTTTGTTTCTACTTTTTCCAGCTCATCCTTACAGTTGACTTAGTTCAAAATAGCTCAACGAGGGATTTCTCCTTCTAAAATACCAAATACCTCATATTTTATTTGTGTATTTTGTCAATTTGCGGACACAGAATAGCCATTCGAAATATAATTAGGGTTCAGCCTATTACCAAGTGTTTCTTGAACGAGCGATTCATGTGTCCATGATTCCTCTTACCCTTCTATAATGTTTTCTTTCAAGCTGTATTTTTTAAGTTTTCCACTACTATGTAGGCTACGGTCGATTTCACATACATCCGTACAGTATTGTTTGGATTGAAAATTGTTAACTCCTTCTACAACTGAAAGTATTTAATACTTGACTCAACTATTGTCACCTTATTAGCTTGCGGAATAACGGGTAAATATTATCTGAAGTGATCCCCCAACACTAAATTTTTCTCTAGATTGAAAATGATTATTAATCATAAGATTATACCTTATTCTGTCTGTAACAAATGATTGACTAAATATATTACATTTTTCAGGGCCATGGCTGACTCATTATATATTAGCAGTTTGGTTTCTGATTATGCTTGCATCATTCAATGTCATCCTCATCCTTTTGTTTTGCGTTGAGTGCAAAAATACATGCTGCTGTAAACTTGTCCTTGTCATATATATCTTGGACGATTTCCGAAAGGAGATGTAGAATCTTCCCCTAATTAAATTATTTCCACTTTCGTCCTCGTAGTAATAGTGTGCTTTGTACATCTTGGAGAGCCAAATTTTCACAAACAAAACAAACTTCTCAATGAAAATATAAAATATGGTTTCTCATATCTTCTTAGTCTCGGCCGATGAACCAAATTCGCAAATGAGGCAAAGTATTACCTGAGAGGATAAGTGGCATTTTCACTATAACAGCTTAGTTCTGTCAATGTATCCTCCCACAATCTTTCAAGTTTATTTTAATTAGAGTATCAAGTCATTAATTAGTTTGAATATATATATGCAAATGTAATCTTAAATTAAATTAGTATGATGAACGTAACCTGTGTAATTTATATTTGTCAAAAAAACACTTTTTTATTTACTAACATGAATAAGAAACAACAAACAATACTATGAAAACATCACTTTAATATAATCAGGAATTTCTCTATGGATCTAACTTGGGAATCTCTATTATAATTTCTGCTTGCTTTTGAAGTGCAAGTAACATGTCGAAAAATTAAATGGATTAAATAAATAAAGATTTTATTTTTATATTTTTTATTTTTGCTCATTTGTCAAGTTTGAAGGTTTTTCTCACCTCTTGGATGTTTTCCCCCACAATTTCATCAAATTTCAGCATTCTAGCTTATTGATAATTGCTAAAAATTCTCTTAACATATATACATGAATACATACAGATATCATTAGACTTTGATTAAAATAGATAATTATCATAATAAAATTGAAAAGGCACAAAAGCGCGGTCACCTGCAGCGCATTCATAGCACACATAGCACACATAGCTTGAAATGAACACGTCTTCAATTACTCTGATAATAGTTTAATAGGGATTTATAAATAACAATATTATACTCTTCTATGTAAAAAGTTTCTATATTAATTCAAATATGTATAAGTATAGATATCAAATTCCTTTATGTAATTTTTATATGCATTAAATATCAATAAAAAGTACTTTTTCCTTGAAATTTTGCCTCTAAGTACTATTCCAAACTTAACAACCTCTAAGTTTATTAGACTAAAGTTATTCAAATGGACAAAGCAGACCTACTGCAAAAATACTTTTGGTATTAAATAAATATTTTTGAAATGGGACAGCTCATAACTCTATTATTATCTGTAAAAGTAGACCGGATCTTTCAATCAGCGTTCTTTTAAACCCAAATAAATAAAGTGGTTAAAACATACTAGCCCAAAGAGAATATGTTTACCTTAATGCATCCGCTTTCGTTCTTAGTGAAATAAACATTTTATAAACAAAAAGTATCAGCCTCTTAACTTTTTGAGCGTGTTTAAAAACAGCATTATAATCACATTGCCACACATACTTTAGATAATGCCTATAGCCCTTGTGAAAGAAACATATGTTCTAACGAATTCACGTGAGTGCTGATTGAGTTTACATTCAAATATCCAAAACTAAACCTGACCATTACTTTTAACACGTTTGTATTTTCAATCTCTGCACGTGGTGGAGATGGGCTCTTAGTACCAGGAATATACTGACTAAGGCAACCTTTTAAACTTCGTGTACTGCCAACTGACACCACGTTTAAATGCTTTGGATTGAACTATTTATTAAACTGTAAGTAGTGTGTCCAAGCTATGTCGAGTTAATCATAGTACTCTCATAACCATAAGACTATTGATTATTGCTGGGAAATTTGACATTATAACATTTTTATTAATTTACAGCTAAAATGTAGACGATTAAAAACAATTAAAATAAAACATTATTTTATTTCTCACATTTTATTTTTTTAATTTATCTTATCTGTTGACATATTTTAACCAATCTTATAAAATAGTTTGTTAGCCAAGTAAATGTTTAGTAATATATGGGGAGATAAAAGAAATGTATATTTTTAGTTTCAAACAAACATCATCAGTCACATATTCTTACACACCATTCTCGTGTCAGACTGTATTGAAAGTCACCGGGACGTCATAGTTTGAATCCCCTTTGAAAGTAATGAAGATTTTTTCCCTAAAGGTTTTCCAGCTCTCCCTAGACGCAAACGTGGGTATCTAGACCTCCTGGCTTCTCCATCACTAACCACTATCAAAATTTACGTATGCGTATAGCCCGAACCGGCATTAAGACGCCGTGAAAAAAGTAATAAATCATTCCGATATTTTAAAATGTACATAAAATATTGTGCTGATAAATAATGTATTGTAACAAGAGGGAAGCAATTTGGAGGAAATAATTTACTCGACAGTGGAGGTTTTGAGTAAATTTTAAGATCATCTTTTTATCTACGTCAATGCCAGGTCTCCACCGTGGTTTGGATTCCACGTTAAATTGTAGGTCCCTCATTTCATCTCACAATCACCCTACCATTACACATTAGCGTAGGTGCGTATAACCCGAATGGGTAGTAAGACGCGGTGCTAATAATAATAATTTATCTACGTCGGCTACTAAACATGTTTAACCTTTGGCAATAGCGTTTAAGATGAGACCATCATTCATTGTTATAGAAGGTAGTAGATTCCTACTTTACACCAGATGATTATAATTTGCATCAATTAAGTATTTTACTTATTGAATCGCTGAACCATGTATACGGGTTATATTTTTCTGGAATCACCCCAGTGAGCTTTGTGACAGTTCCTTGCCTCGTTTTTCTTGTAGAGTTGGTATTTCTTGAAACACGCCTTTTTTCAAGGCTCAAGAAAGTTAAGAATGTATAGATGCTAATTTTATAATAAAAACGTCCATTAAATTGGCTCTCGTCTTCCCATTTAATAATTTGGATTAATTATTTTGAGTACATCTCTAACACACCATGCAGAATGGGCTGGGTATCCATCCGTATTTCTGATACAACATTGTCTGGGTGGTGTCCAGTGGAACGTCTTATGTAATCAAACTCTCCAATGTGTTGGTGAAAATGTTCTCATCCCCATTTAATATTGAAGAAAATAATTATTAATTAATTGGTCCTTGATGTTGAGCTCATAAAGATCAACGCAAATCATGAAATTCATGTCATATAATTCTTGGAGAATGTGATAATTTATTTTGTGCACCACATATTACCAGCTATTCTGGCTATCTGCTTCATATTGTTGGGGTTAACTTAAAATAACCCCAATGGATTTGTCACACACTCCTTATGGTGTGTCCAGGGTTTTTACTGGGAGTGCATTTCATTATCATTAAAATTTTCTCATTTCTCTAAAACTATAACCCTCACACCCTATTCTTAAAACTAAGCACTATCAATCAGTGTGATACATTAAATTATAAAAACAGGGAGATAGAGAATATATATTTGATTTTAATTATTTTTATTTTATTTTTATCATATAGGTCTACAATGAGTAAAATGAATTATTTAACATGCGTGTCTCTGTGTATTTGTTTGCTCCTTGTTTCTTCTTGTGAATTTAAAATTAATAGAAAAAAATTGACACTCACATTAATAACCACCCTAAAAGGGTAAATAATTAAAATGGTTCCTGGGGTAGCCCTAAAAATAAAGAATGAAGGTATTGTATCACAACTTATTGTGTATTTTCTCCTCTCTTCATCAACTCCAAATGTAAATATTAAAATTAAAAATATATTTTCCCCTATATTCATAAAGTCAAAGTAAAACGAATTGAATGAAATAATTATTTTCCTCTCTTAATCAAATCCAAATGAAAAGCATTAAAATTAATTTTTTTTTTCTAATCAATTCAGAGCACAACGAAACATATTTTGTTCTCTCTTCAAAAGTCCAAGTATAAAGCATTAAATTCAATACTTCTTTTACCCTCTTCTCGTCAAATACAATTGGAAGACATTAAACGCAAAATCTATTTCTCTCTCTCTTTATCAAATCCAAGTGGAAGGGACTAAACGCCAACATTATTTTTACTCACTCCTCAAATCTCTGAAGAGAAAGCATTAAACGCAAAATTTATTTTGCCTCTCTTCAGCAAACCCAAGCTAAAAGAATTTATTTTGGCCTCCCTCAACATTAAACTCAAAATTATCTTTTCATAAATTCTAAGTAAAACTCGTAAAGTTAATATTTTACTTGTTGTTGTGCTATTCCACTTTTAAGAGAGTTTAAAATGGATCAGTTTTCATAAAATATCTTAAATTTGGTCTTTAAATTTTTTGGTGTTATTAAGAGGACCAGTAGAAAATATATATAAATTTTTAATAAGCTTAAAATTAAAAGTCAATATATTTCATATAATCTAAAATTCACTATACATCCACTTGAATCTATAAATACGAATATACTGTGTAACTTACAATTCTAATCTCTAAACATCATTATAAATAAATGTAAGCCTACCATTAGATATATAAACATTGATGATTTATGAAGTAGGGTAGAATTCGATTCTTATTGATTACTTATCATAACTTTTATGATTATAAGCTCTATATTATTTAAACTAGCATTATTGGAGGTAAAAACACATATTGAAACTATAGGCATCCTAACAATAACCAACATTTGTATTGAAATATTAGGTTTATTGCTTCTTAATGTTTGTAAAAATGAAACTAGAATTAAATAATGCCAATAAGATGATAGGTTGGGCCCTATATACATTTAATCCGATTTAGAAACAGAGAAGGTTTGATTCTATAAAAAAATATCTTTACTTGGACACATCTAGAAAAGTTGCTTAGACCTAATTTAATTTGAAGAGGAAATAAATCGTTTGTTTTAAATTTATGAGGTTACTACGCGTAGATTTATTTTGTTGTTTGATAATTGTGTATAAGTTTCTAACGAGAAAAATTTATATTTTTTTATTTGAATGGAAGTTGATTTTTTTTATCAAATAGTTATGATCTTTGTTGGAAACAGTTTTTGAGCCGGTCCAGGACAGGTTCATTACAACAATACTACCCAACCTAACAAAACCTAACATTCTTAGACGGGTAAAAGGTTAGGGTTTGTTAGGTCGGGTTGGATGGTAGAAATGTATATTTGTGTCAGTTAATAATTCTACTAAGTAAATTATAAGGTGAGAGTAAAATAAAATAGTTCTATTTTAATTGAATAAATTCCCACAAAATGTATACACTCCATTTTGTTTACTATAATTAAGCTCTCGACAAAACTCACTGTAGATCTGTTTATGTTTTTAGCACTGCGTCTTACTACCCATTCGGATTATACACTTATGTAATAATTACGCTAATAGTTGTATAAATTAGGAAGGTTATATTTATAGGTAGTGTAGACGCCTTTTAATTGGGATAGATTGGAAAACCATTTTGGAAAAAAACAACTCACTCATTACACCCAACCTAGACCCAAACCTTGATCCCCCCATCATAGGCAGTCTAGTCTACTTTCAGAGTAGCACCTTATACCATGTTGCCACCGAAGCGAGCAACTGTATTTTTGAAAACATTTTACCACAATAGATAAAGGCACTAAAGTGTTTATTGCATCTTTGTTAATTTTCACGTCCCCCTTATATGAAGAAAGTGTTATAGTTATTTTCACCAATATAAAGTTCTAGTAGTCATTTCTCATAATAATGTCGGTAATATAAATAATCATCAAACAAATTCAGCACTTATTTAGCCATTTTAGTTATAGAATCACTACATTTGGCCTAAATTATGCTAAGTTGACTCAATCTTGTTTATCTTAGCGTATGGTTGGACTAACTTTCTTCTAGATATTTATGAAGGAATTTATAAAGCCAACAAGTAAGTTCACCTTTTAAATTATTTTTTTCATTTTCATTATTCAGATTAGAGAAAATTAGAAATACCGCTAACATTTTCGAAGCATTGGATATTGGCTGGTGTGTCAAAATGTTGTATACCTACTATAGATCTGATTTTGATTGGTATGTACTGCTGTACTGTGATTAGTGAAGACATTTTAAGATACGGTCTAAGTATATAAATTTCAAAACCACTTATTTTACTCTTTACGCGTTGAATGATTTCTTCACTAGGGAGTGACTAAGAAAATTATAATAAGAGGCATAAAGCAGGAGAGAAAATACCTTTTAATACTCAAAGAAGATTTCCTTGATATTGAGAACTAAACAAATCTTTAACAATAGTTAGGGTTTTTTCATTTATTCAATGTATTCAACGTGCACTTTTTGAACCTACTGATTATATAGGCAAATTACTTATAAACTAACTTATATCTAGAACAAGCACACAATCCATTCCCCGGCCGTTAATTCATCACTGTGAAAGGGGAAACCCACATTTCACCAATGATAAATTCTTTGGGCATGCCAGGAATTGAACTCGGGACCCTTAGCTCAGTAAACACTCGCTACCAACAGAGCGTAGGCTTTGGAAAAGAATATTTAGGAATTTGAGATGACAACAACCCTATGAATTACGTAAGTTCAAGATTGGTTATTTGTATAGAGGCGTTGCGAACATTTTATCTCATCACTCTGAGAAATTTGGATTAGTTATACATCTAATAATGAAATCAAAGTCTGACATCTACCAGAAATAATAGGCCCTGCCATGATATAATGAAATACCTACAATATGGACTCTTTGTATTTCGACTCCACACAAAGTTTTGGTAAAAGTTTGATTTCACTAGGAATTATTTTTACCATTTGGTGACCTCGGTGGTCTTGGGGTAAAGTTCTCACCTTAGGATCAGATGTTCGTTGGTTTATATCCAGCTAGGGTCGAGGGATTTGTCCTGAACGATAAAAACCTAGCACAAATTCCTTCAGAGGAGAAGTAAAGCAGTCGGTTCCATGTTGATTGTGGCATGTAAAAGAACCCTGGAAAGTATGTGAAAATATATTTCCTGGCAAAATTGGGAGACTCTTTCACACTCGATCATAGTAATTAAATGTGAAAGGCAATGGGGAACCATCAAACTTTCTGAAAAACCCTAGTACATGGGACTTATGCCAGATGGGGCAGGCAGAACTAACCAGCTTAAGGGATGAGTACATGTATGATGCCGAATTGATAGAAATATCATCAAACCAGCATTCGTGTTGCCTTACAAAGAAGAAAAAAAAGAATGGCTTTTAGTAAAATAAATATTTCCTTTGATGTGTTTCACCTAGAACTTAACTAAACTTAAAGGAAAGATTTATGCAAGACATATCACATTTTGATATATTATCTAACGTTTAGGAGACTTTACATAACCATTCTAGATTATAAATATGCGTTATAAATATTTTTAATACAGAACTTTTTACAGTAGAAAATTGAAACTTAAAATGGTTAGGTGATACTTTTTGGGGATAATATGTAGACTAAAAAGCTGGCACTTTATACATACTGATTTGATACTTTTTTTTACTAAAGATATTATACTTCTATCATGTATGTATATTAAGATGACACTTGTTAGTAGATAAAAGTGGGGGCCTATAAAATATAAAGAAAATAAATTTTAGATTTCCAATTTACGGTGTAGAATAGTACTTTTAATACTATTTATGATCTTTTCTTCAATATTTAAAATGACCCGCCTCGGTGGCGTAGTTTGCTAACGCGCTGGTCGTGTTGAGCTGCTCGACTGCTGAGGAAAGGGAGATCGAGCTTCGAATCTCGGTCGGGTGAACTAGGGGTGGTTTTTCCTAAATGGGTTTCCACACTCCCTCCACGCAAATGCGGGTTCACTTCCTCTAATTCAACCTTCCCAATTCCTAATCCATTAGCGTAATTAGTACTTAAAGCGTATAACCCGAAAGGGTAATAAGACGTGGTGCTAAATAATAATAATAATATTTAAAATGAATATTTTGGACTTAAGATTGGTTACATTTACAATTTGGTAAGTTTTAGAGAATAAAGATAGGTTTTTTTGAACATTTTACTTAAGAGGTACTACAGTTAATATCAATGGGTGATTGTAGCGTTAGTTATTAATAATAATACTATTATTTAGCACCGCGTCTTACTACCCGTTCTGGGTTATATGCTTTAAGTACTAATTACGCTAATGGATTAGGAATTGGGAAGGTTGAATTAGAGGAAGTGAACCCGAATTTGCGTGGGGGGAAAGTGGAAAACCATTTAGGAAATCCCCCCCTCCCCCCCTAATTCACCCGACCTCGATCTTCCCGTCCTCAGCAGTCGAGCTCAACACGACAAGCGCGTTAGCCAACTACGCCACCAAGGCGGGTCGTTAGTTATTAAATTAGGAAATTGATTACTTAACACTTTTAGATAATACCTGTTGATTAGATGATTGATTAATTAATAATTTTAAATAATATTTTTTGATTAGAAAATTCATTCTCTTATATCATTATTTAATACTTTTAGAATAAGAAAATATTTAATTCAACATTTAATTGATAAGTTGATTATTTTTATCCTAGAGTGTTTTGTCCTTTACATCAATGTTATTATTATTATTATTATACGATTTATTTACTTAATCTATAGTATTAGGAACCTGAAAGTTAATTGAAACACTTACAAAAGTACACCACCTATCCCTATCTTGAGGTAGCTCTATCCAGTCCACCTCATTACAACCGGTTTATTCTAATGCTATCCTCCTATCTAGGTCTTCACAATGGTCTCCTCTCATTGGGTTTGCCTGTGGATCTTCTGAACATGATTATAGATTCTTTCATTCGCGCTGCATGTCCTGCATACCGTAATTTGTGAGATTTGATCATTCTAAAAACGTCTTGTGATGAGTAGAAAGTATGTAACTCATAATTAAATAACCTCCTCCACTCGTCAATATCCTCATCCCTCTTTGAACCAAATTCCATCCTAAACACTTTGTATTCGAACACCCTAAATTTCTTTTCGTCACGTATCCTAAGAGATCAGCTTTCAAAACCAGAGAGAAAACCAGTAAAAATTTGTTTCTGTATATTCTGAATTTTACATTCCTTGGAATCAGGCAGTATGTTAATAACTGACAGAGTAATACTGCATTATTTTCCTAATTTACAGTCTAATATCTTTATTGATTAATAAAATTGTACCTAAATATTTAAATTCATTAACTCTGTCAAATGATATGTTGATCGAAGTAATCTAAATTATTGTCCCTAATCTGTGCTATCTCTGTGATCATATTCTAGTATTTTCAGCGTTTACTTCTAATTCTATTTCTTTACATGCCTCTAATAAAATTTCAGCATTTCTTGCAACATTTTCCATTCACCCAACAAAGCTAAATCATCTGCGTATCTTAATTGCTGCATTACACCGGTTAATGTCAAGACTTTCTTACTCTCTTGAATTACCCTAATAGCATTTTCTAAGGCTAGATTAAAAAGTAGACATGCATTGTTTCACTCCAGCATGGAACGGCCTCTTTGTCTAATGGTCAACATTCCTGGCTACTAGTTTAGGGGTCCCAGGTTAGACTCCCGGTGCGACCATAGTTATTTTCCTCGAAGGGGAATCATTTCTATGGTTGCTATGGTCTGGTTAATTAGGCTTAAGCTGGGTTTAAAACTGCTGCTCTTTGTCTAGTGGTCAACATTCCTGGCTACTAGTCTAGGGGTCCCAGGTTAGACTCCCAGTGCAACCATAGGTATTATCCTCGAAGGGGAATAATTTCTATGATTTCTATGGTCTGATTAATTAGGCTTAAGCTGGGTTTAAAACTGCTGCTCTTTGTCTAGTGGTCAGCATTCCTGGCTACTAGTCTAGGGGTCCCAGGTTAGACTCCCGGTGCAACCATAGGCATTTTCCTCGAAGGGGAATCACTTATATGGTTGCTATGGTCTGGTTAATTAGGCTTAAGCTGGGTTTAAAACTGCTACCTGCACCACATGATCAACATCTCATTGGCCCAAAGGTACCTCACCTACATGGTGTCCTAACCTAAGAAAAAGGTTACATATCCACTACTGCTAGTAGAGGATCAGGAATGATTAGCTGATAAATCCCGGTATCATGAGAAAAAAACACTTATAATTGTTTATTTGTAAAGATCTGACAAGTGACATTCAACCAGTTTTCTGCTACGCGTGTCTGTCAAACATACCTCTATAAGTTTGAAAAGTGTTTGGGTACCCCAAACTTAAGTAAAATTTCATATAATGTGCTCCTTTTAATTGAATCATACGCCTCTACTTTATATTATAATATTTGGACTAGAAAAATGGATCCTTTAACATTTGAGATGATTTTTTTATTTTTAAATGGTGTGACATTTAATTACTGTAGATAAATTGGGTAATATTTTTTAATTCTTAAGAGATAATCTGCTTGTAGGTAGTATTGTTATCTTAAAATTAGCATTTATAAAAGTTAATTCGTCTTTTTGTTCTTATAAACATTTAACTAAATATCTTTGAGATTAATTTCTATACAACTACAGTTTACTCTTGAAAAATTATTTTTTAAGCCCAAACAATCAAACTACCAGTCATTTACACTTATATTCGTCAAAATGTACACCTTAAAAGAATAAATCATTTGACAAGATAATTAGTACAGCATTATATTTCCTCAAGGAGTAATCGTGTTCATCTGTAGCGCTTACTTATCGTTTATCGGAGATAAATCACTCATTAGGGGTTATAGGGTGACCTGGAGGTCTAGGAGTTAGGTGTCAGACTTCTGTGATGGCGGCCGGGGTTCAATCCCCGGTCCCGGCACAGATTTATCTGATTACCAAACCCCTCCTTCACCTCTGACAAGACATCTTGTGAATGTGGGGAATGCCAGGCGTCCACCATGGTTCGGATTCCACGTTAAACTGTAGGTCCTCCATTTCATCTCACAATCACCCTACCATTACACATTGGCGTAAGTGCGTATAACCCAATCGGTTAGTAAGACGCGGTGCTAGTAATAATAATAGGGGTTATAACTACTTAAAATCTTCAGTCAGCAAAACTTCTGTCTCAATATTATAGTTTAAAAAAAAAGTGTACCCCAGCTCTCTTACATTTATTTTAATGAAATAATCTTACCATGCATTAACAAAAACAGTATGTCAATACAAACATAATAGACATAACTAATGGTGGAGAACATAGAGGGGGAAGAGGGGGAGCTGTAGAATTGTTACCATACAGTAAACATGAGTCATCTACAGGGGGGTGGGGGACTTGTATCTTGAGGAAGGTGGGGAAATTGTCTACCAGGTTTCATTTGTGAAACTGGCCCATTCCATTCTGGTCTAGGCATCTGTCGTCTTGTAATTGGTAAGCTATAGCACCCCACTAAGGCGTGTTATGTCTGAATGAAACCGGCTCAACCCCATGTTTAAATATATTGTGGAAAAATCCCTCAACGTTATTATTCAGATCAAGCCAACACACCCCTTTTTTCTTAGCTTCTTGTATAATCTATTATACAAACCAAGCTATGTTGCTCTTTCTGAAACGTAGACATAAAATTAAACGGATAAATATCAATAAACTAAAAGAATATGTCGAGATAATTATTAATGTAATGTATATAAAATTACATAAATGTGTGGTAGTTGTCTTTCACTGCGTCTTAGTACCCGTTTGAATTACACGCATACTACATTAATTATAATACCTTTAATGGTGTAGGAATGAGGACGGTGCTATTTATGAGAAAATTAAGTCGCATTAGCGTGTATGGAGTGTGGCTAACCATTCACAAAAAAACTATATTCAGTACAGTTGATCTGGTGGTCTAGGGGTAAGGTGTCATACCTCTGTGCTAAGGGTCCGGGGTTCAATCCTCGGTCCCGGCATAGATTTATCTGATTACCAAACCCTTCCTTCACCTCTGACAAGACATCTTGTGAAGGTGGGGATTGCCAGGCCTCCACCGTGGTTCGGATTCCACGTTAAACTGTAGGTCCTTCATTTCATCTCACAATCACCCTACCATTACACATTAGCGAAAGTGCGTACAACCCGAACGGGTAGTAAGACGCGGTGCTAATGCTAATAATAATAATAATAATAATAATAATAATAATAATAATAATAATATCTTCAGTACACCCCATTGGGAATAAAAAGCCGATCTCCCAGCTAACGGCATTCCAGTGCAAACATAATTGTGATTACTAGTGTCTGTCCTTGCACTTAAGCCTAAAATTTACTTTGATAAAATCTAGACAAGTGATAGGAATATCATATCTGTCATAAAACAAGGGTTTCAGATCTCTTCCCAACATATCTAGTAACTGTAAGGATTAACTGCTTCAGTGTCCGAATGCTCTAAGGTATTACTATTGTGTTAGACTATCCTGCTGATAAGGGGGAACGGGGTTTGGGTCCCAGTTATGTACAATGAGGGTGCTTTTTCCTAAATAGTGTCCCTCTCTACTTCCATACAAATGTGAGTAGATTAAATCTAAAATGCTTCTTTATTCTTCCCTTCCCCAATAGAGTAATTATCACACATGAGTTTGACCTGACCAAGCTATATAACGTGATGATACAAAAAAACCCAGCAAGGATTAATTTAAGACATTTATTAAAGTAGTGCAGTTATTTCAGTTTTGTTGTGCATATCTTTGCCTAAGGGGTTGATCTCTATTCAGTATAGTGGAAAGGATAGCTTTCCCAATGTGTTTTTCTATCCTCTTTCTCACTCTCTCCCGTTAAAAATAAAAATATACGTGAGCTATATATAGAGACACCGAAATTTCGCGAGACGTGTTTTTATGAACTTTTACCCAGCATGTTAAGATTACTATCAAAAATATTTAAATAGAGTTGGAGAATTTTTGAAAAAATAATACAATTGAGAAATAAAACAAAATAAAATCTTTTCACGAAATTGACCCTTTTGCCTTTTAAATACGAATTATTTCCAATTTTGTTGATTTAAGTATGAATTAACACTAAAAAACCACGTCGTTGTTTATCTTTATATTGCAATGGCCTTAAAAATTAAAAGTAACAACTGGTCTTGTACAAAATAATAAACCAAAGATTATTAGTAAGAGAAGTGTTTGAACTGGCTACCTTTTTGTCTCCAAAGACAAATATTTAAAGAAGAAGAAGATACTAAAATTAAGGTAGATTGATATCGTTTTATCTTCATGTCTTTGGTCTTTCCTCTCACATCACTATTAAGTAACGTTATTTTTGAGTGTGATGATTAAGTGTTGTTATATGGAAAATGATTTAATAGATTAGTGAGTCAATAAAATAAAACATGCCTAAATTTTACGTATTTTTGAAATAAAACTTGAATATTCAAAAAATAGCGTTTAATTATTTTTCAAATTGATATTATTTTAATCATTACAATTTTGTTATTTTTTGTGATTTTGTTCCTTTTATAAATATGCCTACACAAGTCTAAATATTTCTAGTGATTACTTAAACTTGTGATTTCAAGTCAAGGCCTTCATAATTGTATTAGATATAATTTTTTGGGATTCTTACGAATCTAAAGAATCCCGAATAACATAGAATTCTAGGAATTCAGAGAATCAATGATTTCTGTGTCCCATCTCTAGTTTTATCTTGATCACCCTTTTAATTACCAGCTACTTATTATTATTATTATTATTATTATTATTATTATTATTATTAGCACCGCGTCTTAATACCCGTTCGGGTTATACGCACTTACGCTAATGTGTAATGGTAGGGTGATTGTGTTATGAAATGGAGGACCTACAGTTTAACGTGGAATCCGAACCACGGTGGAGGCCTGGCATTCCTCACATTCACAAAATGTCTTGTCAGAGGTGAAGGAAGGGTTTGGTAATCAGATAAATCTTTGCCGGAACCGAGGATTGAACCCCAGCCGCCAGCATAGAAGTCTGACACCTTACCCCTAGACCGCCAGGTCACCTGCCAGCTATATAGTTTAAGCTTTTATAAAACAAAATTAGACCTATTTGTAAAATAAATGAAATACATAAACTAAACAGTATTATAATTATTTATTTAGTATTATTAGGTTAATAATTATGTTCACGATTTGTGTTTATTGCTGTAAAATTTAACTGACAATAATGATAGAACCAAGTAGGAAGAACACTAAACTGGTATAGTTTAAAGAAACTCCATCCTACCTGTAAATAACCGAGATTAAATATAAGAAAATCTATTCAAATTACATCATTTTATTTTAAAATAAAATAGTATTAGTGTTTNGTAGCTTATACACATTTTCTTCATAAAACAGGGACAAAAGGTCGATTAGAGTACATAAAATTGGGAGCAATTTATTGGATGAAGATTTGACACTGATAAATGAAAAATTAGGCTATTAAGTATGTGCTTTCTACACTTTTTGATTTCCCTTCTTCAGTTGAATACAATATTGAGGGATTACCTTCAAATATACTCAACTAATTTTGTTAACTTAAAATAGGGAGTACCCGCTTGGTGGAAACGAGTTTTAAATCGACAATCTCTATTTGGACTAGAATACCGAAGACGAGAGTATCGGGGTTCGATTCAGATCGGGTCACTGAAGATTTTTTTATCAACTACACGCTAATGCGGGTGAATTTCCTCTAAGCTAAACCTTCATAATCCATAACCCGTTAGTGTAATCAGTATATAGGCGTACAAACCGAACGGGTAGTTAGACGTGGTGATAAAATAATGGAGTAAACTACAACTTAAAACTATCATATTGGTATACAAATTTTAAAAGAATACTCAGAGTTGAATCTATCCTAGTTTCTTAAACCATAGCTGAAATTATTTTTTAATAGAAATATTACTTATCTATTTCAAATATATATATATATATATTTATATATATAAATAATATATATATATTATTTATATATATATATTTGAGCAGTGACTCAAAACTTAGCTAGATCCTTGTTGATAGAGTTTGGTTCGAGAGTTCATGACATTTGTTATAGTTCAGAAAACAAGCTTTCTCATAGTAAAAAGAAACTTTTTTTTACACACAGGTATACTGAAATTCTACTTTCAAAATTTAAATATACTTTTAAAGCTATCGATAAAATACCACTTAATTTGAATATAAGTATGTACGTAAATAAAATTCACTCTATATTTTTTTTTATCGAAAATTCACTAAAATAATTAAATTATAAATATAAAAAATAATTTTACCAGAGATACAAACTAGTATTTTAATTTTACTCAATTCAACTATCACAGTTTGGAGGTCATCCAGCTAGCTTTTGTAGAATGAAGGGCCAAAAAACAAAATATTAACTAAATAGTTTATTTGTATCACAAATTTTAGACTTAGATGAAAAATCAGCATTCGTTTCACTCGTATTAAATATTTTTATAAGTGTATTTCAATAACTCTATGATATTAATATAGTATATTTCTGTCACAAAAAATTGTTTTAGTATAATTTTACAATTAATCTTATGATACATATAAGATGGTACCGTTCAATCCATTAGATATCCCGACTATCTATACCTTAACAGAAATGTGTTTATCTCCATCCCTTAGAGCGGGAAAATTGTGTTGTTGTAGATTTTATAAGTACTTGAGTATTAAAGGATTATTTACTATTTTTATTTGTTTAAAAAAAAGTAGCCAAATAAAAAGGATTGATTCATTTATGACTTTCTCTGTCCTTCCATGCATTAAACTCGCGACAAACGAAGTTCAACCAAATGGAATACATCGTATTAGGGTTTGGTCACCATTCACTGAAAGGAGAAGGAAACTATTTTATCACACAACTCCATTTTTAAGTACTGCTATACACATTGGTAATGGAAAGGTTTATTTTTTCTAGTATACTGGGATTCCCCTCCCTTTCAATAAGTCCTATTTGTCGAGCAATGCATTTTTGAAATGGCTGTTGACCGTAGATAAAGTACCATGGTATCAATCATACTCCCACGGTCACAGCTTCCCTACTCTGCCATTTACCTAAATGGGATTTAGAGCTCCTATATGAAACTATCGTAGCTTATGGTTAGGTTGCTTAGATGAAACAAAGTGCGTTTGCTTTGTTAATTGTATACCATTTCTTGTAAATAACATCCAAAGAAACAAAGTCTTGTTCTCGAGAAACAATTTAAAGTATTGTGTAAGAATTTTTATAATTGTCAGTTAATGATACATCCTTCATAGGTGGCCACAGGGATAATACGCCTGTCTATAACTCTAGAAGTTTGGGGTTAAGCCCTGCAGGGTGCATTAAGAGGGATTTTAAAAATTAACGTCCTTATCCCCGTTTACGGGCGAGTGTTGGTTCAGTTTATCTGGAATACTTTCCTCGTATTCATCCCCTTGGATTTAGGTTTTAACAACCTTGTAATGAAAGTAAAATTATATATAATATACACTATTAGAAAAAAAATCTAGCGTAGAAATCGAAGTATGAAATTAACCACTTTATAATTGTTTGTAATTTCCATAATTTGCACTATATCACTAGAATAACATTGAAGAGATTTTCAAACGCAGTTTACACTCAATATCACGCATAGAAATATAAGATCTCATCATCACCTATCACACTCTTTAAATCCTGAACATTAAAGAAATTATCCTCACTTTTCCTTCTCCATAAACTCACAAACTCACTCACTCACTTTTTTGTATAAAAACTTATTTGTAAGCTCGCACCTGGTAGCTCCCTGTTATTCCTCGAAAAAGAACTGTTTATAATCCACACAAATGCAGGTAACAGCAGCACGGCGGCGGTAGAGGTGGCGCGATGGACTGGGTAGATTACGGGCAGCGCGGCGGAGTGATCTTCATTGCCCGAGCCTAGCTAACATCTGCTCCAAGACTGCACTGGCTCCCTATTTGAACTGACGTGGCCGTGGACGCTTCACCGTTGTTGCCTGAAACGACACCGGACGCCATATTCCTCGACGGAGCGCACCCACCACCGCCCACTCTTCTCTCTTTCTCCCACCCTTCTCCCCTCTTTCTTGTCTCATTCCATCAGGAAGGAGCACTTTCCAAAAATTCACGTGGGGCCAAAATGCTGTTCTCAACAAGAAAAGAAAATCCATTCTTTAACTGGCTCTTAGTTTTATTAATAAAAGCGTTACCTCAGGGTTTCTTTGTCTGATTTTATTGCGGAATTCTCTCTTCGACCTTATTAAGAGGATGTAAAGCTATGCAACTGCACTGGCCGTGATATTCACTCAAGACAAAGAGTATATATATATATATACAAATTAATATTTTTCATCCCCTTGGTAAAATGTATAAATTTATTGACTACAGATCAAAAGGAACCGCTAGCTGGGTAATAAACAAATTGAGTATTTAGCTCTTGGTTTTTTCAACATTAACGATAAAAATTCCTTATATTAATAGTGTTTGACATCTGTATTGTTTGGTAAATCCTTATTTAAGTTAGTAAGTATCAATATAGAACGTTAAATCCTTAAAGTAAAATCTTTAATATATCATACCACCTTGAAATGAATTTATTTATAGCCATATCTCAAGATGAGACATTTTTTTTCATGAGTTGTCCTAAATGATCTGTATTAGGTGTTCTGAGCTTACAGACTTACAGAGAACGTAGTTTAATAAATAGGTGGTAACACAGACAAAATACAAATAATAGAAAAAAATTATCTTATTTTTCTAAGCCAAGGGATTATTTTAACTAATACTAGTTTCGTAACTACACGACGTTTAAATATGGTGAAGTGAACTTATAATATTTCCTTAGGGTGCAAGATTGAGAGCTGCTCATAATTTTGATTTTAGGTGAATAGAACAAAGTGAACGTTAAAGGATTGCTAAAACATTTCAAAGTTAAGATTTTCTGACAAGTAATTGAATAAATGATTCTATGGACTATTTTAAACAATTATTATTCATATAGAATTGTATTTAAGCCTGCTAACATAAATGTACCGATTGTATTATATATATATATGTGTGTAAAGTACTTTATTTTGACACAGAAATTACCTGAATTGCTATATTTTCCAGTTTAATTAATAATAACAATCATTCAATCTAAAGTTATGACCAATAATACATTAATAATATCGAGATCATTGATCACGGGTAGTAAATTTCAAGCCCTATAGTCTGGTGTGTCAGTGATAAATACGCCGAGGCTAAAATTACAACTAGGTGTACAAAGGATGTTTTATTTCCTAAATGGTTTCACACTATTATTTCACGCAAATGTGGGTAGTGCACGTAATAAGATTTAAACGGTCATATGAGCACTGGTTTGTAGGACTAACGAGGCTAACAAGACATCGGTAAAGGTTTTTGTAGATGTTTCTGTAGTTATAACGTTAGGCTCCTTATCCGAAAAACTAAAAGTCTTAATAACCCAGCCTTCAATTTGAGTGGGCCTTGCGTGAAGCCTTGGACATTTCTTGATAAATAAAATATTAGTCAGCTTTGTTAAACAACATACAAAATTAATCAGGAAAACTAGTCATTTTAGTTACTAGAAGTAATTATTATTAGCACCGCGTCTTACTACCCGTCCGGGTTATACGCTAATGTGTAATGTTAGGGTGATTGAGAGATGAAATGGAGGACCTACAGTTTAACGTGGAATCCGAACCACGCTAGAGGCCTGGCATTCCACACATTCACAAGTTGTGATTAATACACGTCTTGTCAGAGGGGAAGGGTTTAGTATCTAGAAGCATATATTTAAATCAAATAACTGCCAAGTTTACAATGTATTCATACGCTCATAAATAATTTGGATGAAATAGTGAAATTTAGAATGGATTTATAATATCAAGGAAAAATGCGCTCCTCAACTAAATAGATACAAAGTATAATTTTATCTTGGCGATCGGCGTATAACCCGAACGGATAGTAAGACGTGGTACAAAAAACAAAACACCTTATAAATCAACTTCACAACATTATTTAAGACATTAAATATAAATTCAACTTCAGTTGTGTATCTAAAGATAATTAGGTGAATAGTTTATCATCCTTTACACATGAGAATATGGTGCTTAGTTAAAAATCTTACACTTTGAATACCAGTCTCTCGGTTATCAAACCAAATGTTGTAAAACAAAATTTTAATATCAGTTTTGGCATGGGTGACTGACTGACTGGTTTATAAAATAACGCCATCATAAAAGGAAAACCCAGAATGATCTCACACATTTGGTAAAATAATTTACATCTACTTATAAATGTATAGACCAAAACCAAGTCTATAACTCGTTCTAAGAAAACTTTATTGACTTGATACTACACCCTTTAGCAAAAAAAAA
This sequence comes from Timema shepardi, assembly GCA_902151425.1. Lineage (NCBI taxonomy): Eukaryota > Metazoa > Arthropoda > Insecta > Phasmatodea > Timematidae > Timema > Timema shepardi. Next base: position 60,545 of record CABFVX010000094.1, on the reverse strand, counting down.
AAAAGTTTTCCACTAATGATATGTCTTTCAGGTATGGACATCCCGAAATTGTTGGCTAGTTAGTATTATTTCATAACAAAAATATAGAAATACAAGCTAAACGATGGCCTGTGCTTTTGCCTAAAATAAAGTCTTTTCTAAAATTATGAGGATAATATAATCAAGGTTTTAACATATTTCGTGTTGGAATCTCGGTATAATATAAATTATATATATATTCCTTCCGATTATTTAGGGTTTATCTCAATTTAATATGAGGCATACATTTTAATAGGGTTTATTTAGCTCTGAGTAAGCGCAGATAGAACCACCTGACCGAGAAGAAGGAATATTGAAAGAGATTAGTACTGCCCAAGGCAGACAACCGCTGAGTTTAAATACTAGAATTAAAAAGTCATCTAAAAGTGCTCTTCTGGGATCTATTTCATAAACTTTTAAGTACATAAGTTGAAACAGAATTTACTTGTAGCTTGTGAGAAATTAGTAAAAGTTAACTGTTTTAGCATCAATTGAATTTTTACCAATTACAAGTATTTCTTTCTTTATCGTTAATATAATATTTTCATGAATTAATTTGTAATTTGCAAGGGCTTGTTATACGTCTCAGAACATTTACAAAATTCTCTTTAAGTTCAATGAAGAATTATTAAACTTTTAATATAAATAGTTTAATGTACTACATCAATGAATAAACAACAAGTGTTGGAGTTTTTAAAATAATATGGATATCATATTAACAGATTTTTATGATATTAAATATGATGTCAACGCAATTAAGTTTAGGAAACCGAAACGTAATTTCATAAATTGGGTTAATATGGAACTAGTTACAGAATTAGATTAGAAAGAATGGTTCCAAACTATTTAATTATAATTCGAAAACCTATTTAATCACATGACGCTATCATTTGTATCATCCAACTCAAAAAAATATATCACCCTCCGTATGTGAACCAGTTTTTAATGAACTTTAATGTGTAGGAAATGGTGGTCAGTCCAATAATTTTATACTCTATACTCATAGTTTGCTCAAAGCATCGTTAGAGGGATGTGTTAAAACTGTTGTCAATGCTGTTAATATTTGTATTATATTATGGTAAAATAATAATTTATTGCACCTAAATCTCCTATCCCATTTCTTACAAAGGACCTAGGGGAACAAGAAAGTTTAATGTTTCAATCATTTGCAAAAGACAAAGGTTTTAAATCTGTATGCTCCTCAACTTTATTGTAGGCTATGACTTAAAGCTTTCAATTTACTTATTGCTCTTTATAACACTTTTCTCTGCCATTTGTATATTTGTTTCCATAGAAATGATGAATAAACAATCTTTATTAATTATTTAATTCAAATTAAAGAAGCTGCCCAAGTGGTTTGGCTAGAATATCAGATTCAAGGAAACCTTTCAATAAATAAGATTATCTTAAAATTAGCTTATTATTCTCACAGCAAATATTTTTTTAAATAAATAGTAGAGTAATTTAAAGCATCAGAGTTGGATAGCTTACAAATGTTTTTATTTTCTGAAAATAAGATGAATTTTTTTTTATTCAGTGTGGTAAATTTACAAGACAGTATGACCAAATTTTGTTGTTTAAACTCATTTTATTGCCAAAGGAAATAGAACTTTATTTTAGATCAAAGCTCCATATAAAGTGAATTATATAAGCTATAGTTAGTGAGACAATGCCCAAATGAACAATCAATTAATATCTGCAAAATAATTGACTCTTTGACCCTTTATGAAACCTTTTAAAATAACTTTTTAAATCATAATAACTATATATTCTAGTTATATTACTTCTTTTGATGTTTGTTTATATTTACAAGCCTCTCGTTGTAAAGGAGATGTGTAAATTAAAGAGGCATTAACTTGGCAGCTTTACAGATTCTACAAAGCCAAAACAGAGAATTATTTGGCTGGTTTTTAAAACTACAAGTTTGAAATATTCTAAACATAGTTATATGGAGGATAGACATAATCAAAACCTTATTTAGTTAAGATTGGAAAGGGGGTTTCAACCTCCCTCTAAAGAGATACAGGGACACCCCTAAGATGATCTGTAACTATTTTTACAAACTAACAAAAATTTACAAATGTATTATTATATTGGTGTATTTTTTTTTCTTTTCAGTTGTATGAGGGTCATTTATAACTTGTAAACTTGAAGTTTTATAAAAATTGATCACTACCTTCCTCGCCCGAACCAATTTTATCTTAAAGAATCATTGATAACTTAAGAATATATTATCTTCTTGGCAATGGCTAGAGGAGAAACACAACGGAGATTAAAAATAGTAATTTGTGTACAGAGGAAGCCTAAGAATTTTAGGTTGGCTTCCTTGCGAGTAGGAATGAATATAGTACTTATTTTAGGGAGAGAATGATTTTTTAAAATATTTTATGAATTAACAAATAAATTATGTATAATTCAATACACGCAGGCCACGTGAATAGTCGGGTGTAGCTGACACAACAGTACCTGGAAGACTGTAAAAGTCAGATGAGCACTTATGATCTATGTTGCATAGATTAAAGTAATGTTAAGATCATATTATTGATAGTGGCAAATCATTATATTTAATTTAATGTATTGAAAGGTTGCACGTCAATATTATTTTATTGTGGCATAAATTGACATTTCAGAGGGGGGTTGGAGGGCTGAGATCTCCACGATATATCTCCCTCTTCCGTTATTTTGTAGTCAACTTGAAAAAGGCCAAAAATGTATCTTTGTAAGATTGGATTTGTTCACTTTTTTATAGATTGGAAATTATCATCGCGGGATCTAGTAATGATGAATATTCTAAAATAATATTTTAATAAGCCTACAGAAGCTATGTCAATTAATATGCCTTAAATGCTTAGCGTTTTAGTTTTTAAAGTCTCCGTTTTGACGAGTTCCAATGCATATTTTCTATTTGATCCTCGCGAAATATATATTTGTACTGAGCTGCTAAGACACTTTTGCCAAGCTTTTTAAGAATACACAAGAGTGTAGTTTAAAAAGCCCGTGTTCGCATCGTGCATTTCGAAGTTTCTATTTCGGTACTTTCTCGCCACCAGCTATACCTCGATAAAATATTGACACGTTTAACAAATAAATCAAAAGAGCTAAACAATACTTATTGGATTATATTTAGGATTAGAGGGTACAACACATTATTATACTAACCCAGTCTCGCTGAAAGCTCAAAACATTTCAAAGCGATACCAAAGATGCTGATGTGTCATTTTGTGTAACTACAAGCTCGTCGTTACTAAAAATATCTTGGGCGCTCGTTCTCCTGCCCACGCCATGCTGGTATCCCGGTATCTAAGATTTTACTACACAAGCCAACTCGAGTGCCAGTGACATAATTCCTGGGTGTGCTAGTCATGCGCAGCATATCCATAATACTATTTATTAAATTAGTAGTTTTGAAACCAATATTATGTGTATAGTTTCCAAAAATGTTTAGCTCTAAGCCATTCTTTTTTAAAATTGCAGATAATGAACAGTTTATGATGAGCATTAAGGCCTGCTTTAATAAAAAGGCAAACCAAGCTAGATGACCTTGTCCAATATCTATGTGGTGACAACTCTCCCACTTTTCCCTCGCCCCCAAAACATTGGCCATTGAACCGAGGTTTTGGCAGCCTAGGGCCTACTATTCACAAACGTCAGGTAGGCACTGTATCGTTTATTGAAAAACGACTACACATTATAATTATGATTGATTTACTTTAATTGATATGTTTTAAAAAAATCAAACTAAATTAATAGAAACAATTACTGTGAAAAATATTTTATATTTATGAAAAGCTGTAATCTAAACCCTTTTTCAAGACATAGTGATATGATTCCCTATTTTAGGCACACATATCAACATGTATTTGGCAACACATTTCCCACCCTTTGAGTGTAAGCAGTGAGCATTCACTAGTTTTATATATTTTATGTAGAATTTCTTGAATTCTGGTTCTATTCCTGAAGATAGATTTTTTTTAACTAACTGGCACATTAATTTTGTCCTAAAATCTTGACAAAAAAAATACAAATTAATCTGGGTTGGCGCAAGTATGAAATTTCTCAACAAAGGTAATTCTTCGTGTTTTATTTTTCACATGAATCATTCTTTGATGTAAAAACTAATCTAAAATAGTTTAATTACGGTATTATTAAACATAATTTTCAGCTGTAAATAATGGGTTTTTCAAAAATTCATTAACACACAATATAATCGGATGTTTATATTATAGATTAGCATCTGCAAGTGGCTTCGCTCGTTTGTATTAAACAATACATCAACACATTTAGCAACTTCGAATGCTAGAAAAGAATGAAACCCAGTCGAGAGCAGTGTTTTATGCGGGTACGAAGAATCATGAAGAAACACGTACTTGCCACCCCCACCCTACCCCTCTCACTACACACTAAAGCTCGTATCACGTCCCATCATATGTACCCGCAGCACCAACCACGACGTATGTTCACTGCTTTCGCTTGGTTATTCCGACACTTCTTCGCTCGCTAATGAGACAGCATGATGATTTTAGATTACCATATTTCCTGAATAATTATAATAATAATATTATTATAATATGATTATAAACCATCTTGAACCAAGTTATTTCATTTTTGTTCTTACGTTCAGCACACAGGTTATTAATGGCTTTAAGAGGAAGTGAACCCGCATTTGCGTGGAGTGAAGATGGGAAAACCAGAGTGATAAATTACTTGTGAAAAACCGTTAAAGGTATATATATATATACATATATATATATATAAAACGATAAAACAACCTTCAGTTCACAAGACGAGATTCGAACCTTAAACTCCCCACCAATAGCGATCAAACCAACAATAAGCCATGGCTAGAACACCGCTGCGGGTGGCTAAGCTTTGTAAACAAATATTTACTTTCTCCCTACACCTCGGAGGGAAAGTATTGTGATCGTCAAAAAATTCGAACTGGAGATTTTGATAAATGTCAACATTTCATGACCCCCTGAAACCAACAAAGTTGGTTTCGCGATTTCATCTGTCTGTTAGTCTGTTTGTCTGTCTGTCTACTTGTATCTCGGGCTGGAATCGAAACTACTTATCAGATTTGGCTACAGCTTGGTATCTGGGGTTTTCATAAAATCCCCCCGAGGAGTTTTGATGTATAACCCTAAATTTAAAGGTAAATTATTGAAGGGCAACTTGAGAATGAATCAATTTGATTAAAATTTACTTTAACTAGTTTGAATAAATTTTAAATCTGAACACTATTTATATTTATAAACAAGATGTAAATTCTCATTTTCTCATAAACATAACTTTTAGGGTATTTCACACGAGTGAAACTTTACAATCTTCATCATTTCCCACAACTATTAGGAATAATAACTTATCGTTGTAAAGTTGAAGTAATATTAAAGGTACAAAAATATGTTTTAAGTATTATTATACTACTATAAAGCCACCCGCCTCAGTGGCGTACTTGGCTAACGCGCTAGTCGTGTTCAGTTCGACTGCTGAGGACGGGGAGATCGAGGTTCGAATCTCGGTCGGGTGAACTGGGG
>CABFVX010000094.1:6462-51588 GCA_902151425.1 Timema shepardi | reverse complement strand
GTTTACTAAATATCCCCCGACCATAAAAAAATACTGCTTACCTACACTGACAGTCTGCTCTTTGTCATTTTATGTTTTTCTGTACCACCATTTTTATGCTCCCAAGCTGTTCTTTTATATAATTATATCAAAAATGGGGCTACAGTATTTATAAATATTCATGAATAGAGATAGAATACAACGGTAGTCTTGCCAAATTCAATCTCCCTCACATATTAAGTGTGAATCTTGCACGCTTGCCAGATTTAAAGATGTAGGCACGGACAGTAAATTGGATTTGTCTGGAATACTGCCCAATAAAATATAAGGTTAAAGAATCTTCTTTATATTTTATATAATCAGGTAAATCCTCCTTATTTTAAATATTTTGTTTGATTTCTTATATTCTGAGTTATTATGAAATTCACTAGCACACAATTAAACGATGCACCTATAAAATTGGTCACATCTACATAATTATATTTTGATGAAAATAATGCGGGTCTAAGTGTTTTGAGACCAAATAATGTTAACGCATCAAAGAACAACAAATATATCCTTCAGTCTGGTTCTATTGCTTGAATGTCAAAACAGTTATTTTAATTTATTGTACTTAACTTTGTAGACAAAATATTTCCCACTCGGGATTTAACAATTAAGTAGTTTTATGGGTGTGAAAAGTTAATCTTTTTACTATTCAAGATATTGTTTAAACATCACTATATATACATCTTTTGTTAATCTTCGCAATTTTAGCTAATATCTTTGGGAGTCAAGCCAAAAAAATACAAGACACATGAAACTAGTTTTAAAAGCGTCAAATCTTGCACAAATATCGCTTTTATGAGAAATTTACATTTTAGGTTAGTTAATTGAAGATTGAGCTTTGATCTACTTAAATTGTTCAAAATTTATATTAAATATTTTTCAAAATAAATATCAGAGAATTTGTAAATAACACCGTATCATTATTTTACGTAAATAAATTATTTAACAGTAGTTTAAGGATAAACTAATTTTGAAAATTGTGTTTAAATATAAAATTGAGTCTGTAAGAAATTGTTTACTTGTGTTGTTACCATTTATTTTTCATTTCAACAAGCTATGTGAATACACTTTTATAGAAGTGTTTATAATAAATAAACATCACATTTTATTGTATGTATAATATATGGCTATATTTACACAAGCTTACGAATTGTATTTTAAACAAGTAGCACGGTTATATTTATATTTAATTCCTGTGGCTTGGATGAAGTATACTTTAAATAAATTCTTATAATGATGTAAAATAAGATCTCGAGCTTTGACTAGAATGTAAGTTTTGTTCGTCCCCAACTATTTCAATCACTGTGTGCACAATTGTACACATCAGTCTAACACCATCTCTTAGCAATAATGTTTGACTGTTTTTCATCTTTCAAGTAATTTTGTATTCGTTTATAACTATAAAAACAGTAGAAGTGGCTAGTGCTGCGATATATAAATAGGTATTGGAACTACCAGGATAATATTTCAAGAAAGCAAGTTTTTACAAAGAAAATTCCTGACCGAAAGAATTGTGGGTGATTTTAAAACGTAAGTTGCTCCTATTTATACATTTATTTTATATAGATTTTATTAATTCTGTGCTTATATGTCTTTAGAAAAACTTTTGATCTAATTGACTAAATATAATAACATTTGGACCACTTATAAGTATCCTTTTGCACAATTTCTCTTACGGTTTTGTGTATATGTCTAGATCCTATTTTAAGCCAAACGGTGTCAAACACAAACCTTAAACAAATCGATTATTTTCTTGATATTAAAATAGCATAGGCCATATTGCTAAGTTCATAAAAGTTCACTTGTAACTAATTGTAAACCCAAACATGGATTATAATAAATTTGGAATAAAAGAGCTAAGAAAATTTGAACCTTATTCAATATTTGTTTTATCACAACTAAGCTCAAAACCCTTATATTGCGTTCTCGTTTACTATCTATATTTGATTTACAACCTTTGGTTCATATTGTTTTGGTCAAAAGTTTAAAAGATTTTTAAAAACTAATAAAATAATTGCCACAGTTGTAAGTGATAAACACAAACTTAGTATAGATTAAATAGGTTTATTGGGCATCACTAATATAAATTAATAATAATTATTCCAGGCACAGATTTATCTGATTACCAAACCCTTCCTTCGCCTCTGACAAGATGTGTATTAATCACAACTTGTGAATGTGGGGAATGCCAGGCCTCCACCGTGGTTCGGATTCCATGTTAAACTGTAGGTCCTCCATTTCATCTCACAATTACCCTACCATTACACATGAGCTTAAGTGCGTATAACCCGAAGGGGTAGTAAGACGCGGTGCTAATAATAATAATAATTATTATTATTGTATTTAAGCTCATAGACACGGAAATTTAAGCTTTTGTATAGTACCCTATATGTCATTTTCTTGGGAAAAGGAAAATAGCCAGTTTATTAATAATCTTAATCAACGCCTAGATAAGAATCTTAATCAAAATCGTTAGAGCCGATTTTGAGAAAATCGATTTTTTAAAATCTCTTTTCGCCCTTAATTAAACTACTCTTAATTTTATGTTTAAATAGACACATAGAGAAACGGCATTGCAAAGACCACTTTTTAGCGTTCTGGGTGTCACGAGACGTTGACATCCATCAATATTTTAGGTTAGATTTTATTTACGGTCACAATACTTTTACCTTTTGTGTTCGAAAAGTTCAAAAATATAAATATTTGCGAATAGCTTGAAAGTTATTGATTTTATAAAAATATGCTTCGGATAAAATATTTGTATTATAAATATATCTACATATTTGTAACTATAAGTAATTTCATATCTCAAATAGTTTCGGATATATATATATATAGATATATATTTATATAAAATTTACGCATCAGACCGGAGCCCTAAAGTCATTTTGCCCAAATATTGAGAGTAGCCATCTTGTTTAGAATATATATATATATATATATATAATTTACGCATCAGACCGGAGCCCTAAAGTCATTTTGCCGAAATATTGAGAGTATCCATCTTGTTTAGAATATTTATAAATTAAATTTAATCTAAATCATAGAGGTAATTTTGAGAAAAGCAACTTTTTCTCTCTTTGCTCTTCAGTAAACTACCCTTAATATAGGGTTAGGTATCCAATTCCAAAATCTCCAAGGGTCAATCCTATAAAAACCCTAGATACCAAGTTTTAGCCTGATCGGTAAAGTAGTTTAGGCTCCAGTTGGAGGTACAGACAGACAGGCAGATGGAAATTCAAATATAACTTTTTCGGATTTGGGGGATCATGAAACGTCGACATTCATCAAAATCTCGAGTTCAATTTTTTTGATGATCACAATACTTTCTCTAACTGTAAGTTAGCGAGAAAGAAAAATTGTGGATGATTCAAATTTTGTTTTGGTTAATCAGAACATTTCGTAAGTTTTAATGTACTGTGCAGTATTGCTTTACTATTTCTAGTTGAGACACCATGTAGTTTTATTTTTGGAAACAGGGGAGGCGACGTTGGAATGCGGTCAGTTCCCTTCTTCACACCCCTCCCCCTCCACCGCTCACTTATACGTATTTGATTACTCGTACAATTTTGTACTCCGTTAGTCAAGGCCGAACCTCTCGAGCGGTTATGTGCAATGTTCTTAGTGATTTGGTCGTAGCAATATTCTTGTGACGTTTTATTTTAATTTGTTTTGTTTTTTTGTTTAGTTTTTATTTAGTAAATACTGTACAGTAGTGTTTGCGTGTGTATCGTGATGTCACTGTACGAGCAATAGTCATAAATAATCGACTTTGGCCGAAAAAGTATCGGTGATAAAGGAAGTTGAAAAGGCACTTAAAAAGAAATCAGAAATTGCAAAGGCCTTCGGAATTCTCCCTAACACACTTTCAACATCTTTGAAAAATAAATTGAGAAATGAAAATGAGAGTGGACAAGATAGGAAAAGATTAAGAGAGCCGGAAAACACATATGTGTAAAACTGTGTAATTAAGTGATTCAAACAAGTGCAAGACAAGAAAGTTCCGGGGAGTGGCCCTCTTCTTAGAGCAAAGGCTAAACCTTTCGCATATGAATTAGGAAAAACATACTTCAAAATGAGTGCAGAATGTCTAGATGGATTCAAATAACGAAATGGAATTTCCTTCAAAGCTATACGTGGTGAAATTGGTGCTATTTATGTGCGTTCAGCCGATAATTGGAAGGAAGACTTGAAAGAAATGATCCAAGACATAGACATGAAAAATATATTTAACGTTGATGAGACGGTACTTAGTGTACTCCTGACAAAATCCTTGCATTTAAAGGTGAATGGTGCAGTGGGGGAAAGCTTAGTAAAGATCGCACAACACTGTTATTTGGAGCAAATATGGATGGCTCTTAAAGTCTGCCATTGTTAATAATGGGAAAATCGGCTAAGCCACGTTGCTTCAAAAATGTTAATTCGAAGACAGTGGATTACGAGTCAAATAGAAAAGCACGGATGACAGATGATCTGTTTGAAAAATGGCTTTTAAAAATTGAACAGTTTGCCAAACAAAATCAGACAATCATTTAATTAATTTACAATTGCACTGTTCATAAAAGAGTTCCACTTTTGTAAAATGTAAAGGTTATTTCTTACCCTACAGATATAATATCGGTTATTCAACCTATGGAACAAGGGATAATTAAGAACATAAAATATTTCTACAGACGATTGTTGATTGAAAAAATTCTTGCTGGAGATTTGTCTACTCAGAAAATTTCGCTTGACGTTCTTCAAGCCTTAAGAATGTGTAAGCAAGCGTGGGACCAAGTGAAAGTTGAGACCATTAAGAATTCTTTTAAAAAAAGCTGGCTTCATCAAGAAAGAAAATGATGGAGAAACTGTGATTGAAGCTACGCCAGCTATTGACGATTGGTAGGAAGTTACTTATGATCCTGGTCTCTCCTATGTGGACTTCGTCAGTGTGTGGTGAAGTTACTGATGCGGACATCGTCACCAATGTTCTCAACAAAAATATCCAGGCTGAGGATAGAGAATTTGGTGATGGAGAGGTCCATTCTTCAGTAGTTCAGGAAAGGCCTATCTCGAGTGCAGCAGAAGCCATGGACCATATTCAAGAAATCAGGCGTTTTTTTAAAAGTCGCAACAATGTAAGTGATTCGATTTTCCAGTCAATAAATCAATTAGAATCAAACACTATGACTGAGAAATTTAAATCAGGAAAACAAATTAAAATCTATGACTTTTAAAAGAAATTGTGAACATATTATGTTCAAATACGTTAAATAAAGTGTTTGAGCTTGGTTGCAAACTTAAATGTGTTTCTTTTCAATTCCTTTTCAGAAACTTATTTAATTCAAATTTTTGGATATTTTGAAATTTTTCCTGATCTCTTCAATTTCGAATTATCCAGGTTCCAGTGTATTAGGATGAGTCAGTGCTTACAAAAAGGCAAAGAATATTCTGGGGGTGGTTTTAGAAGTGATTTATGTAGGTTATTATAAATTAGGTAATTTAAATGGTACAATTAACTATCTTTTCTCAAGAAATCAAATAAATGATTGTAAAAAATCATTTTTGAAAGCAGAGAACATTCCAAAAAAATAAATAAGTCTCAGAGAAGCAAGCAGAAAAGAGTCACGCACTGGTGGGCATGGGTACGGTCACTGTTTTGCAAGCAGAAATGTTCAAATAAAAATGTTAAATGCAATGCAAACGGCATGAAATGCAATTCAACGGGTCATTCCTCTATTCCGTTCCCCAACAAATGAACTGTAAGTCCGTCTATATGTTTCCATAATTTCTTTTTTATGCCTATAATTAAACATTTTATCATTTTTAATTTTTAGCTCTATTACATAGTCTTTAATAATTAAAGAACAAGTATGACTCGGTTTATTTATGTTGCTAAAACGAAGAGAGTATGCAAAGATAGAGAGAGACGTGTGAGAATGGATTAGTAACGGAGTTTGTTTTTTGAACTATATGCAGTTTCTTGCCTAGCCTGTTAGAGAACAACATGATTATGTATGTATGTATGTTATGTATGTATGTATGTATGTATGTATGTATGTATGTATGTATGTATGTATGTATGTATGTATGTGTGTATGTATGTATGTATGCATTTATGTATGTGTGTGTGTGCGTGCGTACGTACGTACGTATGTATGCATTTATGTATGTATGTGTGTGCGTGCGTGCGTACGTACATATGTGTGTGTGCGTGCGTACGTACATACATACATATGTATGTATGTGTGTGTATGTGTGTATGCGCGTGTGCGCGTGTGTACGTATGTATGCATGTATGTATGTATGTATGTGTGTATGTATGTGTGTATGTATGTATATATGTGTGTGTATGCGCGTCTGTACGTATGTATGCATGTATGTATGTATGTATGTATGCATGTATGTATGTATGTATGTATGTATGTATGTATGTGTGTATGTATGTATATATGTGTGTGTATGCGCGTGTGTACGTATGTATGCATGTATGTATGTATGTATGTATGTATGTATGTATGTATGCATGTATGTATGTATGTATGTATGCATGTATGTATGTGTGTACACCACATTCACAACTCTCTATGTTTTGTATACTGTCCTAGGAATAAATATTTTTAGTAGGATATTTTTATATTTAAAATGAGCATTCATAAAGCAAAATTACTTTTGTAGACACTCGAATATATCGGCAATTAATATATATAATTAGTGATATCTGTGTAATCAGAGAGTTTTTTCTTTGATGAGTTTTATAGACACTGTTTTGTGGTACAAACTCATAAGTAGTTTTGGGTGTCGGTGGAATGTGTTGATTGATCAATGTTGAAGTAAAGTGATGAAAACGTTAAATATATATCATTTTCTAGAAATATTTATACACACGTAATACGAAGTTTTAAAAAGTCTGATTCATACTACATCATTCCTTATAATAACTTGGCTGAGTAGGCAGTAATAACCCTTGAAGCGATTCTTGGCTTACGGTGTTTATAGCTCGCCGTTACCCTTCTACACAAGAAAGAAAGTATAAATCTCGTGTTCATGTGAAAAGAATCAACATTTCACGGTGGAAGAACTTGTTTTAAAATAAAATTTTTGTTTTAAAATAAGTAATGGTTAGTCGACCCTATCGAGGGTGTAAAGGCCAAAGTACGTAACCTTCAAAATGAAAAATTTACAGGATATAGAAAAAACTTAGTATAAAATATTTACTAAATTGTTTTTGCTATATAGTAAAATTGTATTGAATAAATAATAGTAGTATTTAATGATACATTTATTCAAATGATAAAAAAATTCAATTCAATCAATAGTTCTTCATAATTTATAGCTCAAATTTGGTGGTTACGCTATTTGCTTGTTTTAATGGTTAAACCCGAATTATTTCTAGATAAAGCCACTTGACCAATTTAGTTATGACAATTATAGCATACTTCAATCAAAGACCAGTATGCCTTAAGACCAATGATTATAATAGTTTATAGTTCATGCTGGTTACGCCACTTTGACTAGTTGTAGGTGACCTGGCGGTCTAGGGGTAAGGTGTCAGACTTTATGCTGGCGGCCGGGGTTCAATCCTCGGTCCCGGCATAGATTTATCTGATTACCAAACCCTTCCTTCACCTCTGACAAGACATCTTGTGAATGTGGGGAATGCCAGGCCTCCACCGTGGTTCGGATTCCACGTTAAACTGTAGGTCCTCCATTTCATCTCACAATCACCCTACCATTACACATTAGCGTAAGTGCGTATAACCCGAACGGGTAGTAAGACGCGGTGCTAATAATAATAATAATAATATTAATAATAATAACTAGTTGTAAAATATTCACACTTAGTACATAAGCAGAGGAAAAATAACGATCTAAACCATTTTACGAAAATGTATGGTTACGTTAAATTCTTGTGTGTATTTTAAACAAGAGAACGTAAAAATAGCCTAAATACAATTAATGGATCAAATAGCCAAATTTATTATTTATGCTTTTTAGTGAGGATTAGCTATATTCTAGCTATATTCTGAAAATTGAAAAGTGACACCTGAACACTGGAACCGAACCCAGGACCTTTGAGCTAGTACGCCAATGCTCTTATCCCTGAGCTATCCATGGTCGCGTGCCCAGGATCATTCTTCACTCGTATTTTAAGGCAGAGTCTATGAAGGACGTGCGTAAATCGTCGGCTACAAATGTTTGATTCTATTAAAATCATGAGCTATCAGATAACATAGCCATCTTTGACTCAGTAGTTGGCTTAGTGCTTGGCGTACTAAGTCAAAGGTCCCGTGTTTGATTCCCATGTCCAGGTGTCATTTTTAAATTTTCAGAATATGATATCTAGATGAAGAATTTCTCACTAAAAAGCATAAATAATAGCTTTGGCTATTTGATTCTTAAATATGCAATCCCTTACATTTATAATAATTGTATCAGTGGCTGCATTAAGCCAACTACCGAGTCGAAGGGGGCTGCGTTATCTGATAGCTCGTGATATTAATAAAATCACATATTTTGTAGCCGATGATTTCCGCACGTCCATAACAGACACTGCCTTAAAACATGAGTGAAGAATGACCCTCCGCATGGGACGAATCCTGGATAGCTCAGTGGTAAGAGCATTAGCGTACTAAGCCAAGGGTCCCGTGTCCGATTCACGTGTCCAGGTGTCATTTTTCAATTTTCAGTGTATGCTAACCTCAATTCTTGATATTATTATGGTTACACTCTTTGGCCTTTATACTCTCGAATGCATATTCAAAGGTCTCGTAAAATTATATTTTGGTTTTTTACATGCTTTGCTCTATCTTTAAAAAAATTTCCTTATATTAGATTTCAGAGATAAATAATTTATTAATGTCAATACTAAAATAAAATATGAATGTATTTAACAAACGCTCCAAATACGTAAATATAAATTTGCCCTAATTTATTCCAAACCTTTCAATGAAGCGCTTAACATCTTTACTTTTCTAGTGAATTAATTTTGACAAATTTGTTTGGTATTTGATATTCTATTCTATACTGATACTATATGAGCATTAAATTTTAAATATAAGTGTAATCTTTATATAACTATAGTTAATCAGTGAATGTATGGACACTATTTTTACAAGGTTCCCAAAGTAATAAAAACGTGATTGATATTTCTAAATAAATGTTTTGAATGCATATTTTTAAAACAGTAGGTAAACATATTAATATTTTCTTAACTTTGCTACAAGCCCTGTGATTTGTGCAAGCGAGGTAGTTAACTTGGGAATTCCCCCGGGTACGATGATTAGTATAAACACAAAGGATATAATTTATTTAAATGTATTCAGTTAGGAAAATAAATATTTATATAGGCTGGAACCAAAACAATACTGCTCTAAAAAATAGCAGAATGACATCGATACACACTCCTTTATAAATGAAGCCGTTTATCTCAAATTAAATATACATATGGGGATTCTAAAATTTACATTTAAATTTCACCTATCTAACGTTCACATGGTCTAAAGCATTAACCTTACAATATTATTATTATTAACACCGCGTCTTACTACCCGTTCGGGTTATACGCACTTACGCTAATGTGTAATGGTAGGGTGATTGTGAGAGGAAATGGAGGACCTACAGTTTAACGTGGAATCCGAACCATGGTGGAGGCCTGGCATTCCCCACATTAACAAGATGTATTGTCAGAGGTGAAGGAAGGGTTTGGTAATCAGATAAATTTATGCCGGGACCGGGGATTGAATCCCGGCCGCCAGCATAGAAGTCTGACACCATACCTCTAGACCACCAGGTCACCAATAACCTTACAATAGACTAAATGGATGACTAAGGTTTGAATCTTGGCTCAAATATGTGGGTTGTGTCCCACTTGCATCTACCAATGTTTCTTTTCCTTTCTATTTCTAAAATAATTTGAGTGTACATATATAAAACCAACTAACTTACTTGTATTCTTGATATTTAACCTTTAATAGCCATTGTGTTGGACGTGAAATTTTAAACAAACATAATTCATTTAGTGTAGGGAACTAATAAAACTTCATCAACAAAAGTAGCCAAATAGTTATTCTGTGTAAAAAACATAATATATTTATCATTAAAGGCAAACCTTTAACAATCCTAAACATATTTTGAAACGAATATATTAGGGTTTTGTATTTTTCTTATATTAGTTTGGAAAAAATGATGGTATATTTAAGAATGCGGGTTTTCCTAATTTATTAATAGTGATACTATTAAATAAAAAAAAACTATTTTACGGCTAGTCGATGGTGGAGATATCTAAATTCTAGCATATGTTAAATTTTATGAGACAAGATTAGATCACTAATGTATCTTGTCGTTATATGAAAGTTGATGGGATACGATAGTTTTGGAGTTCACTATAATGGGGGATCCACGTGATAAATACCTCACTGGCGTAGTTCGCCTGAAACCCCGTCCATAGAGACAAATAAGTAGTTTTGTTCATGCTAGAGTAATAAACTTCTGATACTTGTATCTAGCTTTCATTCACCCGGAAAAATAGCAAGCTTACCTTGCATGGGTATACTATGGCACACTTGTAATATAGGACCATAATGTAGTCTGTCAATCTAAGTCTGCTACCTCTCAGGGTGGACGGCCTGTACACAGCTAGATTCAAAAGTTTCAATTAATCCTCATCATGATGACAAACACCTCACTTTGATCCGTCACTCGGTATTTTGACATTCTAGAAGCACATGAAGACTGGTTTCGTTAGATACGTTCAGTTTTACTAATTAATTAGACAAACATTATAATAATAGCAAACACCCACTACAATGACCACGTGGCCTACCGCACCTCTCTCTCAACAGACTAGAGTGCGGATGACGGGGAGATCGAAGTTCAAATATCGGTCGGGTGTACTTAAGATGGTTTTTCAAAAAATTGTTTCCAACTCTTCCTTCACAAAAATGTGGGTATACTTTCTCCAAATTTAACCTTCTTAATCCCTAAAACTATGCGTAATTAGTACATAAGCTAATAATCTGAACAGGTAGTAAGACGTGGTGCTAAAAGAAAAAATATGTTAATATTGGCAACATATGTTTATTAAGTGTCGTTGAATTATATGATAAACGTTTTTAAAAGAACAAGATATTACAGAGATAATATTTTTTCTTCGGAGACTTGATTCTCTGTATTTTCTTTAAATTTAACAATTTGGATGGCCTTTGATAGTTTTACGATTATGAGCAGTGCCCTGAGTTGGACAAACGAAAAATTACTGAAAAATTATCTCTAAGTTTACCTCAAATTTAATTTCAAAATTTAAAAATAATTACCTTAGATGTTAACAAAAACTCGTAATGAATGCATATGACAAAATCAAACATGAATTTTACAAATGGAAACTAAAAGATAATTATGTAATGAAGAACTTTCATTGCTAAATTCTTGAATTCTGATTAGTATAGTATATTTATAGATATCTGCTTCAGAAGTAATAGCTATCCCCTCCCGAATCATATTTTCATAGAATTTATCAAATATAGACAGTATTTTAAAACATATTTATTAAAGAGCTATGTTTAAAATAGCTAAAAATTTATAAAAACTAGTATATATTAACTAGAATTTTAAAATTAAAGAGAATTATCATAGACTGACCTATAAAAAAAAAGTCGTTAGTTAACGAATTTTGAACAGATTTTGTATACACATAAACAGCGTTCTCTGAGCTACCAAAACAAGATGACACCTCATTAAAATTCGGCCCCAAATTATTACTAACCATAAACTAAACACTACCTCGTATTTAATTATTATGGTTTTGTTCAAATAATAAATTACTCTAAAACATTTCAAATGACACTTTGCGCTGAAATGACTTTTTGAATACCATGAATTATTTCAAGATTTCCTTTAGAGTGCAAGTCAATAAATTAAAGCTAAAATGATATTTTAATAGCATATACATTTAACATTTAATAAGTTCTGCTGGGGCCAAAAATAACATGTTTAAATTCCAAGCGAACTACTATAATGGGCTCCAAGGTTTAGCTTCTATTCTGGTTTTGATTTATTTATTAGAGCATTTGCTACGAAATACCTGATCTTTGGAGATGATCATGCTCCTTAAACTCAACATTTTTCTTAATAAAACTATTTTTATTTATCAATCAAATCAATTCTCTACATTGTCAATATGTATAGTAAAATGGTAGTGCACAGTAAAATATTGATATCTTATCCTTCCTTCCGGACAGATTATCACGTTGAACGATGAAGTTGGTCAGTCCCAACAAATATCTCACTTCAACTTGAGTCCACAAATAGCTTTATTGCTGTCTCTCTTAAGGGGGCCTCACACCAAGGCAACAGGAGGCAACATGTAGCATGCACTAATGTCTCATACGTCGTGCTGCCACTTGTTTACTCTACCTTGTGTGACCTTGATACGGAAGTTGCGTGTTGCCACGTTTCACCTCCCTTCCCGTCGAAGTGGGAACAAAGGCAGCAGCAACACTATGTGACTTGGCATATTATTGGTTGTATTCCGTGCAACTATCTTTTGTTTTTATATTGCATGTTACAGTGTTTCAAGATAGAATGGTCAAGTGAGAATGATTTGAAGTTCATAGTCTTTGGGAACACCGATTGAGTGACTATAAAAACAACAAAAAGAAGGTGGAAACGTTCCAAACATTGTCGGAGAGCTGTTAATGTGACGTCCCCAATAGTGGAATTGTTTTTTAATAATAGGCTCAAGAAATAGTTAGAATCAGTGGCATCAATTCTTGTAAAATTATCCATCTGCGTATGAATTTATTTGAGATAAGAAGGCTTGTTAGGATACATTTCGTCCTACAAATAGTTGCTTGTTCGACCACCTTTTCGTCTCCTCCGATTCTCCACCTGTTCGGCAAGAATGAGATAAGCCGTGGTTGTAATATTTCTCGATGACATCTTTACAGCAGACTGGCGAATGTAAACAGTGGCAATTTTGTTTCTTTGGTGTAGACTGTAGATGGTTTGTAGTATGCTACATAAATATAAATGTCCTTAGTTGTCCAATAGGCAACAAGAGACAACTTGTTGCATGCTAAATGTTGCCTTGGTATAGAACCGCCTTTACGAATGTATTTTAGAGTTGATGGAAAATTGGCAGGAGTGGTTCATACAACTACCGTCACACCAATAGCTGTGTAAGCTGAGCTACCTAAATAGATGGATTTACACGTTATAATGCTTTGCTCTGATCCCTGAGGCAAGGCTTTCTTTCCTGATTGGGTGCACTGAGCGCGGGCCTTTCCGACAAGTTATTTAATCCCTTTCCATGAGTATACAATTCACATTTAGAAAAAAATTGGGAAACAAGAATGAAAAATAGAACCAAATAAACTATAGAAACTAGAACAAATGAAATGTTAGTGCAATTAAATGAGGAAATTATAGGAAAAAAGAAATTCTTAATTTGAAAAAATTTAAGTAGGAATAGGTTTATAGATATATGAAATTGTAAAACAACTATAAATTAACTCTAGAGGAAAAAGAAAATTTACAAAATATACAATACGGAAAATTAAAGACAATTTTAGTAGGTGAAAGGACAATACTAAGATGGTGGTTCAATTTTTTTTTTAATATAGTAAATAAAGTAAGTAACTATGGAAATTGTGAGAAATTGTCAGTAAAATAAAAATAGAAGTATTTGAATAGGCCTAAGGATTTGGAAATAATAACAAGGAATAACGAATATTAAATTAAGAATTTAAACTCGAAGCAACATGTTTGGGGCCAAAGTGGTTGAATTAGGCCAACCCTTAAAAAAGAAGAAACGTCACTTGTAAAACCAGGTAAATTAATATTGAGAAAAACCCACCTCGAAGGCGTAGTTGGCTAACGCGCTAGTCGTGTTGAGCTCGACTGCTGAGGACGGGGAGATCGAGGTTCGAATCTCGGTCGGGTGAACTCGGGGTGGTTTTCCCTAAATTGATTTCCAAACTCCCTCCACGCAAATGCGGGTTCACTTTCTCTAATTCAACCTTCCCAATTCTTAATCCATTAGCGTAATTAGTACTTAAAGCGTATAACCCGAACGGGTAGTAAGACGCGCTGCTAAATAATAATAATATTGAGAAAAAAACACTATTATGTTAAATAACTAATGAATAACTGGCCCCGTGTTATAGTGGTCAGTGCACCTGGATACTAACCTAGGGGACTTGGTTCGGTCCACAGTTGGTACCAGAGTTCATTTTCTTGAAAGGAGAATTATCCTTAATGTTGCCAGGATTTGGTTGATTAGGCTTAAATTCAGTTTAAGAGTTTCCAATGATTCCACACCCTTAAACCTACTATCACCATCATCTCATCTCATTGGGACATAAAAAGAGCCTTTATGGAAAAAATGTAGGAATAGTAGGCCTGCAATTGGGCTTCCCCTGGACATAAGTCAACAAGTACTGACTAATCTTTTCACAACTTGAACTACGAGTCATGTAGACCAAACACGTATGCATATACTAATGGATCAAGGGAATATATACTAACCAAACAGTCCTAACAGAGATGCCAAAGGAAGTAGAAACAGGAAGAGTTTGAATTGCCAAATAAAAAAGTATATAAAAAAAACTAAGCAGAAATTTTCGAGAAAGGCTGTGAATATTTCGGACAGCATAGCCTTGTCACATTGTTGAGACAATATAAATTTAAAAGACTGAGGGGATGGGAAGTATCGATTTTAACATATTTGAAAAATAAATTCTGCCAGAAAACAACTCGTGATAATACGAGAAAGTAAATTTTTATACAGGTGAGAAGGGGAAGTGAACTTTAATTTATTCTCTAATCACAGTTTGTGGGAGTGGACCAGGCTCACCGCTAGGCTAAAAATGTGTTAAGTATGCACTCAACCAGAAGTGAACAAAGGATCATATAGGTAAATAACAAAATGGATATTGAGCTCCAATGTATAAGTAATATTTTTCGTAGTCGAGTGTTTGATCCTAAGTTCACCTGCGAGATACAATTCAAATGTCGAAACATACAGTAGACGGTAAACAAACACATTATCAAGACATGATCAGAAATATTTCAATTTTACTGTGTAGAAAGAAGGGCAAATGATTGTTTGGATATATGTTCATACAAGTGTCAATAATATATTATTAATTCCATGATATACCTTAACGACTTTTCTATTTGGTGATTTCAATCTTATTTTGCAAAATAGGTTGCATTTTGACAAGGCGCACTGAAACACCCTAAGCACTATCACACTTATACATCAATGTACGAACTAGAAAGAGAGAGAAGAAAATTATTAGTTCACCCTGTGAGTCCTTATGTTTATCCGCTGACGAGTATACACTCTTTTTTTTTTGGCACCGTGTCTTACTACCAGTTAGGATTACACGCCTATTTACCAATTACACTAATGTGTTAGGGATTTAAATGTTTTAATTTGGAGGAAGTGTACCTTAATTTAGGTGACCTGGTGGTCTAGGGGTAAGGTGTAAGACTTCTATGCTGGTGGCCGGGGTTCAATCCTCGGTCCCGGCACAGATTTATCTGATTACTAAACCCTTCCTTCACCTTTGACAGGACATCTTGGGAATGTGGAGAATTCCAGGCCTCCACCGTGGTTCGGATTCCACGTTAAACTGTAGGTCCTCCATTTCATCTCACAATCACCCTACCATTACACATTAGCGTAAGTGCGTATAACCCGAACGGGTAGTAAGACGCGGTGCTAATAATAATAATAATAATAATAATTTACCTTAATTTGTGTGGAGGGAGAGTGGAAAACAATAAGTTATAGTAAAAACCCCATTCAGTACACCCGACCCGTATCTAACTCTTACCTCCCCATCTTCGGCAGTCTACTCTATTGCGTGTATAGCGCCTTAGACCATGCAGCCACTGAAGCAGGCTGTAAACATTCCATCTACCATTTGCACCTGGACATCTTTGACCTAACTTTCAAAATTACTTTATTCCTGTTTCCTATTTCGGATATAGAAAATATGAAATTTTTATGCTTTACATCCTAGCGGTAAAATTTCTACTGGCTATTTTAGTGGATTGATAAAAATAAAACATGAGTTGTAGACGATTTAAGAAAATGTGTTTACAAAAAATAATATTTCAAGGTAAACAAATAATTTTTGTGACATTGTAGGATTATTTTTAGAATTATTTATAATTTATGGTTCGAGTGTCGATGAAGATATTAGGGAGTGAAGGTGGTTACATAATAATTAATTATATACCCTGTAGTCATCACAAGATCTTGTTAGGATAGTCAAGTCTCGTAAATTACGGTAGCGCGAATGGAAGATTCTAGAACTTTGATCAGGGTATTGACTGGTAAACCCAATGGGAAAAGACCATTGGGAAGACCTAGAGTAAGATGGGAGGATAACATTATAATGGACACGAAAGAGATAGGGCTTCGTGAGGTGTACTGGATAAAACTAGCTCAAGATAGGATAGCTGGCGTACTTTTGTAAGTGGGGCAATGATCTTTCGAGTTTCTTTTGCCATTAAATAAGTAAATACATTTCAATTTTATATCTTTTAAACACATTAAGTTAAACCTAGATACATTAATATGGTCAATCTTATCTTCATTTGTTTCTACGTCACATACGGGCAACGTCCTTAATAAACTCACTCTTTATTAAACAGGATATCTTGTTTTCTGAAGTATTGGATTAACTGTGCTAATCTACTTAACATAGTCAAATTGTCTTGAGTTATGTTAATAATTACAGCAAACTTTTGAAATGCTATTTAATCCTTCAATATTAGATAGCTTTTAATATTACGAATTTATCATGGCTTAAAATTGGGTAAACTTAATGTTTTATTGATAACTCCAAGAAAAGTCGTTCAGAAGGAATAATCTAAGTTAAATTTGTTTATGTTAATAAGAAACAAATTCCGTTGATCCATTGTTAGGTGAGTAAGAAATTATCCAAATTAATTATTTAAAATGTATTTAGAACAAATCAAAGAGGATATTAACTCAATCCAAAGTTAGTCAAATTAATAGATTATAAATGAAAGAGGATAAAGGGTTGCCTTTATGAAAAAACTAAAGTAATTAAGATTTTGATGCAGAATGGGTATGTAGACAAGAATGAAATGTTAAAAGTTTTTTGTCCAAAGAAGATTGTTTTGTACTTAGAAAACTAGTGAAAAGTAAAATCAATAAATATTTTACAAAAAGGTATTAAGGTCAAAATGTGCTAATAAAATCTGTAACTGAAGTTAGTGAAACCTAATTTTCAAATAATAAAAAAAATTAACTATTGTATTTGAGCTGTCAAATAAAAAACTCAGCCACATCATCCTTAGGTCCTAAAAGTTATTCAGATATAATGAAGTTTAGTTCAATTACAAACTAAATTAATAATGCTTAAAATTTATTGAAAAATATACTTTTGGCGTTTGCAAACAAATTAAAATAATATAATTTTAAATATAAATATATAATAAATGTGTTATAAAAGGCATCACAATTTATTGACATAGCTGCTAAAGTAGAATACATTTGTGAGGTCAGGTGGTATATCCAATACAAATAAATAAATTAGTTATTATTACAAATGACGATTATTTTCAGAAAATACAGCTATGTCACCACTCCCTTCTCCGCCTTGTGAACGTGGGCCTTAGAATTTTTCAGGATGGGCTATGGCCGAGGATAAGGGGGGCGATGGGGTATATTTGTTTTTGGGTTCGTGATTGATGCTAAACTTGGGGTTTAAATAGGTTTATTAGTACTACTATGTCTATTATAAATGTAATGTTGGTGTATATACTAGAATGAAAGAAATTAGAGTATACTAGGAAGATTGTGACAAAACGAGGTGTTGCTAGGAATTACCCATGGCCTGATTGATTGATAGCTGATCTCTACACGGTTCCCATCCCCGTTACTCTGGGCTCGAGTGCAGCCCTCAATATAAGTACTGATGAATTGGCGTCATAGTCCACGTAGTCCCGAATCAGGCAGATTGACCCCTAGACTTCGGTGTTGATTAGTCAGCCAGGATGGCTGGTTCCCCTATCTTTAATCTGGGAAACCCCCCCTCTCCCCACGGACTGGTTTATTACTTAGGAATGTGGGAAACACTTTGATGGTCAGCTCTTCTAGTTTATTTGTTTATTGAATAATCAAAACAACCTGCAACGCTCGTTTTGTCATTCACAACTCATAATATACAATAATACACAAACTCGCCTTCCAATTTAGGCCATGTGGTGTCAGCTATAACATATTTTCAAGAAATTAATATTTTGTAAGTTACTCAAGTTCTTGGACAATATGCTAACTAAGCCCATATACTGTATATTTTGTATAATTCAGCTAATATTCTTATTTATCAAAGATTTTTATCGAAAGAGATAAAGGAAAGTATATAGATATGATTTTGTTTGGGTAAAGGCTATGTATCAATCCCCCCTAATGAGTGTCTTATGAAGTTTAACCATTATGAACCTCAAATCATATTTAAATCAATGAACTTTGAAATTGTTGCATGAAGTACAATAAATATTGGTGTACACCAGCCCGTATCGCATCCTACGGGCTCGCATCATATTGGTATATATTTTTACCTTAAAAGTGGGGGCACAATATGACGTATCGCAAAAGCTTCTATTAATAGGTACAGGTTGGTTAGTATTTTCGATTTAACTTTTCCTCATTTTCATACAAAATAAAGTAGAAATTATATTCCCACCAAGACTTATATAGTTTAGATTTTTTTAAAGAATGCATTGACTTGAGTTTAAACAAGAAATGTTCATTATTAAATATTATTTTAGAGGTTATAACAATTAAATCCAAAATACTACCACACACTTTTCGGAATCCGCTCTCTACGGTTTGTATCCCACGTCCAGTAATTGCGCGCAACTATTTTTTACCCATAGCGATGCCAGTCAGATGTGCGTTCCCTAGCTAGACATATTGTAATGATGCTTATTGACAGTTGGAGAAGAAACGCTTTGCTGTTTTGACGTTAGTTGAATATTTAATATTTTATCGATTTTAAACTTTTGTTGTGCTTCAAAAATATTAATAGTAAGTAGTTTTTTTATTTGATATTAATATGTTTTACTACTACTCTACTTAATAGTATCTATTAGTGCATAATTCATTTATAAGATTCATTAAAACATATCCAATTGGTTGTATTTATCGCCATTTTAGTTTGAAGAGTGTGCAACGGGTAGTAGCGGTCACGCCTTGCGGCTAATGCCAATCATAATATCAAAATGATCGGTAATACCCTTCATTGATTTAAATACATTTAAACTGAAAGAACAATTATTACGGAATAAATTATATATATGGACTGTACATATATATGGAATATATATTTTTTAACTTACCACTTTGCCCTTAATAATGGAAATCTTTCCTTTCTATTCTGTACAGATGCCAAAATTAAAGGGAAGGAATATGAACAGAGGGAAAACATTGACTTCAGATTCTTTGAATGCAGCAGTCAAAGCAGTCAATGATGAAGGTAGAAAACTTATAAAGGGTTTTAAGGTAATTTAATATTCCATTTCTGACCTTATATAATAGTCTGAAAAGTGGTAATTTAAAGGAGGCTATCCCAGGAAGACATTATTTATTTAATTCAGAGTAAGAAATATAAATTGAAGAACATGTACCCTACTTTCAAAATTAATTTATGGCATGTCTCAGTTTGAGCTTGCTTTCGATTACGCTGAGAGACTTGGTTTGAAACACCAATTTAATAAGATGACTCTACTCACTGGTAAAAATTGGGTTTCACGTTTTAAGATGTGAAATCCTAATTTTTGTTTAAGACATCCTGAAGCTACAGGTGTTATTCGGATACTTACATTTAATAAAGATGAAGTTCCTAAATTTTATGAAAACCTAGAAACTGTTCATGAGAAATATGAATTTCCACCTCATCGTATTTTTAATGTAGATGAAACAGACATTTCGACCATACAAAAACTTGGTCGTATCTTAGCTGTTAAAGGACAAAAACAAGTGGGGGCTTCTACCAGCTGGGAAAGAGATAAAAATGTCAAGGTTTTCTGAACCATGAGTCAGTCCTACCGGTACCTACGTGCCTCCAATGTATATATTCCCAAGAGTTAACATGACAGCTGCTTTAAAAATATGAGACCTACATGGAGCTGCTTACGCCTGTACAAAATCTGGTTGGATAACAGAAGAAATATTTGTGGATTGGTTAAAACATTTTGCAGCTCACACAAAACCTTCATTCGAAGAACCCATTTTACTGCTTCTGGAAAGTCATAACACTCATTCCACACCGAAAAGATATTCATTTTGTCATGATCATGGTATTATATTGGCGTCCATTCCGCCACACACGTCACACCGCCTGCCACCCCTAGACGTGTCTTTCTTCTGGCCCATTAAAACAGCATTTAAAAGAGAATGCGATCTTTATATGGAAATTGCTGATATTTTCCCCATTCCAAAGCCAGTTACCCAGGTGAAAATCTCCACATAAAATAGAAAAAAAACAGCATTCTGAAATTCTCACTGCATCTCCAAGGAAAGAAGCCTTAAAAAAAGCTAAAGGAAAAAAAAAATATAAGAGAAGAACAAAATACAAAAAGGGCTGAAAATAAAATTTTGAAAAATCGTGCTGCAGAATCTAGTAGAGTTAAAAAACCTATTAAGAAAAAAGTTCGGAGGAATATCACATTCGAAAGCCCCTCTGAGGAGGAAAGTTTAAATGAAGATGATGTAACTATACGGATTAAATATGCGCCCCACGTTGGGCGCCAATTGTAACAATACGGAATAAAATGCGCCACGCTTTGGGCGTCAATAATAATAACTATGTGATCAATCACCCCTCTTCGGGTGTGAATTGATACACAACGGATTAATTCCCAGATAAAAGATGATGTGATGTTTTATATAGGTTGTATAAAGCTCCGTGATCGAGCGCCTATCATCACTGTACGGAAAATATACCGTCTAATCAGCTGTCTATAGCCCCGTGTTCGAGCACTAATTAAATCGGTATTAATATTATTAAAGAAAGAGAAATGTTGTTGGCTGTTATTTCACACACGGTTTATTTTAATTACACCAGTAAATTATTTGCACATATTTCAGTTAAATGTTTGTTATCACTGCACACTTGTGATATTGAAGTGACTTATATTATAATGTGTTGGACTGTGAGCAAGGTCCCGGAGATCGTCCTCTCCATCGTCGTCGTCGTCAATTGCTATTGCTATACTGTCACTGTCTATACTGTACTGCTGATACTGTGTATACTGTTCTGTCTTGAACATACTGTGTATACTGTGCTACTGTCTATACTGTGAATAAACATACGCACTATGGTCTATATATGACATACGCCTTGCATTTTCTCCCTTGGTCAACAAAGTAAAAACTAACCAATGGACAGAGTCCTGGCGACACGTTTTATGATGGCTAGCTTCTTATTGGTATAAAGAAATGGCGTGAACTTTTTCCTTTAACAGGAAGCAACGCAGTTGATATTTTAACAAGAAAGAAGGTATAAAAAATATATTTTAGGGTGAAGTCCTTTTCACCTCATTCTGAGAAACGCGTGTTTGTTCATGGATGAATCTTAAAAGGATACTCTACCTATATTACTTTAAAGAAAAATTACCTTCATCCATGACTTTTTACATAATTTAGATTAGTCCAAATCAATACATTACAATGAAATTTGTGATGATGATGAATTTGATGATATCTGTCCACTTTTGGAGTCTTCTGAAAATGAATTGTGCTCTGTTTGCGAATAATTTGGTAGAAACAATGAATTATGGCACCAATGTGTTTTGTGCTTCAAATGGGCATATGTTGAGTGCAGTGTTTGGGACAATGCAGAGGGTTACAGATGTTACCAATGTAGCCTATCTCCAGTTAATCATTAGATATAAATAACTACAGTATTATACTAAATAATAACATTTTTAAAGGAAAGTTCAAACATAAAAAAATAAGATAAGAGACTTTTTAGTATTTAGTCAGTAGCTAAAAGTTTTTTTTTTAATTATTAGTACTGATTATTTTAAGGTTAAGATTAAGAAATAAAGTTCATAAAAATAATGTTTTCGTAGGTCATTTGAGGGATAATTTGTAAAATAAAATTATTAATATTTTAGAAGTTTTAATAGATTAAGAAAAAACAAATAGCCTCTTTTTATTTTACTGTGATTTCCTTTGTCACTAAATTGGTTTAAATTTTTATTTGGGCATTAAATCCATTGAAAACTTTTATGAGTTTTTTTTTTTGTAAAACAATAACATTTAGCTTGCATTTTCTTTTTTAATTTATCATCAGCATAAAGGTGAAATACATGTTTAAGTATCTGATCGGTACTACCCGAACAAACTGGCAATACCGATCAAAGCTATTGTTTTGAAAATGTATCTATTTCATTTCATTCAAACCATATAAAATAAATGGAATGGAGATCCACACGGATTATCTCGCTCTATTGTTTAAAACTTGATATATTTACTCAAAACTCATAATATATGTGAAACGAAATAATATCACTAGCAAACCGAAGTATAAATTGCACTATATTTATGTAAACTATTTCTTGAGTCCCGGTTTTAAATTTTATAGCTTAATTTTAAAGAATTAATGTCCTCCTTTGTATGTTTGGATCGATAAAAAAAGATCAATATTGGGTCCACAAGGGTCAACACTTCGTATTAAAATTTTGATTTCCTGTTAAAATTTTCATCGCATTGCTATTAAATTCCTCATTTATAAATTTTGACCAATAAAAAATGTAAATATTGACTATTAAGTCTAGAATGGAGATATATCATTGTTGTACAAATATTTCTCCTAAGAGGTTTAAGGAAAAATAACATAAACGTTTTGGGGGAATTCTTATAATTAATTACTATATGACATTGGAGAATTATTGCGTTAAAACTTAAGTAGTATCTCTTTACAACTAAAGCTCACAACAATGTATTAATATATTATCCAATATCTTATAAATGGTTGGATTTATAAAAATATATTCCAAGTAAAAGTTTTTTATTATTAATAGTACTAAAATTTTGCAATGATAAGTTATTGAGTATCTCAAATAGTTGCGGAGACACGGAAATTTAAGTTTTTGTATAGTACCCTAAATGTCATTTTCATGGGAAAATGAAAATAGCCAGTTTATTAATAATCTTAATCAACGCCTAGATACGAATTTTAATCAAAATCATTAGAGCCGATTTTGAGAAAATCGATTTCTTATCTCTTTTCGATCTTAATTAAACTACTCTTAATTTTATGTTTAAACAGACACACAGAGAAACGGCATTGCAAAAAAAAAAAAAAATTTAGGATTAGAGGAGTCATGAGACGTTAACAACCATCAACAACTCAGGTTAGATTTTTTTCTACGGTCGCAATACTTTACCCTTTGTGTCCGAAAAGTTAAAAAAATATATATATTTGCGTATAGATTAAAAGTTATTGGTTTTATAAAAATATACTTCGAATAAAATATTTGTATTATAAATGGATATAATATTTGTAATGATAAGTAAGTTCAAATCTCAAATAGTTTCAGAGATATGATAAAAAAATATAATTTACGTATCAGACCGGAACCCTTAAAGTCATTTTGTCGAAATATTGAGGGTAGTTTGTTTGGAATATTTATAAATGTTTATAAATTTAATTTAATTAAAATCATTAAAGCTAATTTAAAAAAAAATGACTTTTTTTCTTTCTGCACTTCAGTAAACTACCCTTATTCTTAGGGTTAGATATCCAATTCCAAAATCCCTCGGGGCAGCCCTATGCAAACCATAGATACCAAATCTATCCCGATCGGTAAAGAAGTCTAGGCTCTAGTAAGAGGTACAGACAGACAGTCAGTCAGACGGAAATTCAAAAACTACTTTTTTTTTATTCGGGGGGTCATGAAACGTCAAGATTCATTAAAATCTCGAGTTCGATTTTTTCGAAGATCGCAATACTTTCTCTACCTCTAAGATAGCGAGAAAGTAAAATTGGCATCATTCTTGGTTCTAAATACCAAGATAATTGCTATAATAATTCCAGTAGTAAAAATATTTTTCTATTTACTTCCAAATTTTTAGCTAATTTTTTCGAAAAGTGATCGGTATTCACCAACTCTCCACATGATTACACACCAACTCTTTCAGCTTCATTCTAAAGTTATCCATCATTTGCGTCTACAGTAGCCCCACGGCTTCTTTGGTGCTGACTGACAGCTCACAGCTGACTTTTGACAGTCAACATTTAGATATGTACCTAAATTTTGACCGCCAAAAGTGACAGTTGCTAAACACACGTTTTTGCAAATCATATGGTTCGGTGGAGGGATACATAATTTGGTCTGGTAACTTTTCAAATCTTTTAGCTGTCAGTCAGCACCAAAGAAGCCATGGGGCTACTGTAGGTCTTTCTATTGGTTTCTTCCCATAAGGTTTGCCCGTCAATACCTTGAATGCGGTTCTAGTTTCTTCCATTTATGCTGCATGTCCCTCTCCCCGTAATCTGTGAAATTTGGCTACCCTAACAATGTCTGGTGATGAGTACAAGGTGTGCGGCTAATCATTATATTACCTTTATATTATCTTCATCCCTTTTTGTACCAAATATGTTTTTAATTACCGTACTTTGTTTTAGAACCCACTACATTTCTTCGCGTCATGTAAATTAATATAACAAGTTTCGCGACCATAAGGAAAAATTACTAAGTTTGTTGTTTTTTATATTCTGAGTTTTAAATCTATTTTCAAAAGCAAAGATATCGAACGAATAATAACAGTCATTTCTTTGTTTATATCTGTATTCATATAGTTGTTGCCACCACTTTACAAATGTACCCTTTAAAGGCCAATGATATAATATTTTAAATTTTCCGAAACATACAAGTTATGAAATGGCTGAAGAAATTCTGATCAAATGATTCATTGAAAAAATATCACTTTTAAGGGAATAGTCACAATCAGGGGTATTTACTGAATTGTGTGTTTATACTATGTGTTTAAAGAATTATTTGCTGGACTGAGTGTATTAAAGTCACTTTTCTCTTCCACACGATATAATAAATTTTATGTTTGTAATGTGTTCGTCTTCCACGGGTGGGGCTGGATCGGCCATGAATGTTCCCAAATGATTGTATTATTTGTATATTGGCATTCCTGGTCGATTGTAAGAATGCTCACACAGGTGGTCTTCTGCAAATTTGTCTTTCGAAAAACCCCTGTTGCTATGTGCTAAGGTGATGGCTATGGTTGGTGCAGGCAGAAGTGAGAGGAGGGGCCTTACGACTTCCTTGCGAATGTTCTTTTGTATTTTGACAGAGGTGATAAAATTGTGTAAGACACTGGACATGTGGTCCAGGAGAGTAAGGAAATCAATAAATTAAATCATGTATTAAATAGTGTTGTAACAGTGTGCATCTAATTATCACAATTAAAATTAATAATAACTAAATTTTACTATATAAATATACACTAATATACACTTTAAAAGAATAATGCCAAATGGGAACATTTTTGGAAGAAGATGGTTGATTTACTCCAAATCTGCAAATAAAATGTATTTTTTTGCTGCTATTTATTCTGCTGGAGCCCCCACTCCAGTTTGGGGAAAGAAGGATTTGATGACTAGAACCACTTATCAAAACGCCTTAAATGTCACGAAACATATCCAGTTCATAGACTTGCTATGAGCAGTTAGATAGAAGCGTCAAAACTATTGAAGCAATTCAGTGGTATTGATAAGAGGTTGCAAAACCGATTTAAGATGATACGTCATGGCGGGCTGCTGTATTTGAATGGATGTAGTGTATATTTTTCTTCTTAGCATGAAATAATCTATTATTAAGAGGAATATCTGGCTCTGAATTCTTGTATACTCCTAATAATGGCAACTTTCTAGGTTTGGTTCAATTGCTAGGAAAGTTTGACCCAGTAATGTTGGAACACCTCCTGCGAATTGTGCATAATCAGACCTATGTCCAATATTTTGAAAAACGCATTAAAAACGAGTTAATCAGCTTACTTGGAGGTGAGATTCGAAATAAAATTGTATTTCGGGTAAATACAGCCAAATACTACTTGAATGTACTCCTGATGTGAGTCATATAGAGCAATTATCATTTAAATTGCGTTTTGTTGAAACTAAAGAAGATAAAGTCAAAGTGCAAGAGTGTTTTATTACTTACAAGCTAGTGAGTGAATCTTCGAGTAAAATACTTATTGGCCTTTAACTTGATGAAATTGTGTAACAATTTGATTTGGACATGAACGATGTTTGAGGTCAAAGCTAAGATAGTAGTGCAAATATGGTAGGAATAAACAAGGGTAAGCAAAGATAAATTCTGGAAGAATATTATCGAGAATTTTTTAATCCGTTTGGCTGCCATAGCTTAAATTTGGTCACAGAAGATGCCACTAAGACCTCAGTTAAATCAGTTTCGTGTTTGTAGTCCTCCAATAAATGTCTGTTTTATTCTCTGGATCATCGAAACGATGGGTCCAAATCTCCAAGCAGATAAATTAACTGTCACTGAAAAAAGTTTTCGAAACACGTTGTGAGATTAGGGTGTATATCCTGGCTGAAGTTCGGTATCACTACTCTTTAGTTAGTGATTGTAACATTGTAAATAAGGCTATGCAGTCTAAAACAATAGATCATCCTATACATCACATTTGCTAAAGAATTGCTCAGAATTTGTGAAACAGTACAGGAACTAATTATCCGTTCTAAAAACAGCCTGGGAAATAGCTGCCCATGCCAGTTTTTAAAGCAGTCCGATCCTGAATAAAGAGTTTATTCGGGGTATGGGGCAAGAAATGAGACACCAAAAGATCCTGAAGAATGGTTTAAAACGAGCGTCTTTTATCATATTATCGACACAATTGAAAATGCACTGGTCACTTAATTTAAACAACTATCAAAATTTAATGGCACGTGGTCATTTTTATACAAGATAAAAACAATTTCTGAAAAATCCAGATTGAAAAAAGTTTTGTGGATTTACAAATAGTTTGACGGATCGTGAAAAATTTGACATGTCTGGTTATGAATTAGTTGAAGAACTCTTTAAGTCTGAACCCATTATTGGAATAATTCAATTCAGCAGAACTATTAAATTTCTTCAACATATTAAAATAAATAGTTAGCATGATATTTTCCAGAATGTGTGGACAGCCCTCCGGGTCCTGGGTAATGTCACTGTCACTTTCGCTAAAGGTGAACGAAGTTTCTTTAAATTTAAACTCATTAAAACTTATTTGCTTTTCACATGAAAAGGCTATCGAATCTAGCAATTTTTTCCATTGGAAATGACACTACCCAGGTATTAAATTATTCGGATTTATCTTTAAAAAAAATTTCCAGTGTTAAGACAAGAAAGGTGCCCATCTAATAATTGTAAATAATATTTTTTTAAAATAAAAGACTTAACTACTAGATAAACATGTTTTATTTTTTCCTAACCAAAATATTATTCATCCTAACAAACATTTCGGGGTGCCATTTGAGATCTCGCACCAACTATAAAAATTGCTAGGACCGCCCCTGATTACCATTAATTTAAATCCATACAAAATTATTTTAATATACGACATATTGTATCTACAATAAAGCTTGATTCTAATTTATTTTATTATTAATATTTCATTGTGATAAGGAACTTGTAATAATTTTATTTTGAGATATTTTAAAGATAAAGTAGACCTGTTTATCTCTTTCCTAGATTGTATTTTGAAAAAATAAGTGATCAAAACAACCATTGAGAATTAAGCTTCCTAATGGACGTTCACTTATGTATTTCTAGGAGCTAAATGGCATGCGTTTATGAGCGATCAAAGTCTATTTTAATAAACGTAACCCGGTTTGGTGGCCACGTGGTCTAAGGTGCTACTCTCGTCATAGACTGGCTGCCGATGGCTGAGGTTCAACCCCAGTCGAGAGCACAGAAAGTGGTTTTACTAAATGGTTTTCTACGCTTTCTCCACGTAAATGTGGGTACACCTAGCCTAATATCATTCCCATACACACGGGAAAGAGTGGAAATCGCAAGGTCGTTTCGGTGAGCGGAAGTAAATAATAGCTCCACTTACCACCCTGGATAGGTGAGAGACACGAGTTCCCGGTGTCGGTCCCACCAGCGAGTGACTGGAAGGGGGGGGGGGAGGAATTATTTCTCGCCTCCCCAGGTATCTGGCCTGAACCGGATCATCCCAACCTTCTAGGTGTAGGGGTTGGAGTTAAATTATAAGGTACCAACCTAGAAACTTCCCCGGGCCACGATGTCCAGAGTTGCGTGGGAGATGTAATGGCTCATACCACTAGCACGTAAATCATGATGACTCTAAATTCAACCTTCCTTAGGCCTAAAATATTAGAGTAATTTGTACATAGGTGTATGGCCCGAACGGTTAGTAAAACTGGGTGCTAGAAAATAAAAATTAAAACGGTAGTTATTAATTTAGTTCTTGTGACTACAAAGCGATTGCGGAAGTCGTTCGTTACACAGCTTAATTTATTACTACACACACGTTTTATGGCAGCCTTTGCTGGTATATTTGAGAAACAACTTTTATGAGGTGTGAAGTGTTCTCTACTTTTAAGGAGGACGTAAGTCAATAATAGATTCCTGGCTGGTCTAATTTTCGGTGTTAGATGTGTTTCTAAATGGATTGGTTACCCACAGCATATACTAATTAATTTTAAGAAATAAGAAGTTAGGGTGGATATTAAAGAAACGCATTTTCATTGTCTTGAGAAAAGAGCTAAACCTTGGTCACGCTTAGAACATAACTTTGCTGATTTGGTTAAATGGTTTATTTCCAAGAGTAGCCGTGCAGCCAACGTATGTTTATGAATGGTTATTTAATTTAAAACCAAAAATCTATTGATAATTTTTTATTTACTTAACATTTTTTTACATTATATTAAGAATAGACAGAGCTCTAAGAAGAGTAAAAACTAAAACAGTTGTGTATAAACCAAAGCCTTGTTTAAGTAGAACATTTTAAATAGTAATACAGAACAATTCTAAAACATGTTCGGGTAGAGACCAAACAATTGACCGAAGTAAAACCACCAAGATTAAAGCGTATTTGCTTAAAAATTTACCTACCTTCTCATTCTGTGTTATTTAAAAAATTTATAACTTTATCCACTAGCCAAACATGTATAAATTATAATTTAATATACTATTTAAATATGTTTTAGTAGAGAATGAGAATGTATATAAATATATATTTATATATGTAGCTATTAATACATTATAATATATATTTTATTATATATTATATATCCTATTATATATTGTATAACATATATAAAATAGTATAATATTTATAATATATAAGATATTTTATATTATATAATAAATATATTTTACGTAATTTATTATGTATAACAGAGCCAATATTATATATTATAATGTATTATATAATATATGATATAATATAATAAATAGTGTATAATATATTATGTATTATATAATATAATATATACTATATTAGTGATTTGTAATTGCATACAAAAAAGTGCTGCAGTGGAATCTACACTGGCAAAGAAACTAAAAAGCTTCTAATATCATATTGCTGGGACCGCTTATTTATTGTTAGATTGACAAGGACAGGTCAGATATAGACTATAATTACTGCGTAGAGTTTTATTATTGACCTGGTTAGTGAAACTTTGCATCTTCATAGGAAATGCTTGACGTGTCCACCATTGTGTTCTCAACACAGTTCAGCCCCTAAGCACCATGACAGTTGTGTTCGTTGGAATATGTGTGGCATACCTAGAATATTAATTCCAGAAGCCACAATTGCATTCCACAGATGCCTCTCATGCTGTGCCGTTGAGAGTACACAATTCCCTTCATGTAGCCCCACAACCAGAAGTGGTAAGGTAATAAATCAGGTGAGTGCATCGGCCATGAAATAGGCTCTTTGCGTCCAATCCATCGCCTGGTATAGTATTCGTCCAAATGGCGTCTCATTGCAATGCCGTAATGTGCAGGGTTTCCATCCTGAAGCAGTCATATGTTCAGATGCGTTGCCTGTGGAACGTCGTCCATTTGTTAGGGGAAAATGGTGTGCAGAAATTGTAAGTAGTTTTCACCTCGTAGTTATGCAGACATTTTTTACTGTCCCAGTAGATTGAGGGTTAAGGCACTCAGGCGTAAGGCACTGGCCAAAGTAGGTGGCCGGAACGCGTTCTGGGCCCACGCACGTTTCATATAAGCCACTGTCTTTGCCACCTGTCAGTACTGACACATCTCTAAAAACCCTGTCAGGGTGACTCCACGTGGTGGGCCCTGGGCTATGTGTTGAACGGGGTCCCTCATAGCTAAATCCCCAACGGGTGATCTGTGTTTGAGGGGGAGGGGACTTTAAAACTCCCCTTATCGACACACACACACACACACACACACACACTAATCAGTTGGTAATGTTTACCCGCGAAGTGGGGATAGCCAGTCAGAACACCTCCGTTAGGTCCCAACTGGGCTACTCCAGACAGTCTGACCTAGAGAAGGATGGGGGTGGCAGCCAAGTGGGGGTTTGTGGTGCAAATGTCTTGGTAGAGAGGACGAAGTCCTTGGCGTGTGAGAAAATGGTGAGGAGATGGGCTGTTTGGAGGCTGATCTCCTGAATTCCTCGTGATGGGCGATCACAAAGAGGAGACAACTCCTCCCTCCATGCGGTCCCAGTGGAGGGGGTGGGGTTCTCCTAAGTAGCCCAAGGTAGGGTGGCATGACAGGGCTGGTATTAGATTTTTCAGGCATCCAAGTACCCGGAAAGGCACCCATGGACCTCGGTTCATGTCCGTTGAAAAGTACCGCTCCCGATGACTTATAGGGGCTCCCACAGCAAAAAGCCTCAGAGCTTACATGCGGTGATAGAAAGCCCTTCAGTGGTTCCGTGAGGGGATTAGAAAGATATACTCTGTTCCAGTAGATTATCACCCACAGCTCCCGCCCAAACGTTGATGGAGAATTGATATTGGGAATGGATCGCTCGAATGACATTTTGATTTTATGTTGGCCGAAATGTACTGGTTGTGGACACTGCAATTTCTATTAAATGTTGCTTCATCCAATGCCAATACTCTTGCGAAGACTTATGGATATGTGGAGTGGTGGTGCAGTGGCCACACGCAGAAAGTCCTATTGCATATGAATTCGAGAGTTGAATTAAACTCCTGCACAGGTTGCAATTGGAAGGGTTACAGTAATTGGTCATGTCCTGATTGACACATAGACATTTGACACGTGTGATGACGTGGAGCTAATCCCCATGTATCTGAATCCGGTGAGCGTTTCACAGAATGTAGGATTGTCTTTTCCACTGCAATGACCCTGCGATGTCATGGATTACCAGCATTGACTATCACAGGTGCAGGAGCAAAGAAACTGATCTACCTCAGGTGAAGATTCAGTGCCACAAATGTCCTAGGATTTGGGTGTCGTTGTACTGGAAAACATTCAGCATACATACGAGAAGTAACAGCGGAATTCTGTCGTTCCTCACCGTAAATCAGAATCACATCGGTCAGTTCTTTATTTGAGTATGGGTACCCCATCTTAATGTCAAATTTCAATCACAGTAAGTAAATGAGTGTGATGTTCCATGTATGTGGCACTGAGAATGACGCTTGTGAAATGCTACCCCAAAAGATTGCAATATCTCGATAACGAAGCAGTCCCTGCAATATGTTGTTATAAGAGTTTTAGTTTCTTTTTCAGTTTAGATTCCACAGCACCACTTTATTGTATACAATTACGAATCATCCTGTGTATATTTTATACACATAAAATATACTCATCTATATAATTTATAGCATTAAATATAAAATACATATAATATATAAATTGAATAAATATACAATACTTATTATTAAATATTTATTATGTATAAAAATAGAAAAAGTACAGCATTACAAATATCTTCAATTGGACAAAATATTAAGATTTATTAAAAAAAGATACTCTGTAGGAAATATTAAAATTCAATTTCTATTGTATCCATTATGTGTCGATACCTGAGAGATTTTAATGAAATAGATATTGGTTATTGATAATTATTGTATAGTATTTATTTGTGGTCTGTTCAATAATATATATACTGTATATACCTATATACAACGTGTATCTAAATATTGCATCAAACTTTGGCAGGCTATTCCTTAGGTGAAAATAGAATAATTCACAGCAGCAACCTAGGGTCCATCTTAAATATTAAGGGTGGTATTCACCCCTAAAGATAGAGCTAAAAACGACTATTGTGTGAAATAGTATGAAAAACTATTAAGGTATTACAACGAATCTTTGTATACTACTTATTGAAACCTTGATAATTAATAAACTAAATGTGCTGTTACCGTTACCCACCATCATCATGTAAAAAAAAGGGGGGAGGGGTTGCAACACTTTTTTCTGCAATAAAATATGTCAGAGTAAGTACTACTAATTTTGACTTAAGATTAAAAAACACGCATTAGAAATTAACAAAAAAGGTGTCTTGGAGAAACTGTCTAGCTTTCTCCATTTTCGAGATAATCACACAAGTTTGATCTCAAAGACTAGTGTAAATGCCTGCCAGGTAGGCAACCAGAATCACAGTGTTACTTCGCACTGCAGTTTTTTAACCATTTTTACCGGTACGTGTGACTATGTATCACGTACATTTGGTAAACAAGGCTGTTTTGTGTGTAATGATGGAGAAACTCAGATACTTTTCCTTCATCATAAGCTCCGATGTGTTTCTATTTATCACATTAGTAAGTTATGCTTACACAGTTCACACTTGGGTGGGATTTTAATCATTACACTATTAAGGTATTACAACGAATCTTTGTATACTACTTATTGAAACCTTGATAATTAATAAACTAAATGTGCTGTTACCGTTACCCACCATCATCATGTAAAAAAAAGGGGGGAGGGGTTGCAACACTTTTTTCTGCAATAAAATATGTCAGAGTAAGTACTACTAATTTTGACTTAAGATTAAAAAACACGCATTAGAAATTAACAAAAAAGGTGTCTTGGAGAAACTGTCTAGCTTTCTCCATTTTCGAGATAATCACACAAGTTTGATCTCAAAGACTAGTGTAAATGCCTGCCAGGTAGGCAACCAGAATCACAGTGTTACTTCGCACTGCAGTTTTTTAACCATTTTTACCGGTACGTGTGACTATGTATCACGTACATTTGGTAAACAAGGCTGTTTTGTGTGTAATGATGGAGAAACTCAGATACTTTTCCTTCATCATAAGCTCCGATGTGTTTCTATTTATCACATTAGTAAGTTATGCTTACACAGTTCACACTTGGGTGGGATTTTAATCATTACACTCACTGGAGTATTGAAAGCTAAATTAAGAAATACTAATTGTAGTTCTTGTATGCTTTAGTTCCTAGCTTCAAAATCAGATTCATAGCAAGTGTTCAAAATGGCGGCACCTAACGTCATTTTAATAATTGATGTGGCGTATCAATGACTTGCGTAATCTTTCAAAAACACGCGGGGTTTTTTGAACCTTATCACACGCAGCACCTATCCTGGCTAACAGGTCTTCCTCAGATTTAACTGTTGTCTCGTAAACCAAAGCTTTAAAAAAAACCACAGAAAAAGTCTAACGTATTAAGATAAGGAGAGCATAGTGGCCACGCAACAGCCATACAGGCTCGCTACCTGGCAAGAATTAACATTTGTCTTTGAAATCAAACATGCATGATTATCTCGGAAACGGGAAAAGCTAGATAGTTTCTCCAGGACACCTTATTTGTTAATTTTTACTCCATGTTTTGTAATCTTAAGTCAAAATTAGTAATACCTACTCTGACATATTTTATTGCAAAAAAATGTGTTACAGCCCCCCCCTTTTTTACATGATGGGGGTGGGTAACGGTAACAGAACATTTAGTTTATTAATGATCAATATTTCAATAAGTAGTATACAAAGATTCGTTGTAATACCCTAAGCAGTTCTCATAATATTTCACACAACAGTCTTTTTTAGCTCTATCTTTAGGGGTGAATACCGCCCTTAATATTTAAGATGGACCCTAGGTTGCTGATGTGAATTATTCTCTTTTCACCCAAGGAATAGCCTGCCAAAGTTTGATGCAATGTTTTAGATACACGTTGTATATGTGTGTGTGCTATAAAAATTAACTAAATTCATAGCATAAAATATAAAACTGGTA
The DNA here is from genome assembly GCA_902151425.1 of Timema shepardi. Taxonomy (NCBI): domain Eukaryota; kingdom Metazoa; phylum Arthropoda; class Insecta; order Phasmatodea; family Timematidae; genus Timema; species Timema shepardi. The sequence goes on along the minus strand of CABFVX010000094.1, from coordinate 17,337 downwards.
ACCATAATATCTCAATACATTTTGAGTTAGATTGCGTAGGAGATCTTAGCTGTAAGCATACGAGTTGGAACAGTCGCGTGTCCAATCAGGCAGGTCGGACACTGGCTGGCCAGGCAGAAATCAAAAACTACACAATTCTGGCGACTAACGAGCCGACGTTCTACCCATCCAATTACAGGAATCTTCCCGATGTTCTGGATGTAATCCTGATGGATCTTGATACGCTGCCGGAAGAACTCAAAGCCTTAAACGAACTTGACTCCAACCATCTCCCGGTATTTGGAAGGATAGCCTTGAAGACAACCCCAAGATTGTCGTACCTCAGGAGGAAGATCCCCAGGAGTTACTGGGACGAGTATCGGAGGGTATTGACGGACGCAGTTCCGTTGAACATGGAGGAAATCTCCCCGAAAGAAGTGGACAGTTCCATCACTATTCTGACAGCCACATTACTCGAGGCATACCGGGAGACAACTGTATTCGAGACGCCGCCGTATTTGTTGAAAAGGGACGACCCGGAGCTGAGTTACTTGATAGCCCTGAAGAGGGAAGCGCGAAGGGAATGGCAGCAGCACCAGGATCAAAGATATCGTGCAGAATACAGTAGGCTAAGAGCCCTTGTGCTTAGAAAGACTAAAGCTCTGAAGATCACCAACTGGAATGAGTATGTAGCGAACCCTTTGGCTGGGGATGCCAACGTGTGGAAGGTGACGAGACAGCTCAAAGGTACGAAAGGAAAGGCAGGGACCACGGTCATCCACGGGAGGAGTGGGTTGAAATTTCAGGGTGAGGCCAAGGCAGAGGCCATTGCGGAATCCCTTGAAGACCAGTTCAAGGCTAACTTAGAGCCCCAAGATGGAGAGTTTACCAGGACAGTAAATAGAGTGGTTGGGGTATACCTAGCAGATCCTGTTATAGAGCTACCGCCCCCCTATCACCAGAAATGAAGTCAACCGCCAGGTGGAAAAGCTGAAGCTACGGAAAGCGGCAAGTCACGACAGGGTCTCGAACGAGATGTTGCTACACGTTCCGGAATGTGTAATCCAGCTCTTAACAAGTATGTTCTCATCGGCATTACTGGCAGGTTACTTCTCGGAAGCGTGGAAGGTTGCCGACGTCGTTTCAATGCCCAACCCAGGCAAGGACCGCAAATTACCGCAAAACAGGCGGCCCATCAGTCTGCTTAGCAGTGTAGAAAAACTATTTGAGAAAATCATTCTGCAGCGATTGAAAGCCTTCGGTAGAGATCATCCCATTATCCTCGACATCCAATTCGGATTTCGAAACCGTCATTCAACGGTACACCCAGTCCTTAGCCTAGTGGAGGACACAACAGAGAGCTTTAATTAAAGGGAAATCACGCAAGCTGTACTCATGGATATAGAGAAGGGGGTTTGATAAGGTCTGACACGCCGTCCTTATTTACAAATTGATCCAGGCCAATTTCCCAAGGGTTTATGTACATCTAAACAAGAGCTTTCTAACTGGATGACACTTTCAAGTCAAGATGGAAGGTAAAAGGTCGCCTCTTCATAGTATCAGGGCGGGGGTGCCGCAGGGGTCAGCACTCTCACCATTTCTATACACTGTGTATGTTGCTGATATCCCCATGGACCCGATGATCAAGACTCGGCTCTTCGCAGATGATACTCTGTTCTACATTGCCAACAGGAACGTGAAGTACGCTCATCTCCGCTTGCAGCGGTACCTGGATGAGTTTAGCAGTTGGCTGGAAAAATGAAGGCTAAAGGTCAACGCAGAGAAATTGACAGCCTATATAATTACAAAGAAGGATACCCCAATCCCCAGCCCAGCTTGTAGTGTTGGAGGAGGCTATCCCCTACAAGAAGTCAATGAAATACCTTGGGGTGATGTTAGATTCCAGACTCACATGGAACGAGCATGTAGTCTACTCAAGGAAAAAGGCAATGGTGGCCTTCATTGCAAATTACGGCCTGTTCAAGAGCCCAGTGCTGGGAAACAACATCAAGCTGCTTCTGTACAAAAGCTTAGTACAGCCTATTCTGGTATACGGATGCGAGGCGTGGGGATATTATTCCGATTCAGTGTTAGATACTCTACAAGTAGTGCAAAACAAGTTACCTAGGTGTATCTTAGGTGTGAACACCCGAACTAACAATTCGTACATACACGCTACCACTGGTAGTGCGACTCTACAAGAAATTTTCCGGCAGCGAGGCAGAAAATTCTACAAACAAGCCCACGAGGTAGAAGACAACGCCATAGTTAGAAGACTCGGCCTGTACTACATCCGAGAGCCAAGGAAATACAAGAAGCCCCGCCTCGAATGAGCAAAACACCAACACAACTTCCCAATCAACCCCTTCATGCTAACCACTCCTGTTTCTCAGCTTTGCCAAATCCTTGGGTCCTCATCCTCACACTTCCCCATAAGCTAGAATAATTTTTCTTCACACCTTCACTTTCATCAAAGCCATCTCGCTTAGTGTCTAATTTAATTTCATGAATTTTCTTTCAGCTCGTCCTGATCTTACTTATACACTACACCAAACTCATTTCGGGCCTGACTGCGCTTGTGTTTCCATCACAGTGTACGATGGCTCGAATTAGCAACTCCACACAAACTCTGTAGCTCCCAACATACAAACCTTCACCCTCCAACTCCATTTTCCCTTCACAACCAATTTACACTTTTAGAAATAGAGGTTATGATCTGTGATTACAGATTGGTACTTTAGGCATAAACAAGCCGCCTACCCCCTCTGAAAGTCGCTTCTGACATTCAGAGCGAGTAGTTCAAGGCAAACAAGGGAGCGAGAGTTTAATTGCGTGTATGACAGCTTTCACTACTCTGAACTCATTTCTGCGCGAGTGTTAACAGAGTGGCAATACTGCACTTGGTTTTTATTTATCACATACACGTTCAAAACTGGAATTATTTTTTATTAGAGCTACAGTAATAGGATCCAAATAAAAATGGTGACGATGAGGAACTGCACAAGATCTCATTCATTACGGAGGTTTCCAGTCTGGTGTCCGTAAATAAATATACATTTTTTAAAATTAGATTGTATTGTATTTTCACATCATATAAAAATATTAGCTCAGCACAATTTGCTTGAACATGTGATTTTTTCCATTACTGTCAGACTAAACATGTTTTTTCTTGTATTAATATGAAAAGGGTTATGTAGAGTAATAGAAATGTGTGCATAGGTCTTTAATTTCACTTCGTATAGTGGGTGAGATTAGGGGGGCCGTGGTGAATTATCATTGGCTTCAGGGGATCCGTGATATGGAAAGGTAGGAAACCACTGATTTAGAGGATTAAGAGGTTGGAATATCCGAATGCAAACTTACTGAGAATCGAAGATATTAGTATAGACTAGAGCATAGAGGTGATTTTGGGATTATAAATTCAGGATTGAGCTGTTTATGGAAACAATGTGGACAATGACCTCTTCCACTTTCTACTTTTCCCAGGCACTACACCTAATTGTTTACCAGTCTTCCCAATACGCGGTAAATAACTAAACACCAGTCATCGTTGCTCTAAGGCTCGATAACTACTGATAAACTCACTCTCCATTGGGGGTTCAGGTTACTTGTCAAGTAGGTGACCTGGCGGTCTAGGTGTAAGGTGTAACACTTCTGTGCTGGGGGTCCAGGGTTCAATCCTCGGTTCCGGCACAGATTTATCTGATTGTCAAACCCTTCCTTCACCTCTGACAATACGTGTATTAATCACAACTTGTGAATGTGTGGAATGCCAGACCTCCACCGTGGTTTGGATCCCACGTTAAACTAGAGGTCATCCATTTCATCTTACAATCACCCTACCGTTACATATTATCTTAAGTACGTATAACTCGAGTGGGTAGTAAGACATGGTACTACTACTACTACTACTACTACTACTACTACTACTACTACTACTACTAATAATAATAATAATAATATTAATAATTGTCAAGTATTGATTTACACAACCTTTCAGTCCATTACTTTCTCCAAGACTTGATTTTAATCAAATTAAATTATAATTTTATCACGAGCGTATTTTTTACATACCCAAATGTACCAAAATTTTCGTATTCTTGGATGTTACTAAAGTTTAAAATAATGTATGTCCTCTGTAACTGGAACTTTCAATATTTGTATTTTCATATAGATTATTTGATTATAAAAATGTAAGTGAATGAATGGCACAGGTAAAGATAATGAAGATACTTGATATATTAATGCAATGAAAATAATAATTTATTTATCTTTGCGGTCAATACTGACTCTTCGATTGTAAGTGTTAGGGCTTATGACCAAACTTATTTTTATACGTTCTAACCTTAATTTCTAAGTCTATAAATACAATTTACTTGATTATAAATCTCTCATATAACATTCTTCCAGTGACTGCATGGTCTAAGGCGTCACTATTGTGTTAGATTAGACTGACAATAACACAGAGATCAGGGGTTGAATCCCGGTGTGACGAACCAAGGGTGTTTTTCCCAAAATGGTATTCCACTGTTCCTTCACGAAAATGAGGTTACACTTCCATTAAGTTCAACCTTCCTAATTCCTAACGCATTAGCGTGATTAGTAGATATGAGTAGAGCCTAAGCAGGTAGTAAGACGTGGTGCTAATAAAATCTCTTATATCCAAGGGAATAGATGGACAGGAAAAGGTTATATTTTAAGTAGCATCAGCACTTGACGACTTTCGCAAATCCATATTATTTTAACTCTTATATTTAAAAACACTTGGCAATAGTATTTATAAAACTGACTAAATATAACAAAATCCTCAATATATTATTTTATGCTATGAGATAGTTGATTTACTAAATAATACATAAAGAGACTCGTTAGTTACAGTGCCTAATAATTCATAACCATATACAGTAAGCGACAAATTTGGAGTCAGGATATTGCATTCTGACAAACCAATAATTATCGTATCATTATTGGAATCTTATTTTCTAAACTAAGCAATAAAAGATCCTCAGTCTATTACTAGCATTGCTAATCAATTAAATATATCTCTTTAAATGAAATATTTAGCTAAAATAATGTTGAGAGTAGCATTAGCAGAAGGTATTATGATATTGTCATTTAAAATTTATTTAGTGACTTATGCAAAAATATTGGCAAAGTTTAGAATATTACATATACACTGATTATAATGAAGATAAAGATAAGATTTGCCTTTCATGACATTTGACTAATTTGTCGAGGGAGATTTATTCTCTATGGTTTTATAAATGTTTGGTATGTAAAACTGTATTCAATCCACTTATTTTTATAAACACACTTACTTTCTCTATGGCATTAGGAACTCTAAGTGTCACTGCCACACCTCAAAAAGTACACCTATCCCTATATTGAGTGAGATAGTTCTATCCGGTCCAATTTCTACACCTTATTCCTATCTTGAGATAATATTATTCTATCAAGTCCACCTCATTATTCTCTATTTCAGATCGATTTTAATGCTATCCTCCCATCTGCGTCTAGATGACTTGGTCTTCCCACTGGTCTCTTCCCAGTCATAAACATATATCGTTAAATCAGTAGAACCATTTCAATCTAGCTTTATTTAAAAACATTTCAACTCCTAAACGCTTAATTTTATTGGAAAATCTTGGTAGACTTCTATTTCTATTTTTAACAACTTTACCGTTCACTTAAAACACGATTTGGTGTTGTGCCAGTGAAATGTTTGACTCGTATGTTCATAGGAATTACAGGAAAAATGTAAATCGATGTGTAATCCGAAGTTTTTAAATTACTGAATAGACATGTTCTAAACAAGCTCACTATTGTAATCAATCGGTGAATGTTTTAATGTATCTCTAAGCTTACACGAACTGTGCTAAAAAGAGATATATTTCCAAATAATCCACAAAATTAATGGCCAAATGCCAGTATCAGCCAGTGGTGTATCTAGGGAAACTCTAATAGGGCCCCTACATGATCCGCCAGACTGTTAGTATTAATAAAGTAATAATTAATACTGACAGTCTGATTTTGTAGGGGCAGTACTGATGGACGGACTTTAGAAAATACTGATGTGATCCGAATATTCTGATCACATCAGTATCAGTCCATCAGTCTTGCAAGTGGTGGGAGAGACTGACAGTAGTACTGACCGTGTGCGTGCACTTATCAGTATTTCCTTTAGTCTCGGTAGCAAACAATGACTGCGCACGCCTTTTTCTTATCATCCATGTTGTTGCACGGTGCATACAGGAGCTGAGACTAATAAAAATAATGACGCGAAGACTGACCATGTACGGTCTCATTGTAAATACTGATGCATACTGACTGTGTAGGGGCCCTATTAAATATTAAGAAAGGGGTGTGGAGGATCAGTAAATGATTAAGGCAGTAAAACTAATTTATATAATATGTATTATATGGTGTGCAATTGAATAATAGTCCCTATTACGTAATCGGTACATCATGAATTAATAAAATAAGCCGATGTAACGAGAATGTCGGAGGCATGTACCGTACATTTGTACAACCGAATTATTGGTCATTATTATTATACTAATAATAATAATAATAATAATAATAATAATAATAATTAGCACTACGTATTACTACCCGTTCGGGTTATACGCTTAAGTACTAATTATGCTAATAGGATAGGAATTGGGAAGATTGAATATATAGGAAGTAAACCCGCATTTGCGTGGAGGGAGAGTTAAAAACCATTTAGGAACCCCATCCCCAACCGCCCCGTTTACCCGAGCGAGATTTTAACCTCGAGCTCCCCATCCTTGGCAGTCTAGCTCAACACAAAACTAGCACGTTAGCTAACTACGGCGCCGAGGTGGATGTCATTATTATTATTATTATTAATTTGTGATTAATTATTATTTATAATGATGTCTTACTACCAGTTGTCTTGTTTGATTGAATTACCTCCTCTTTTGGATCGCTTATTAATTGAATAAAATAATCCTCCTAACTCAGAAACTCAGCGTTTTTAGACCCATGTTTATATGAAAATTTCTTAATGTATGGTGGATAGGAATACGCCCTAGAGTATTCGACACCAATTAAAACACACTATATATATATATGTGTGTGTGTGTATTTGTTTGGTTTTGTATATTCCATGCAAAGATACACAATTTAATATAAATAATGTTAGTGTAATAAGTAAAATGATTTATTTACTAAAGCATAACATTATTAAATATGAATACTTTAAAAATTGTGACACTGAGTCCAATACATGCATACGTTATGGTTTCAGGTTGTTAACAGTTAACACAAGCTGAGGGACTGACAATTGTTAAGATAAGAGACCTAGGATTACGCTTGGTGCGAACGCTGAATAACTCTTCACTCATCAGATTCTACTACTCGGTAGTATTGACAAAATATTATTTGAACCCAATAAAGTCATAAAAGATGTATTTAGGACTTTCTTGTGTGCCTAAAAGTAACTTTTGCTGCCATCAAGGACACATCTATTCTAAACAGGTTTCCATAACAATCGTTTGGTATTTGTTTACCTGCTCTTAAAACTCACAGGACTTCATTTCAAAAACTTGGTAGTTTATTAGGCCCTTCAAATATCTAGGTGAATGGAGGGGGATTAAAGGGGCATACCCCAACTAAGTTTCGACCCAGTTGAGGCAAAAAATGTGAAATACTAGGGAAGAAGGGAAAAGAAAAATCGCGAGATTAAGTAGGATGTTTTTCGCTGCATTTCAAACTTTAGCTATAAGTATTGGGAGTTTTGAAACTAAATAGTCCCTTATTTTAGTTGAGACACAAAATAAACAATCACCTCCTCTTAATCGACCAGTTTAAATTTTAAATAGTATTACCTGTCCTAAAACCATTATCTTTCATTTTGACTGATGATTCGTTTAATTACACTGACAAATTTGAGTTGACTATAAACACTGCATAGATCGTAGTTTTAGTAAAAGTGGTTTATTTCGGTTGGTTGAGGGTGGGGAAGGGGGGGGGGGGCTAGAATCTACCTGCTGTATTTAATTCTGGCATTTAGGTGAAAATGCACGAAAATTCGGTTTCCCTCCACCCATCTCCCTCAACCCCATATAGCATCGTTTTAGACCAATTTGAAGGATATGACCCAAAAAAGATCATTCAACGAAATATAAAATGAAAATTAATTTTTTAAAGAGAGTGATATGGCCAAAGTAAGGAATCTCCTTTATTTTGTTTATTCCCTATATGATTTACAAGGATAATGGTTTTGTTTTATATGTGTGGACTGTAGTAAGTCTACTGTAACGAAAATATATTAATAATGGTGACATAAATTAAATAGAGCTAAAAATAAACTAATAAAATATATCTATATAACAACATAAAATATCAACAGAAATATCAAAATATCACAAACCTATTTGAATGTAGAAATAAACACACAACTATGCTAATTAAAAAGGTAGAACCGGTGATTCTTTTCTGAGAATAAATATTAGGTTATAAATTAATTACAAGCCATACGAATATGTTAATTGCCATTGATAGGCTCATAATTTTTAAAATACACATTTACTTTAGAATTGGAAGCTAGCTATCCCTGGATATATTAGTCAAAAGACGCCCTTTTTTTAATTAAATTTCTCCGATGGAACTTAATCAAGAAATACTAATTGTTAATAAATTATGAACATTCTAGTTTCAGTATTTATTACCGCACTCATTAGATAAACAGTTAAACACGTAAGAAAACAAAATAAAATTAAACATAATATTAAGAAGAATTACAATTCAGTTTAAATTTAGACTATGGGTGTCAAGGGGATCTGCAACGCTTGCAGCTCCAATCCTAAGTTACCTCTCGGGCATTTCCCCTACTCCACCTCTTCTGCTTCTACACTTTCTACATCCACCACTAGCCAAAGGGTTCAAAGAGAGTTGCAGCGTCTGACACCTAACCAGTAGCCTCATGAGAATCTTTCAAAACAGTACAATCTACTGTTTGTAAAAACTACAAAATATGAAATATCTTGAATATAATTATAATTTTTTGGATGATTTTGTGTTGTAGTTGACTTTAATAAAATAGAATGTACGAAGAATTGTTGGGGGTGCTGCAGCTATTATGGACGAGACACCATTGGCCTAAGTTCAAATATTAGAACATAATGACGATATGAGCCTTTGTCTAGTTGAATAATTTCAACCATCTATATTTATCTTTTGCTAAGAAATTAAATAGGCTGAACCATCCCAAAAAAGTTTCTATGTTGTGTGGCAGAGAAAATTATGCGCTTTGATTAAAGTTTATTAACGATTACTTTATCTTCAGTTCCAAGCCTTTTACTAGTAATATTTATCCATAAAGTCGAGTGAGGGCTTATCTAACTTTTAATGTCCAATAATCAGTGTATGATACAATTTTATATAATATATTCCATAAAACGCTGTTGATCCATTAAATAAAATATAGTGATATTTCTTTTATTATCTTTTAGGGGATGTAATTAAAAAATATTATTTTTAAAAAACTAAAAAAATTAAAAAAATAATTTAAAAGATTTCCGGGAAACTTATTTTCAAATATTAAAGTAAATAATCTTTTTATACTTATAGGCACAGCTAAACTTATATATTTTATAATTTTCAAATTTAAATAAATAGTATGCAAAATAATAATGGTATCATAACTATATCAAACTCGGTAATGTATTAGAAGTGTCCCTCCCACTCTCAATATGACTGCAAATAGATATTGCTACTGCGACCGCTGATAAGTCTTTAATGCGCGAAGTCTTCACTAATTCAGCAAAACACTATGCCTACACACGCACGTAGTATACACACTTCTATCCTTCCGGTTTATACCATTCTCTTCCTTCTCCTTCCTCCCCTCGAACACCACCAATAAAACATTTTGTAAACAAGGGCAATCAGTTCTTATTTCAACAATATAAATTAAATAGCACTTCTGTTTCATACAAAAATAGAAGAGTTCATGGACTCACCAAAAAATCAGACGGATGAATATCTATAGGGGCTAAACTATCAAGAAGGAAGAGTTGGCTAATGCGCGAAGCTATCGTGAGCGCACCTAACGGTCGCTAGAGGAACCAAGGGGATTAATAATCTTAAAATAACTTGAGTTGGCATGGTATCACGGCTGCTGCCTCCTCCCCTCCTAAACTCAGTGGTCACGTCTCAAGGGTAACTCTATCCCGGCCAAATCCACCGAACCATATATGTAACTCACTTCCCGGGACTCTTCGTCCCCTTTCTTTCTTTCTTTCTTTCTTCCTCTTCTAGTCTTTCTTGACCCACGCCGCGCTACAATCGGAAAGTGCGCACATTCTAAAATACGCTGGCTCTTCACGAATACAGTGCCTGCCATTAATAATCGATGCTAATCTTACCTTAGTAAATATTTGGTCAGCCCTTCATCACCTAAAAGCAACATTCAAATTGAAAGTGAAGAAATCAGACTAAACGTTTAATATGGATTACATTTTCTAAATGTTCTTAAAGGCATATTAAAATATTCTTTTTGTAAACAGCGTCTTACTACAACTCCAAGTTATACTAATGAAGTAGGTATGAGTAATGCCGAATTTAGAAGAAAAGTACCCACATTTGTATGGAGCAAATGTAAAATCGTATCAGATAATGTGGATGCTTTATTTGGCGTAACCACTTACTCACTGATGCAAATATGATCTCTCTCTTTATATATATATATAATTATGATTACTAATTATGATTGGATGATTTATAAAATTTGATAATTATGTGTTTAGTACTCCCTCATTATCCCCAAAATTTAAGTAACACGGTAGTAAATATAAATATGAGAGAATAAAACTTATCATAAATACATTTGGTTTCTTAGGGCAGAGCATCCATTTAAATACTATATATACA
>CABFVX010000093.1:464050-505778 GCA_902151425.1 Timema shepardi | reverse complement strand
TAATAACTTTTGACGCAAAGTCTAGCGTCTCTCTGCTAACGGTCGCAAATTCGTTTTGCGTCGTGGTCATAATAACCCTGCTGGTAAATTTTCCTAGATGTCACCACCTACATCTCACTGCCATAGGTACCCTATAGTTTAGGAAATGCACACCCATTTCACTGTGGAGAAATGATGGGAAAATCACACCTTAAAATAACACCTTTACTATAAAATTCCATGTAAACCAATTCTCCAACCTTTGCTTTACAAGTACACTCGACCGTAACCCAGTATCTCCATCAACGGTGAACTGATGTAACAAAAGCTCAACACCACATACCATCAGACCACCGATGCAGATGCTAAATATAGAAATGAACCGTCAAAGACGTTTGGGAACAGCAGATAAGGTGATCGTTTACTGTAAAATGTAATAATTTTTATAAAGGAAAAAAATAAACTTGAAACGTTAAAAAAAAATTACAACCTTTTGATTTAATGTTGTAAGAATAATACTCTTTATTTGTATGCCAATTTGTTTATATTCTTACTACTACCAGAATAAGATAGATTTATAAATTCCAAACAGTAAGAATAATAATAATAATATTTATCACCGCGTCTTACTACCCGTTCGGGTTATACGCCCCAAACAGTAAGGAATTGGGTGAATAGCTTTGGGTACCATAGAATATAATAGAGAAAAACAAACGGCTTGTCAAAAGCCATTTATTTGAAATCAAAGAATAGTGAAAAGTACACTTAGTTTACTCTAAAACTTAACCTTAGTTGCTTACATGATGGACCTACCTTATAGGTTAAGTTATATTGCTACCCGTCAAGATAAACTTGCTACCTTTCAGGGTAAATGAAACTTACATTTTCTTCCGAGATAATATTGTGTTCAGTATTAGAAAACTTTCATCATTCTTCACGTGTGTGAAGAAAAACCACACAAAAAACCTCTCTTCATATTTCTCAATCTAAGCTCTCCTGCAATATCAATAGTTGTCTTCCAATCCTACGTTATGTTTATTATTTGACCTAAAAATCCTCTGAGCCAATCTACTCCTGTATATTTTCCCCCACTTGCCCCTAAACCTCCTAATCCCCATTTACTCCATTCTCTTGCCTCTAGATTAAATTCCCACGCCAACGATCGATGCTAACCATGTGGGATGGAAGATGTATAGTAAGATTCTGGTAGGAACGAACCTTTAGAAAATAGACTACATATAGATATTCTCTACGAACAGTCTTGATAACATTTTACCATAGTGTTAGTTTCATTTTATAGGTATTAATAATATCTATCAAACGCGACAATTGCAAATCACATGACTATACGTATACATGTTTAAAAAAACCGTTTTAGTATTGTGTGTAGCTGTCAAAAAAAAGTTCCTTCCTATTTAAATGTGACTGTAGATGTAAGAATTATAATCTTCACCGGACCGTCCATAATGAAACACGAGACCCAAGCGACCGAGAGAGAAATGGCGTCACTATTTACTCTTCAACAAGTGGTTTAAAACACACACATAAAGGAGTTTCTACCATTATATAACATTCTGGCTATTATGAACACCTCATCCACGATTATAGACACATAGTATGAATGTCAAGCTCATTTAGTGATGTTTTTCGGTTAATGGGAGGTCAAAGTTCTAATCCCATGTGAGCGGACTCAAGGTTTTATTTTACTAGATGTTATACTACTTTTATTATTATTTATTATTATTTATTACCACGTCTTACTACCCGTTCGGGTTATACTCTTTAAGTACTAATTACGCTAATGGATTAGGAATTGGGAAGGTTGAGTTAGAGGAAGTGAACCCGCATTTGCGTGGAGGGAGAGTGNATTACGCTAATGGATTAGGAATTGGGAAGGTTGAGTTAGAGGAAGTGAACCCGCATTTGCGTGGAGGGAGAGTGGATAACCATTTAGGAAAAACCACACTCAGTTCCCCCGACCGAGATTCGAACCTCTATCTCCCCGTCCTCAGCAGTCGAGCTCAACACGACTAGCGCGTTAGCCAACTACGCCACCGAGGCGGGTGTTATACTACTCTTCCTCCGTGTGAATGCGGTTACGCTGGCTCAAAATTCTACTTTACTCATACCTAACACATGAACGTAATTAATGTATATGCGTATAAACCGAAAATGTAGTAAGACTCGATGACAAAAATAAATAAATTAATCAACACCTCAATCTAAGGATTAGCGATTATAAAATTTGTTTAGAGGAAATACAGCCATACGAGTGTGGAGAGGAAAATGGAAAACCAAAGTTATAAACCAAATGTGTAAAACCACCCGGTTGGAATTCGAACCTTGACTTTCCCATCATCCAAAAAATGTATTAATTGAAATGATGGTTCCTTAGACAGTGTGACCACCGGTATATTGTAGGCCTCGTGCTGAAACTAAACTTGAATGAACATAAATTTGTGCAATCAAATATATAATTTTTTTAAGCTTAAAAAGAAACAATTATTTTGCATGTTTGTTGTATACAAAAAATTTTTTAGTGTTGTGGTCGTACTTCACTTGTTGTGGTCTATCGACTGGAAATTCCATACTTTAAATAGTTATTATTTTGTCAACTAACTAAGCACTGTAGACAAAAAATGTGTAACTACCATGTTTGAACAATTAGATAAATGTAATTTAAAAAAAAAAAGTTTTTTTTTAGCACCGCGTCTTACAACCCGTTCGGGTTATACGATTTGTAAGTTATTCATTCACTGCTTTGTTTAAAGGCTTAATCCACAACGAACTTGGATGTGATTTAAAGAATATAATAAATAAACAGAAAGAAATATAATAATTACTAAACGGAAACACCATTTCCTAGTAAAAAAAAAGAAATCAATAGTTTTAAACAATATTTGCTTAGAACCCCCTATCTATATATTTATGATTGAAAGCAACATATTTATGAAATTATGGTATTACACTATTATATTTTGTACATTTTTAAGAAAATTGTATTAGAAACAGCCGCATTTCGAATAATTACTGCAAACCATTTCCAGGATTTATTTTATACATTGATTTTGTAATATTAAACATTTTCCTATCAATTTAAAGACATAATGTTAATTGAAAAATTATTTAAATCTTAGTTAGGTTTAAATGTTATTCTCTTTACTGATTAGTGTTTTGATATCTTTAATTAAGCGTTTCATTGATTGCTGTACAATTGGAAGAATTATAAATTATATTTAAGCAAAGCAGCCCAGTTAAAAAGAAGGCCTCTGGCCTGGGAAATCAAGGACATTAAAAAAACTATTGTAAAAAGTTTTGAGATTGTTTAATGTCCTTTTATTTGGTAAGAACAGAACTTATTTACTGTCCAGCTTTAGCTTTATTAACGTGGGCTTGAATATAGGGCGGTATTACACTGCTCTCTCTCTCTCTATATATATATATATATATATACACCACCCTGTCCTCGAGCCCGGGTTAATAATGCTAAAGCTGGACAGTAAATAAGTTCTGTTCTTACCAAATAAAAGGACATTAAACAATCTTGTTTAATATATATATATATATATATATAAATCCACCTCGGTGGCTGTGCAAGCTCTAAAGCAGTGATGAGCAAAGTACGGCCCACGGGCTAGATGCTGCCCGCAGGCAGGTTCAATACGGCCCGCGAAAGGATTTCAAATTCTGATGAAAATGTGTTTAAAAAAATGGAGAAAAAATGCATTTCGCACTCGTTTGTTTTGATTTCAATTTTAGATCTTAATGACCAGTGTCAATCTACAAAGAATTTAACATGTCCTTACACTTTGCCTCCAAGCATTAACTTCACTTCTGAGAGTCCCCTCGTTCCAGTTGGAAACAGACAATAACAAACTTTTAGAAGAACACTCCCACCCATCACACACTCATCACACACTCATCACACACTCCTTCAATTAAGTAATGTAGGTATCTGTTTTATTTGTTAAATAATTTAGACAACTCACATTGTATTAGAGTTAGAAATCATTATAATACAAATCCATTTAATAATTAATAGCACTTAATTGGACAATAGTTGTGTAAAATGTACCATTGTAAATTTTTTATGAATTGTGTTGGCCCACCTGACGTTTTTCTTTTTTCTTTTGGCTCATTCTCTGAAAAGTTTGCCCATCACTGCTCTAAAGCGCCACTCTCGCAATAGAATATAGACTGCCAATGATGGGGAAATCAAGGTTCGAATCCCAATCCCGTATAATGAGGGTTGTTTTTCTAAATGATTTTCTACTCTCCCTCTTTGCAAATGTGGGTATACTTTCTCTAAATTCAACCTTACTCATCCCTAACTCACTAGCGTAAGTGTCATATATGCATATGTAGTAGCTTGAGACGCGGGGATTAAAAAATATTGTAAAAATTTGAAAGAAATCTGATTAAATATAATAACACTTATATTACAAAAGACAGCGTCAAAACATGTATACTATATTCTATAAGTTTTTTTTAATGGATTCAGTGTAATACGATCCTTAGTGATCTGACCAGATTATCTCGACGCGTGATCATTTCACTAAAGAACAAAAGATCGATTGATTTAGAGGAACAACCACTTATATCAAGATTAATTTAGATCAACTGCATGACGATCGAGTAGTTTGGCCACACGGATAGTGTGTCAGATTCTGAAGGCTTTCCTGTGAGCTAGCAAAGGTAAGTTTTTAAAGCCTTTCTGATGACGACGGAGAGCTATAACTATTTTTTTTACCCAATCAAGGATGATAATATGAGTCTAACGCCTTGGACCTTTCGGTCACTTATGTACAAAAGAAGTTTCCAATTGTAAAATATATTTTTCTTATCTTAAAGAGACTGTCCATAGTCAGGAGATGTTTAAAATAAATTAAATAATTTAGTATTTGGTATAATTCCTCCGTGTTATTTAAACACCGACATTCCTTGAACTAATTTCGGGTGTTTATAATGAGGAGCACTGCCTCTAGGTTAGGTTTGTTTGCTGAGTCTTTATTATGTTCGAGATTTGTCTACACTGGGTTTTCCCCACAACGCTGTTTACCACCACCATTCCAGACTAATGCTGGTGTGAACTCGCCAAAGTTTGATAGTTGATAGCCAGTAAGAGAAATGGATGTTATCAATATTATCATATTATGCATAGTAAATGGTTTATTTAGTTAGTTTCCGGGCTATTTGGTCTTACTTTAGTTCTAAAGATTCTAAATAATAATAATAAAGTAGTGACCTGGCGATCTAGGGGTAAGGTGTCAGACTTCTATGCTGGCGGCCGGGGTTCAATCCTCGGTCCCGGCAAGGATTTATCTGATTACCAAACCCTTGCTTCACCTCTGACAAGACATCTTGCGAATGTGGGGAATGCCAGGCCTCCACCGTGGTTCGGATTCCACGTTAAACTGTAGGTCCTTCATTTCATCTCACAATCACCCTACCATTACACATTAGCGTAAGTGCGTATAACCCGAACGGGTAGTAAGACGCGGTGCTAATAATAATAATAATAATAATAATAATAATAATAATAAAGTAAGGAGCAGTTATGATTATCGTTAAGACTTAGATAAAAACTTAAAATTGGCAATATAAAGTGAAAGGATATATATAATACACTAATGAATTAATAAAAGGTTAAAAATTATTAAAAGGTTGAAATTGTTCAAAAACCTGTTAAACTGTGTTTTCAACAAGCATAAAAGGTGACCTGGCGGTCTAGGGGTAAGGTGTCAGAACTAATTATGGTTAAGACAGATAAAAACTTAAGATAAATATGTACATATTATATGTACATATGTACATACATCACCTTGAAGTGGAAAACAATTTTTTGCTGTTATCTGTGAAACATAAAACCCAATATTCAATAACTGATGAAAACAAAACAATAACAACCATTACGATGGTCTTTAGTCATTTTTTATACCACTATCCTACCAGTGTTACATTGATTTTTGTATAAAATGTGACTATAAGACATTTGATTATTTTTTAAATAGATATCCTAAAAAACAGGGGGATGGTGGGCGTAGGAATTTTACTATCTACCAAGGGAGGTGGCAGCTGATAAAGGTTGAGAATCACTGTTGTAAATAATGACAGACTTTTAACATCTCCCTAACCATATCCTCTACGTGACCTAATTAACAACTCTTTCGACTTAGCTTAGATGTTCAGAAAAGCAAGTGGCTTGGAACTAAAACTTTTCAGTATTTAGATTACCAAGTATTTGTAATAAAACACATATATTTTTTATTAATAGAATAGTAAAACAATTTGAGCCTTTATACAGTACATTATTTATTAAATTTATTGTGACAGTGACATTTTGTTTAAAGTTACAATTCTTTAAAACCAAACTTGTGTTTTTTTTCTTACAAGTCCTCTTTTTTATTATTCCAATTGGCCACAATATTTTTATAAGCTAACAGTTATATTATTATTATTATTATTATTACTATTACAAAAATTATTATAAATTTAAATTATTACATTTATACGTGAAGAAGCCTCATGGGAACCAATCTCCCCCTTCCCTAACCACAAACAAAAGTGCCTAGGTCCACCCTTACCTGCCTTAGACCACGCGAACACAGAGGCCGACAAAATCAGCGCTATATCGAGAAATACCTCTAGAAACAGATGGAACTATATTTTGCGTGCTGGTGATGATGGTGTAATAATAATAACAATGTGTGACGCGAAGTTGCTGCAGTCAATCGGAAGGTTTTAACAAGTTGCTAAGCACTGTGTTTATCGGGACTATTACCGTCTTGCCAGGTGGAGGGAACAAGGAGCTACCCCTTACGGTGGCACGGTAGCCTACCTGCAGCACGCCGTGAGAAAATATATATATATATATTTTAGTACATCGCGTCTTACCAGCCCGTTCAGGTTATATATAAGTTTATATACTAATTACGCTAATAGTTTTAGGGGTTAGGAAGGCTGAATTTAAAGTGAGTGTGCCCGCATTTGCGTGGAGGGAGAGTGGAAAATAATTTTATAAAAACCACCCTCGGTACACTCGACCGAGATTCAAGCCTTGATCTCCCCGTCCTCGTCAGTATAGTCTGATGCGGGAGTAGTGCGTTAGACCACGTGGCTACCGAAGCGAAGTAGTTTACCACGATTGTCCAACATCTATCGTCAACGTATACTAAATTTGTCTTATGCAACACACGGAGCGGTGGAAGGCAATTTTTTGCACTCTTTTTTATAACAAAAGCTTTTTTAGTTTCCAAAATAAATAAAATATTGCTAGTAGATAAATTTGATTTAATTTTCTACACTTAGTAATCTCGACAGTTCTTGAATGTTTATCTTTCATGACTCGTGGACATTGATAAATTTGCCTATAACCTTTTTCTTTTTATTTAAAAAGTTGATTATCGAATACCAATATTTTCATTATGGATATTCAAGAATAGTTGATACTAACATGTGTATCAAAAATTAACTAAATCTATTTACTGGAGCAATATTTTATTTATTTTGATCAACAAATATTTTTATTGTCAAAACTACAAAAACACAAACCTAAGTTCGCGCCTCTTTTTAACCCACTATATATTGAAAAGTAGATTTCAGGGCAAGGCATACACCCTTACCAGAAAACTGTAGGCCTTAAAATTTACAATTAAAACACAACAAATAAATTATTTGTGTAATTTTTGGGATACGACAGTCCCCTTCAGCATAAGAGAGTAAATGGAGTGCTTTAATACCTGAAGAAGGGGACTGAAGTATCCCAAAAATTACATAATTATGTGTTTTAATTGTTCAATTTGAGGCCTACAGTTTTCTGTATTGTGTAGGCCTCACCCTTCTATCCTACTTTAAATGTTTAATTCAATACTGCCATTTGGCACCCTTTTGCCTTTGTTTACATCCCACTATAAGGTAAACCATGGAAAGATGTACTTAATTATTATGTACACTTCATGTATATATGTCACAAGGTAACAGTCTTACCTTGATAGCTTACAGGTCCTATCTTAGATGTAAGCTATGCCATAGTGGAACACGTCCAGGTAAGCCTAAGGCTCAGATTAAACAGAATGTGCAACCCACTTCGTTGGTCAAATAGTTCTAACGCGTTTATCCAGTAATATATTAGATCTCCTATTATCTGGGTTCAAATCTGGTTTGGGTGTATCGATGATATTTTTTCCTCTCCCCCTCCATGTAAATTCAAGTACACATCCACCAAATTCTACCTTACTCATCCATACCCTATTAGTGTAAATATTCTGATAGCATGGATAAGTAAGCAAACTTGGTGTTTAAAAAAACCAAACTAAAACTTTAAAAATATATTTTATGTATTGATAAAAATATGCTATTATTTTCTCTTCTCTTTTACCCTCCCTAATTGTTCCACTTATTAGTTGTTAATCCTGAGAATATCGTCAAACCTGTAAAATATAAACGAGGGGGCTCTCTCTTTTACTGAAACGGAGTGTACGGCTTATTTAGAATTTCACAACTTGGAAGAATTAATCATTAAACGTCAAATATAATTTAATTAAACCATGGTCTAGCTGCAAAACTATAATTGGTGTTAATGAACATCCGACATTAATTAAAAAGCATCACACACCGGTTAAGTTAATCATGTATTTTGTGCTAACGCTAACAAAAACATTACAAAAGATCAAATATTAACTATAGTAAATTTACCACAAATATATAATTAGTTAAGCAATTTCAAGTTAAGTATAAGTGCATTATGTTAACACAGGTCTTACCTTGACTGATTATACTATGGACTTATATCATCAAGCCACACCATACACATTCTCTCAATTGACCCTGAAATCTAGCAGGCCTACCTTGATTTGTTCCATTATGGTATAGCTTTTAAGACAGGTACAATACATAGGGTTAAGTCACGTTAAGAACTACCCTTCTAAGGCTTTTAAAAGCTACACCTCAGTGGAACATTATTATTATTATTATTATTATTATTATTATTATTATTATTATTATTAGAACCACGTCTTACTACCCGTTCGGGTTATACGCACTTACGCTAATATGTAATGGTAGGATGATTGCGAGATGAAATGGAGGACCTACAGTTTAACGGGGGATCCGAACCACGGTGGAAGCCTGGCATTCCCCACATTCACAAGATGTCTTGTCAGAGGTGAAGGAAGGGTTTGGCAATCAGATAAACCCCGGACACCCAACACAGAAGTTTGACACCTTCCTCCTAGACCACCAGCTCGCCCTTAGTAGAACAATTCAAAATAGGATTGTTAGTCGGCAGAAATGGAAAGCACCTTTGTAGTGTAGCTACCACACATGACCCTCTAAATATACTCAAATATTTTCGCGGCCTCCTAGTTTTTACTAGTATATTAATTATTAAAATATATTCTAAAATAGTGGCATTAGTTACCGATTATAATAACAAACAAATAAATAAAACTAAATTAGCTTACCTAAATGTATTTAATGAGACCACTGCTGTTGAACACTTTCCACTAATCTGTCTATTCTGGTTTTGATTGTATTACTTAATGCTATTCGCATGCAGGAGTCGATCCGAAGTCGATTTCGCTGATTCGTTTTAATATTTACCTTTGTGGAAAATTCCATTTTACATAAATAGGTAGGGGGGGAAAAAGGGCAGGAAATTTTGAATGGCGGTTGTAAGCAGATGGGGATTATTTGTACTGTTAGTGATTTCTATTATCCGTACTTACCCTCCCCTCCATCACCCCGGAAAATCGAGATTCTACTTTATTTATACTTACATGCTTACGATCATAGATTTTTTTTCATCCAAAATGTAAAATTTATGATAATTGACTTCAGTAATAAGCAAATAACATTTTTGATTTTTTTGAGGCCCCCAAAAAACATTTCGTGGCCGCACAGAGGGTCATGGCCCCCCGGTTAAGAATTGCTGGACTGTAGATTAAAAGTGGTAATGAAGGGGAGGCAAGAAAAGGCAAGTGTTTTTTTTTTTTGCAGTTTTTATACAAAAACTTTTTTTTTGTTAAATAAGTCAAAAGGTGCTCCAGTACATTTATATATATTGTTTTTCTTCTCATAGTGTCTTCAACAGTTCCTTAGGATCCAACAAGGGTGTCCTGGAATTTGAAGACAACCTTTTTCTCATCATTTAAAAAGTTGGTCATCTAATGACGCTATGCTCATGACATATATTCAACAATTGTTAAGGTCACCGTGTGAATAAAATTAAATTATAGGTTTCTACTGAAGCAATATTTTATTTATTTTTGCCTAAAAAAGGTTTTGCTATAAAAACTGTAAAAATACTTACCTTAACTCAAGTTATCTACATCTCCACCCTAAGATGTGTCCATGGTATAATCAGTCAAGGTAAGTTTGCTACTTTTCAGGGTAAACGGAGTGTGCCTGCAGTGTTATTGCCCCAAGGTTAACGGTACTCTTAGGTGGTCTAGATTTTTCAGAGGGTTGATTTCCCTATAGTGCCTTCAAAGTTCACCTTTTAGCTATGGAGAAGGTTAGTGCTACGAGGTGAAAGTTGGCAGCAATGCAGTTGCCATAGAGAGAACCTTATTTGACAGTTCAATGAGCTGCAAGGTTTATTTTCATTTACTAATAAGACAAGAATTTTGTTGTTTTTTTGCGGATGTAGTTTTAACAGATGGTGTCAATTTTGAGAGCTTTAAGATAAATAAAATGAGCGATCTTTTGTCAATGTCCTTTATTCTACCTTTAGTTTTAAAATCTTCAAAGGGTAATCCGATTATACAAATATAGAAATACTGCAATGCTATGTATCTACTGTTTAATCTAGGAAGAAACACTTATTTACCCGCCTCGGTGGCGTAGTTGATTAGCGCACCAGTTTCGTGTTGAGCTAGACTGCCAAGGACGGGGAGATTGATGTTATAATCTCAGTTGAGTGAACTGGGAGTGGTTTTTCCTAAATGGTTTTCCACTCTCCCTAACTCCCAAACGCGGGTTAAATTCCTCTAAATTCAACCTTCCCAGTTCCTAATCCACTAGCGTGATTAGTACTTAAGCGTATTGTCAGAACGGATAGTAAGACGCGGTGCTAAAAAAAAAAGCCACTTATTTCTTCTATACCTATATTTAAAACGTCAAGCAAAACCTTTCGACATGAATTCCCGGAATTCAACTAAACCAATCTTCAAATATTCTTTTTTTTTTTATTTAAAGGATTTACCTAAAAATTTCAAATTTTAAAAATATTCAAAAATGAAGCTGCAATTTCTGAAAATGACAATTTTATTCTAAAGAAATTTTGAGTTAAACTAAACCCCGTTTATTTTTGAAAAAAAGAGTTTACCTCTCTGATTTTCAAATCAAAGATTAGATTATTTAAAAAAAAAATATTTTATCAAATGTAAAAAAGGGTTAATTTTGATTAGCTTGAACACAAAATAAGAGTCATAGACATTAAAACGCCTTAATAATTAATAAATAACTGTTTTTAAACCAAGACGCAAGTCTAACATTAATCTATATTAATTAATTTATTATAGTGGTTTATGTTAATTTTGATAGTTTATTACTTTATTAATAACCTAAAACCTAAAATACAATATTGAAATTACATGTTGTATTTCTTCTTTTACTATGTTTAGTCTTTTTTTTAATTTCTAAAACTTGCTTTTTCCCAACATTTTAATTCCTTTGAGTTTAGGATCAATAATCTTGCATTATAAACTGTGACGTCAAAAATCCTAGTAATAGAAATTAAGCTACCAAAATATTATTATTCGAAAGTGTGTCACAAAAAATTATAACAGTGCTAGAAAGTGTGCCGAAGATTAGTAAAAGGGCTCCTTAAAAGAATTAGTGGTATTGGAAAGTGTGCCGCGAACCAAAGATAAATTAGAACTACTACTCTCTAATAAAGACAATGGGTTTGTAATTTCTCCCCCTTACTCCGTCCATTTTATTTTTTACTATTGCTCTTAGCTCACATATTATAGCCTCATTCTTTTGTCTCCCCCTACAGTATAAAAATAAAAAGTTCAACAAAAAATATCATTTCCTTTGAGTTGGCTTTTATGTGTTTCTCTATTACTTGTATGATATTGATCCCATATTTTTTTATCTTAGCTGGCGCTTACCCATTTTATCTTTTACTTTCTTTCTTCAATATATCTTTTATAACTTAAAAAAAATCCCTTTTCCTGTATTTTTTTCTGATCACAATGGAAGGAATACTAATGGAACTCTGGATTGGGAAAACATATTCTGCTGTATATAATTTTATTTTATAATTATAATGTCTCTCTCTGTTATTTTTACTATCCAGTGATATCTAGTTGGGGAATTGAAACTTTCAACTGTCTTAAGTTAAAATAACTTTTTAAAAAATATACAAATTGATTACATTTTGCTGGTGACCTGTGTGTACACGATTAAAATTAGTAAAGTTATTCAATAATATGTGTGGTGTGTGTTTTAGAATCATAATCATAGTTGCATCATCTGGAATAAAATTATTCATTTGTAGTAGCTAGCGCGCGCACTTATTATATAAGAAAAGACTTACAAACCACTTAACCTAAAGTATAGATAATCCGAAACTATACATACATATATTAATAACATTTGTTTTTTTGTATTTTTATGAATGATATTTTAAAGAATTTATATTTTTTTTAATCATTAATCTTAACTTAGATTATTTTTCACCGAACTATGTTCTCCCGAATCTAAAAGATATAACATTAGTTACTATTAAGGTGATAAAATTGTGTGTTAAATTTTATATTTTAAATTTGTTTGAAATGTTTTTAGGGTAATTTAAAGGTTCGCCACACAGAAAAGTCTTTTAAAAAATCACAAGTACATAACGCAAATAGTAGAGTCACTATTTAATTATTTTTCTTTGAACATCGTACTCTCAGTACACCCGACACAGATTCGAACCTCAGTCTTCTCGTCATTGGCAGTCTAGCCTATGGAGATATTAGCGCCTTAAGCCATGTGGCCGCCACCGAAGTGAGCCATTAACTTGGGTGCACTCGAAATGAGGAACAACTAATACGTGTGCACATGAACTGCGGAACCATATAATACGAGTGCACACGAATTGCGGAACCAATAATACGAGTGAACACGAATTGCGGAACCAATAATACGAGCGAACACGAATTGCGGAACCAATAATACGAGTGAACACGAATTGCCGAACCAATAATACGAGCAAACACGAATTGCCGAACCAATAATACGAGCGAACACGAATTGCTGAACCAATAATACGAGTGCACACGAATTGTTAAACTCATCCGAGCTCAGTAATACTCTTCTTACACGAACTGAAGATTAAAAATTAAATTCGTAATGACTTTGTTCAAAATAGTTAGATTAGGGACTAGGAGCTAAATGGAATTACAGGTTGTTCCAACATTCATGTGCACTGGCTGACGGGTATACTTTATTTTGCAGTTCGAGTGCGTCCATATCTAATAGGTTCTAGGTGCCTCCTTTACAATTCAACAACTCCACCGCAAGCCGTCACTGCTGAAAATTTTCATCGATAGTTACAACATATTCCTAAACTATCCCTCCTCACAAATACAGCCACATTTCCTCTAAAATTGTACCTTTCCTAACCTTATACCGGGATCACGATCAACTTAACATTCACTTGCAGTTAACTTAACGTAATAGATGTCCTGGGAGGTCTCTCATGTTAAGTGAACGTTACATGAATGGTATCACGTGATCTAGTCAGCCAATCACTACGCGAGTGACGTCTACAAGGCTATTTAGTAATTCATTTGTTGATTTTATGACCAAAGTTTACTCTTTAACTTAAGTTCTAGTGATACATTGTAACCAAATAATTAAACTAAAATAGAAAAGCTAAATTTATCAAAAATGTTTAATAATATATATTTATGATTTCGATTGAAAACTGTAAACATTCACAGATCATCACTTTTACAAATAGTACAAATCACAGATCAAACACATAGGTACTCTGGAATGCTGATGTTTGACTCAAGTTGTTAAGTTAAGTTAACCGTGATCACATCTGTTTTCTTATGTTAAGTGAACCTTAAGTGAACTTTACGTTTAGTTAAAATTAAGTTGATCGTGATCCCGGCATTACCCAATTGGTGTAGTTAAACGCCGGATAGTTCAAATCCAGCCGGGGTCGATGGATTTATCTAGAGCGATAAAAATCTGTTGCTCAACTTCCTTCGGAAGAGAAGTAAATCCGTCGGTCCCTATGTCGATTGTGGCAGTTAAAAGAACCCTGGAAGGTATGTGAGAATATCTTTCATGTCAAAATTGGTAGACCCTTTCGCTCTCAGAACTTCTCATGTTCTGATATTATTGGTTCAGAAAGAACACAATAAATATCTAAAATAATACATAATAATAACAAATGCGAATAACCACGACATGACGGGTACGTAGTAGGGATCAATGAATATGTAAAAAATAATCGTTACCTATATGTAACATTTATCATATTATTAGAGCCTGCTGATCGATCATCAAAGTTGTACCCATCTCCGTATTGATCTAAATGAACTGCATATTTCAGTGGCACTCGCGCTCTATTATTAATTCACAGGTTGACAATAACAGTTAATTAGTAGATAATTTGGCAGATAAATCGTCCCACGACCCATAAACTTGAACCCAATCAAGTCATGATGTTTAACGATGTTGGGGAAGAAGAAGGAGAGAAGCTATAAACGAAATGTTCAAACTAATAAAGATCATTATGATGTATTTAACAGAATAATATATATTAGTTATTATTCTCTCTATCTTTTTTTATTATGTCCTATTTAGAACGTTTGTTGACACTTTCAGTCTCTCTTCGTACCTCTATCGATTTCTCTTCGTCGTCATAGATATATTAATAATAATTGATCTATTGACCGCTTCAGTGGCCAAATGGTCTAAGGCGTGTCACTCGTGTTAGATTGGCATGCTGAAAATGAGTATATCGGGGTTAGAATACCAGTTGGGTCTACTGTGGGGGGTGTTTTTCCTTAAAATGGTTTCACACTCTTCTCCCACGCAAATGTGGGTCGATTACTTCTAAAATGCTTCCCTCCTCATTAGAGTAATTATCAAATATGCGTATAATCTGAACAGTTATTAGGACGTGGTGATTGAAAAACCTGTACAATATCCTTATTTGTGTTTGTTTGTTTTTTTAATCTCTCTCTGTCTGACTCACTCTCATTCCGGTGTTCTCACTATTTTAATTCTCAATCAGATTTTGTTAATCCCTCCTGCTTCTTTAAGTTTTTCTGTTGCGTCTCAGTAAGGTAAATTTTAGGGTAAAAAGTAGCCATACTTTGGTCGAGAGAGAGTGAAAACCATTTAGGAAATACCACTCTAAGCTATAGATGGAAATATTCTGGTAAATTCTCCGCAGCGGCAGCTTGTACTTTGGGTTTGGGAAAGATGGAACCTAGAATCTATTACATAGATACATCAATGTTTGTGACATCTGGGGGGAATGGGAGGGGGGGAATTCTGGTAGCAAATACTAAATCCAAACAATGAATGGGCCATTTGAGACAAATATTTTTTCGGTAAAAATTTTCAGATCATTTAATTGTAAAGGCTTTGATTATAATTATTTAAGTATTAACATATCTCATCTACTGTCATTAGTGACACATTCAACAACCAAGCGTTGTAGTATATACGTGGATATTAGAAGAGAGCTTAAGTCGCTGTTATTAACGTAAAAGTTTTATTTGGAATCTAGAATTTTGTATGGGTCTTTCTCTAAGTTATAAAAAACATATTGTATCTATTTTTGCGGCCAATTATAAGAAAAAGTGTGAGTATAGTCATTCTTAATTTATTTATTTACTATACTATCTTAACCTAAACACAAAAACCTAATAGTTTTAATAATATATTTAGTTCTTTTAATAATTTATGAAAACGCCAATCATACAATTATTCTTTGGGGGAGTATTACTATTAGAATCATTATTTGATAAACTTTTTATTGATAATAGGTGCATATTATTACTAACCAAATAATAATTATTTTGAATAGGTTGAAATTTTTTTTATCGCCACGTCTTACTATCCGTTCGGGTTATACGCCTATGTACTAATTACACTAATGTTTTAGGAATTAGGAAGGTTTAATTGATAGGAAGCGCACCCGCGTTTGAGTGGAAGGAGAGTGGAAACCCATTTAGGAGAAAACCACCCTCAGTGAATACTACTGGGATCGAACCCTAATGTCCCCGTTTTCGGCAGTCTAGTCTAACACGAGAGTAGTGCGTTAGACCACGCGGCCACCGTGACATAAATGACTTAGAGACAATGTTTGCAATAAACAACCTTCAGTTAGATGTCACCACCTCTCCTGCTGTAGATTGAGTGTACACTTTGTGCTTCATCCACTGCCCTGTGTTTGCCCTTGCCCGTTCGCCAAGCTCAGAGCTTTCACTCCTACTGACCGTTTATTGGCGATAAGCCAACTTTTGTGTCCGAAACACTTTTTGGCAAAGTTTTTTATATACATACTTTTCTTTCTTTTTTATTGTTGGTAGATCCGGAATGTGTTTTATTTTGTGGACGACTGAAAGAGCAACCACAATCAAATTTACTAAAAACTTTTCCCTCCATGTATTTTAGAGTATGTGTTGCTCCCTTTGTCGGGGTTGATGCGATTTCTGCGAGCTCAACAGACTAGTTACTGTATTAAAATGCTGTGAGGAATGACAACATGGTTCAAAGGATTTTCAACGTTTAAAATGACATCAAATGGGGTAAATATTCTGTATTATTGGTGGGCAAAAGAAGATGAAGACACCAGCGTTTGTGGCCGCGTGGTATAACGTGCTATTACTATTATTAGCACAGCGTCTTACTACCCATTTGGGTTGTACGCACTTACGCTAATGTGTAATGGTAGGGTGATTGCGAGATGAAATGGAGGACCTAGAGCTTAACGTGGAATCCGAACCATGGTGGAGACCTGGCATTCCCCACATTCAAAAGATGCCTTGTCAGAGGTGAAGGAAGGGTTTGGTAATCAGATAAATCCATGCCTGGACCGAGGATTGAACCCCGGACCCCCAGTACAGAAGTCCGACACCTTACCCCTAGACCACCAGGTCACCTCTAATATGCTACTTTCGTGATAGATTAGATTGCCGAAGATGGGAAGATTGGGGTTTGATCCCAGTCTGGTACACTGAGGGTGATTTTATCCACATGGTATTTCATTCTCTCTCCACGCAAATGCGGGTGCACTTCTTCTAAACTAAGCACTCCTCCAAATCTATAACACATTAGTGTTATTAGTAGATAGGTGTACGTACAACCCTAACGGGTACGTGGTGTTATAATATATATATATATATATATATATAGAGAGAGAGAGAGAGACGTAGGCGTTCTTAAATACATGTGACAGAAGTAATGAGAGCTATGATATTTCCGTATTATGGTGCTTTAATTCTACGCACGACGAGAACCCTGGATGTATTATAAAAACAATAGAGACCCATTGTTTAGCAAAAAATCAATTAGTGAAAGCCTTAATGGCTTTCAAGGAGTCAGCCACGTCATATATATATATCAATAACCACATCAGTGGTCACGTAGTATAAGACATTAAGTTCGCAATAGGTTGTACTACCCATGACAGGGAGGTCATCATTCAAATCTTGGCAGGGAACACTGAAGTGTAATTTATAACTTTTTTTTTTGCAATTACCTTTTCATTATAAAACGGGTGCAGTTTATTTTAAACTATCACTATCCATACTTACTAATTGGTGGGAACATGAGCTAAAACATTTACCTCATCTGATTTGGTTTTCTAGATACGGGAGAGGTCGGGGTTTGGATTCTGGCTGGGTGAATGGAAGGTGTCACTTTTATAAATAGTATTTCATACTATGTCTACGAAAATGTGGGTACACTTCCTCTAAGTTCAAACGTACTCATCCCTAACACATAAGTGTAATTAGTATGGTCTACATATGCGTATAACCTGAACGAGTATTTAAATAAAAAAAACAATTAATTAAAACTGAGAGTAGAAATTCTGGTCAAATTAGGCAAAGCCCATGACAAATATATATATATATATATATATATATATATATAGGTATTATTTATCACGTGTAGAAAATTACTAAATAATTTTACTGAAGCAATATTTGATTAATTTTGGTCAAAAACTTTTTTTTACATAAACCGTGAATAAAATACTGTCCTTGACTCGTGCTACCTACCACCCACCTTAATTATGGTTATTATTATTATTATTATTATTATTATTATTATTATTATTATTATTAGGTGTTCTGTCTTACGAGAAGTCCATTCCTTTTGTCAGTGAACTTAGACCGCCTATGGCCCTGTCCTCTACTTCCATAAGCTCCCAGAATGTTCTACTTTCTTCAATTCATCCAATATCTGAATCCTCCTTCTTCCTAAGACTCTCTTTCCCTCAACCTTTCCTTCAATGACGTCGTGCAGAATAAAGTTCTTCTAAGGATGTGTCCGATCCAGTTTGCTTTGCACCTAACAATCACATACAAAATTGTTCTCTTTTCATCCACTCTTCTTAAGACTTCTTCATTTGTCATCCTTGATCTCAAGTCTTCTCCAGCGCCACATTTCAAAGCTCTCTAAGTATTTATTTCCCATCTGCCCAATAAAGTTTCTGCTCCATACAGTCCGATGCACCAAATGTAGCGTTGAATCAGTTTCTTCCTCAGTTCAAAACTAAAACTGCTGGTCAGTAGTAACCTCTTATTCTTGAAAGCTTTCTCGATCATGGCTATCCTCAACCTAATTTCTTGCATTCTTTGTCAGCGGACTTCCCAGGTACTTGAACTGCTGATTTCCAACTCCTGGTTTCCAATTTTGATTTTCAGCGGCTCTTCATTTTTTGAAATCACCATCACTTTCCGACTTCTCAATGTTGATCTCCATGCCATAACTTCTCTCTATCATCTTAAATCTGCCAAATAAAATTTATTCTTATTAATAAATCTAGTACGGAACCAATCACACGGTTAAATCTACACTAATATTATAAAGAGGAAAGATTTGATTTTTTTTTCTTGTTTGTAATGGATAAACTCAAAACTTACTTGACCAATTTTAAAAATTCTTTCACCAATATAAAGCTACATTATCAGAGAGTAACATAGACTATATTTTATTGTGAAAATTTAATTTATTTAATTTATTACTCAAAAAAATGTCGATAGTCACTCATATTTTATGGTAGATGGTAGAGTCTATGATGACTCTTCAATATGTGTGTTGAAAATAATAATTCGGAGACGGGGGGTGGAGGGGGAAGGGTCTAGTATTTTATATAACTTAATACATGATTATTTTTGTTTCAAATTCGTGCAATCTTGTAATGATAGAGACACTGAAGTTTCCCCAAGGCATGTTTTTATAAAAGTTTAGTTATAACATTGAGATGATTATTAGAACATATTTAAAGTTCACTTAACATTATTGAATTAATAATAGATGCATGAATTAAAATCAAATTAAATATTTTCCTGAAATTGACTATTCAGACTTTCAAATGCGAATTATGGTAATTTGTTTTGGTTAAATGCGAATTAATGCCATAACATTTTAATAAGCAAAAAAATCCATCAATCTTAACTACTTTATATCATTAGGAACTCGAGAATTTACTGCCGCACTTAACGAAAGTAGGCCACTTATCCCTATCCTGAGCTAGTTCTATCCAGTCCACCTCATTACATCCTATCTTTTTCAGGTCCATTCTAATGTTATCCTCCCATCTGCACCTAGGTCTCCCCAAATATCTCTTCCCATCGGGTTTGCCATTCAGTACCTTGAACAAGGCTCTAGAATCTCCTATTCAAAATGCATATCCTAACCACCTTAATCTACGAGACTTGACTGTCTTAACAATGTATTGTGATGAGTACAGGATATATAACTCATCATTACGTAACCTTCTCCCCTCCCCAGTAGAATCATACCGTTTTGAACCAAATATCTTCCTAAGCACCTTGTTTTCAAAAACCCTAAATTTATTTTCGTCGTGTAAGGTAAGAGACCTCAGCTAGCTAATTAATGTATTTAGCTCGATCAAAGACCTTTGATAAGATCTGTTATTGAGACGAAAATAGCAAGGGCCACATTGTGCCAAGAGTCAAATATTTAAAGATACAAAAGAAAAAGAAGAAAAACAATATTTTAGCAAATTAAATTATATATTTTCAAGCTACTATCTTGAAAATATATAATTTAATTTGCTAAAATATTGTTTTTCTTATTTTTCTTTTGTATCATTAAATATTTGATTTATTTGATATATACAAATTTTAGCGGTTATTTTTCTATTTTTTACGTCATGCCATTTAAATAAAAGTATATTTGTAAAATGGTGACCTGGCGGTCTAGGGGTAAGGTGTCAGACTTCTATGCTGGCGGCCGGGGTTCAATCCTCGGTCCCGGCAAAGATTTATCTGATTACCAAACCCTTCCTTCACCTCTGACAAGATATCTTGTTAATGTGAGTAATGCCAGGCCTCCACCGTGGTTCGGATTCCACGTTAAATTGTAGGTCCTTCATTTCATCTCACAATCATCCTACCATTTCACATTAGCGTAAGTGCGTACAACCCGAACGGGTAGTAAGACGTGGTGCTAATAATAATAATAATAATAATAATAATAATAATAATAATAAATTTGTAATCATATTTAATTTTTTTTAATTCATATAATATTTACCGACCTCATTCCAAACTACATTGTTTTAAATCTAAAATCTAATGATTTTATTTGACACAAGTTTAGGGTGTCCATGTGCTCTATCTATCATTTTGTCTTTAAGATGTTTACAAGGAGGTTTGTTCATTGTGTCTCGGCCCAAAACGTTCCTAGAAGTCCCAGAGACCAGAATCAGTTCTAGAATAACCTGGAGACCAGTCAGAGACTGATTGGCTGCCAAAATCTCTTTTAGCGAAGGCCAGGGAGCTTTTGTTACTCTTGTGTGCTTCAGCTGTCCCGGTGGTCGAGTGGTTAGGGAGGGCTTATACAAAACTAATGTGTGTGTTTTTAAATGGAGGTATCTAACGTGAACTTTGTGAACCTACTCATTAGGTCAGCACACAACTTACAAACTAATTTAATTCTAGGACAAATATAATACCCTGTATTTTAGTCTTTAATTCATTATTGTGAATTGGGAAGCCCTAATTGCATCTATAAAAATGTTTGGAATCTTGCAAGGAATCGAACCCGGTACCTTAAATTAAGTAGACAAACTCTCTACCGACGGAAATAAGGTATAAAACTAAAGTTTCGAGGATCCTTGTATGATCCTAGGGTGTATTTGATAATTATATAGCTTTTTATACATTCTTTAAATCACCCAGAAACTAAATGTTAGGTGCTAAGGATTGGTTTTCAGTGTTCTAGAGAGTTCGTGGGGGAGGGAGCTAAGGATTTGTCCTAGTCTTTGTCAGTTTCTAAGTCTTTCACTGAAATAATATTGGTTTTACTAGGTCATCTGGTGGTCTAGGTGTAAGGTATCATACTTTTGTGCTAGGGTCCGGGTTTTAATCTTTGGTCCCGGCACAGATTTATCTGCTTGACTAACCCTTCCTTCACCTCTGACAAGACATCTTGTGAATGTGGGGAATGCCAGGCCTCCACCGTGGTTCGGATCCCACGTTAAACTATAGGTCCTCCAATTCATCTCACAATCACCCTACCGTTACACATTAGCGTAAGTGCGTATAACCCGAACGGGTAGTAAGACGCAGTGCTAATAATAATAATAATAATATTGATTTTATTAAGAGTAGGACCTATATTTCGTATCAAAATCAAATACAATAACAAGCTTATAATATAATACTGTCTAACTTGGTTTTTACTACGCCAAAGTTATATGGTACAAATATAAGTCCAGCCCATGACGCTAATGGTTCTTAGTTTGTGCTAAGTACCTCAAAAAATAAGATCTATATATAAATTGTTTTATCACTTATTACAAAAGGTCGATTTTACAATTACTTGAAAGCTCTAAGCTAAATAGTAATGGAAAACCTGGCGGTCTAGGGGTAAGGTGTCAGACTTCTGTGCTGGCGGCCGGGGTTCATTCCTCGGTCCAAGCACAAATTTATCTGATTACCAAACCCTTCCTTCACCTCTGACAAGACATCTTGTGAATGTGGGGAATGCCAAAGACCTCCACCGTGGTTCGGAGCCCACGTTAAACTGTAGGTCCTCCATTTCATCTCACAATCACCCTACTATTACACATTAGCGTAAGTGCGTATAACCCGAACGGGTAGTAAGACGCGGTGCTAATAATAACAATAATAATAATAAATAGTAATGTATATTCTGTTAAACTCCCCAGTTAAGGTTCGAACTGGGAAAATGAGTTTGTAAAACAATGTTTAGTGTTTCAGGATAATTACGTTAAAATTAGTTCATATAAGTTATAATTTAACTATTATTGATATAAGCCTATTTTTTAATCATTAATTTTATTTGCGCGTTTAATACAAGTACTGCTGTATACTACACGTTCGGGTTGCACGTAAATGTACAAATTACGCTAGTGTGTCAGGGATGATTAAGGTTTAATTTAGTAGAAATGTACCCGCTTTTGCATGGGGAGAGAAATATTGGAATACCATTGAGGAAAATACCAGCCTCACTACATCCGATCGGGATTTGAACCTTGATCTCCCCCGTAATTGACAATCCGGTGTATTGCGAGATTGACACCTTAATTCTCGTATTAGACTGGCCTAATGATGACGGGGAGATGGACGGGTTTGAATCCCGGTCAGGTCGACTGAGGGAGGTTTTGGGTAAATTATTTCCCACTCTCCTTCCACGTAAATGCGGGTAGATTACCTCTAAAATGCTTCCTTCCTCATCCCTACCCTTCTAGAGTAATAATTATCATATATATGTATAGCCTGAACAGGTAGATGAGGTGATAAAATAAATGTGGAAAAAAACTACCCTGCCGGAGATTCAATCCCGGGCCCCCTACCGTCAACGGCGAGTCTATAACGAACTACTTGGCCACTGCTGATGGTCTCAAAACCCCGGCATTGGGTGAGGCAAGAGTAATGTAAAATAAGAGACGCTGTACCGACATTCATGCGTTTGATCGGTAGGACTCGAGACTAATTACCCTGGGGGCAGACGATCATCGGAGGTTGAGTGTGCTACCCCACGAGGTAGACGCGCGCCTCACCCTGCCGGGAAATAAACAAGGTTTGTTGGGAAACCCCCGGGTGTGTTAGGGCCTGGCTGTTTACACGCCGCGATGTATATCAGGAGGTGGAACAGCGCAAACAGGCCACACACAGTCAAACAGAGTGGATAATGGACAGATACCTTGTTTTTTATTTAATTCTTTCACCCTGTCTTACTAACCGTTTGGCATAAAGTAACTATGTTAAAATACCCGCTTTGGTGGCCACGCGGTCTAACGCGCTACTCTCGTATTGTACTAGACTGCCAATGACGGGGAGATTGAGGTTCGAATATCGGTCGGGTTTACTGAGGATGGTTTTTTAAACTGTTTTCTACTCTCCCTCCACGCAAATGCGGGTACACTTCATTTAAATATAGCCTTCCTAATCCCTTAAATCATTAACGTAAATAGAATATGAGCGTCTAAACCGAACGGTTAGTAAGACGCGGTGCTTAAAGTAAATAATCTAATATAATAGCGATGAGAAAGGTTGAATTTTGTACATTAATGTAACTGCATTTGTGTGTAGATAGATTTGGAAAACATTTTAATAATAACTGTGCATCCGACCGGGATTCAAAATCCCATCTCACCGTCACCGGTAGTCCGTGCTAGCAGGAAATTGACGCGTTGGACCACGTGACTACTGATGCGGGTCATTTAACTAAACAGGCGTGGACCAACTTTATTTTAATAACATATCTATCGCCACATTTTAACCACTTGTTCAAGTTGCACACATATATGTTTATTACTATAATGAGGTAGGGATGAGTAAGGAAGTAGTATTATTATTATTATTATTATTATTATTATTATTATTAGCACTTCGTCTTACTACCCGTTCGGGTTATACGCACTTTACGCTAATGTGTAATGGTAGGGTGATTGTGAGATGAAATGGAGGACCTACAGTTTAACGTGGAATTCGAACCACGGTAGAGGCCTGGCATTCCCCACATTCACAAGATGTCTTGTCAGAGGTGAAGGAAGGGTTTAGCAATCAGATAAATCTGTGCTGGGACAGAGGATTGAACCCCGGACCCCCCAGGACTGAAGTCCGGCACCTTACCCCTAGCCCACCAGGTCACCTAGTAAGGAAGTAGTTTAGAGGTAATTTAACCGCATTTGCCTGTAAGAAGAGTGGGACACATTTAGAAAAAAAACCTGTAGACCCAGCCGGGATTTGAACCCTGATCTTTCAGTCATCGTCAGGACAGTCTAACACAAGAGTGATACCTTAGACCATTCAGCCTTTGAGGTGAATGTGAGTCAACTAAATGGGGTTCAAAACGTTTAATAAACACCACCATTTTATTAGAATTTTAAAAGATATATATTTTTTTCTAGCTTTACGTTTTATCACCCATCCAGCCTATCTCCATATCTACACAAATGGGATAGGGACGAGAAAGATACAGTTTATAAGATACGTTCCAACATTTGCGTGAAAGTAGAGCTAAAACCATTAAAGGTAAAAAACTGCGCCTGGATCTGAACCCCGAGCTATCCATCACTAGTAGTATAGATATAATTAAATTGATGCCTTGTGCTGCGTGTGTCACCAGTGTGTTGCTTTTCTTAGTGTATAAGTTTTGATACGGGGCTTATTTAATTGCTAAACCTATGGATTAGACCTAAATTAGCACAGGACCTTTAGATTTATTTAAACCTAGAACAAACACAACACCCAGCTCTCCGGCCATTAATTCATCACGGTGAAAGATGAAACCCACATGCCACCAATGATAAATTTGTCGGCCAAGTAGAGAGTCGAATCCGGGACCCTTATCTCAAGACAGACACGCTACCGACTGAACTAAGATGTCGGACCTTTGGAATAAAAAAAACAGCCCAGTACACCCAGTCAAAATTCAAGCCCACCACAAGGAACCCCGTATATTGGTGACTACATTTGAGAACGAGTAACCCGCCTCGGTGACGTGGTTAGCTAAGGCGCTGGTTTCGTGTTGAGCTAGACTATCGAGGATCAAGGTTCAAGTCTCGGTCGAGTGAATTGAAGCTGTTTTTCCTAAATTGGTTTCCACTCTCTCTCTCTCTCCACGCAAATGTGGGTTCACTCTCTCCGTATTCAACCATTCCTATTCCTAGCCCATTAGTGTCATTGGTACTTAAGCATATAACCCGGATGTGTAGTAAGACGTGGTTCCAAGTATTATTATTATTATTATTATTATTATTATTATTATTGAGAACGAGCACATTGCCCCCGACACGGGCTTCACCCTACTCATCCTGTGCTCTCAGACGAGCGAGTTTCGCGTAGCACGGATGTGTAGGGTTAAACCTAGGCTGGACAAAGCGACCTCACAGTCCCACCGGACCACTGAGGTCTGTTCTGAGCCTAGCGTCGTACCTTGAACCAAGATCGATATTCATTACATCGAGCCCGAACTAGTTCTAGCAGCATCGCTTTCAGAGTGCCCGCCATATGAGTGTTTAAGTTTTGCAGGAGTATTTAATACACATTATATCAGAACCCGAATTCTCAAATGCACGTTTCAGTGACCGAATGGTCTAAGGTCACGTGTTAGACTGGCCTACTGATGACAGGGAGAACAGTGCTATAATCCCTGCAGAGAGTACTTAACCTGGGTTGTTTTCCTAAACGATTTCCGACTCAATCTCTATGCCATTACGGGTACATTACCTCTAAATTTAACCTCTTTATCCCAAACCCAATAGCGTAATTAGTACATAAAAGTATTACCCGAATGCGTAGTTAAGACGCGTCGCTAAAAAAAAATAGTTTCTCAGTATTATTTCATTTTTCCTTAGCGAGTTTTCCAGCTTTATAGCGGGGAAAATAAAATAATTTGTTTTTAAATATCAACATAAAATTGTGATAGGTTAGCATTTGTATTTTAAAAATTTAATTTTCTTTTTATGTATTTTTTTGTAAACTGTTACCCACTAAAGACGGTTTGGGCTATCCATGAAAATAGTTTTTAGAGATCTTCCTAGAAGAAATCCATGTAACCATGTATGTTAGAGATGTGTAATTCACTCACGATTAATACAAATTTAATAATTCCTTTAAACGATCTCCAAAAACCAGTTCGGCCTCTAGAAGTGACTTAGCTCCAAAGGAACTATGAGATGACGTAACAATAAGTAATCGTGATTCTTCGGCGGATCTTTGTCACAAAAACTATGTGAAGAAAAAATAAAAGACGAACTTTTCCCATGTTACACTAATATGTTAAGCTTTTTTTTTAAGGAAGTTCATTGTTTGATATTTCCCTTGTTTATTTTTTTAAAAAAACCACCTACTTCCTCTACTAAGCTCATTAGGCATCATTGTCTCAATATTTATAACTATTTAATGACATCACTGGCATTGGTATAGGTCACGATTTGGTTAACTACTGAGCTACAGGCTGTGTTTTACGAATGATTGAACTATTGAACTAGAATTCAGCGGCTCCCAACCCTTTTTCGCACCCCTTGGTAGCCCATTTCCATAAATCGTGCCCTTAATTTTATCTAAAGGTTTGATTAATACAAAATTCGTTATTTCTAATGTATTTGTCTCAACTGAAAATAAATGGTCTAATAATGTTAATGAAAAAACAATGTAGGCCTAATAATAAGATGAAATATATTTCTACATTCAAAAAGCAAAAGTTACAATAAAAAGTAGCATATTTAATTTATTTAATAATCATAAAACTATTTTATGTTTGAAATGGAAATGTTTTTCTCATGGTCAAATATAGGAGAAAACCCGAGCCGCCCCTCATCATATCGTTGAGTAAATTTAATAACTTTTGACTGATCTTTTGTCTTAAAATATTGGCAAAGGTTGCTTTTTCCGCCATTATTCGAATATGTTCGCGTAACCTTCAAACTTCCCGGTATGTACCCCTGGAGGTACGCGTACCCCACGTTGGGAACAGCCGAACTAGATAAACGAACCTTTTATTTCGGGGAAATGATTCGCTTTGAGCTATCCTCAACGGCGAACAGTTCTGTCACTCTCTAATTTATGTATCTAATAATAATTTTTAGCACCGCGTCTTACTACCCGTTCGGGTTATACGCTTTAAGTACTAATTACTTTAATGGATTATAAATTGGGAAGGTTGAATAAGAGGAAGTGAACCCGCATTTGCGTGGAGGGAAAGTGGAAAACCATTTAGGAAAAACCACCCCCATTTCACCCGACCGAGATTCGAACCTCGATCTCCCCATCCTCAGCAGTCGAGCTCGACACGACAAGCGCGTTAGCCAACTATGTATCTAAAATAGGAAACAATAAAAAAACATATAATCTTTTATAGATCACCGCTTTACAGGAGAAAATATTGATATAAGTTGGCAAGCGTTGCGTGTATGTAGAAGGAGAGAAGGGTAGGTATCATGAGGAATTAAACGAGTAGACTAAAAGGATCAACCAACAGTTGCCGATAAACTTTTGTGAAGAGAGTTTTTCATAGCCGGAAAAGGGGAAATTTCAAGAGTTTGTTAAATACTATTTTATAATAGTTGATAAAACGTATTAGTTGATATAATTATAAGAAATCACTTCAATACACGACGCATGGTGTTGAATGTCGTGTTTGACCCAGACAATATCACCGCACGGCCGGCACTTATTGTAATGAATGAAGGAAGGAAGGTACCTACATAAAATCAATATTTAAGTTCTCTCACGTGCTTGGAGCAAGGTTAAACAGGCGACACCGCCTGCTAGCCAGCGTGACTACAAAAGTCAAAAAGATAAGTTTTCGTGGTTCGTTTAATTTTCTTAAGGACTGGGCAGCGACGCAACCTATCACAGGTAGAAAAATAAATGAGAAACGGTATTTGAAGAGAAATGAAACAGTCGCCATTTTCTAAACGTACATTATATTGATTTTTCTACCTTTTTATAGCAATTCCTACTAAATTTCAATAGATTAAAATTATTATTATTGCTAAAAATACTAAACAAAAATTAAAATTATTAGAATGTGATTGTGTTTATCGAATTTATTGAAATTGTTTAATTTGAATGAGTTTGATTAAACAAAGAACTATAGTTTCCCATTGGATGAAACTCTAAGGATGCTGAGCTTATCGAGTTTGTAGACAAGGATTAAATAATATAATAATATTTAGCACCGCGTCTTACTACCCATTCGGGTTATACGCTTTACGTACTAATTACTTTAATGTGTTAGGAATTGAGAAGGTTAAATTAGAGGAAGTGAACACGCATTTGCGTGGAGGGGGAGTGGAAAACCATTTAGGAAAAACCACCCCCAGTTCACCCAACCGAGATTCGAACCTCGATCTCCCCGTCCTCAGCAGTCGAGCTCTACACGACAAGCGTGTTAGACAACTACGCCACCGAGGCGGGTGACAAGGATTAAAGCATCAGTCTGGAAATAGAATAGATTGCCGCTAATGGAAGGCCGTGGTTTGAACGCCAGCTGAGTGTACTAAAGGTTTTTTTTTAAACTAAAAACAACATTTAACTCTCCCTTCATGCATATTCAGGTATACTTACTTTAAATACTACCATCCTCATCCATACCCCATTAACGTGAATATGAGGATAACACGGATGGGTAGTAAGACCATATTACGGAGACACATAGCTTTAGAGATACGTATAAGATTACTTATTGTTGAAACGTTGTATTACTGAATTCGTTAGTATATTTATCAAAGTGTGATTTCCAACAAGATTATCCCTTCGGTGAAAAAAACGCAATAGTTATTCTCCAACCCATTTTGAATAAACCTCCACATTGCCTCCTCCGGTTCCTAAATTTCCAGAGGATAATGAGCTTCAGAGCAT
The DNA here is from genome assembly GCA_902151425.1 of Timema shepardi. Taxonomy (NCBI): domain Eukaryota; kingdom Metazoa; phylum Arthropoda; class Insecta; order Phasmatodea; family Timematidae; genus Timema; species Timema shepardi. The sequence continues at coordinate 476,742 of CABFVX010000093.1, read as the reverse complement.
CACACACACATATGTGCTCATAAACATTAGAAACGGAGCTGTTTACAAAGCGGTAACTTTAAACCATAGTTTGGAATGTCGCCAGATATACATGTAGCATGTCTAAGGCCGTAGTCAGGGTGGGGGGTGGGTGGGGGGGATTCACCCCCCCCCCCTCCGTAATTTTATGAACCAAATATATATGGCTTTGTTTATGGTTCAAACAATATCAAAATTAAGGGACAAGTACAAATCAAGGGGCTGTGTTACCATAAAAAATCACTTCAGAGAGCTTTTAGAGGTTTTTAATATTTATAATTTTTCCTTACCTTCAACAGTTAGCGGGTTTTGTTACTATAAAAACACTTTAGAGAGTTTTTAGAGGTGTTTAAATATAAATATATTTCCTTGCCTTCAATAGTTAGGGGGTTATGTTACTGTAAAAACATTTTAGAGAGCTTTTAGAGGTGTTTAAATATAAAGATTTTTCCTTGACTCCGGCAGTTAGGGGGTTATGTTGCCACAAAATACATTTCAGATAGCTTCTAAAATGGTTTATCAATTATTTATTTATTTATTTATTTATTTATTTATTCTAGTCTCCAGCGATTGGGGGATGTGCCCACAAACACCCCCTTAAATTAATGGCTGGCTACGACCTTGAAAATATCGTGAATTATTTCCAGACTTGGACAAGATTGGTGCGATTCAACGGATGAGCTTAGTTTTCAGAAATAAAGTTTATAGTTTTAAAAAACTGCAAAACGCACATTTTACTATAAAACTGTCTATAAAGTGACGCTGAGCTACGCCACCACAGTTTTTAAAATGATAAAATATTACGAGGACAAATTCTTGGGAAAATTCTAAGCTATTCTTCGTTGTTGTTTTTTAAGTTGATCATTTTTATTTGTTAACTGTGAAATCTTGCTTGGAGCAAACACTATTTCAAACACTTCTGAGTAGACGTATTTCCTTATTTAAAATAAAATCAGGAAAATTGACAAAGCAAAATTGTTTGAAAACTCGTCACGTAAAAGTAAAAGCTACAAAAAGAAAAAAGGGACAATTCAATTTCTTTTCTTTTTTTTTTGCAAAGAATCGAATTTACCAAGAAAGAAATTATACATCTTTAATATAATCATATTTTAAAAACGGGAATATTCGACAATATTATTTAATCTTATTAAGTCAAAAACTCTAAGGTTGGTTTGTTGTAATTTCTATCCATCTGGATCTGTTCATACACTCAGCCTTTCAGCTGGTTAGTGTTGCCTGTACCATCTGGTACATCTCCCATACTATAGGAGTTCAAAAAGTTCGGTGATTCCCCGTTGCCTTTCACACTGATTTTATATGAGCGAAAGGACTTATCGAACATGCAAAAAAAAAGTATTTTCACAAGTCTTTCAGGTTTCTTTTACTTGCCACAATTTCCATGAGACCAACGGCTTTAATTCCCCTCCGAAGGAAGTTGTGCTAACTATTTTTATTTCTCAAGAAAAAATTAATCTTCTTTGCAGACACGCACCCCTTTTTGCAAGTGAAAAATATCTATATAAATATAGAATGTGGGGAAGGCCGAGGTTTGAATCCCTGTTGGGTGTGGTTTTACGCAAGTGAAGTATCGCTGTGGCTTATCCATCCCCATTCCCCGCTAATGTGATTGCATTTCCTATAAAACTACTATTCTCATCCTTGACCCAGAGATTAATCCTTTAATTATACCAATTTGTTTTAACCACATGTATACCCCTCCCCGTATTTACATTGTCTACTCTCAGGTAACTAACGAACCAATCAATTAGTCGTTTATAGGCATGCAGGAAGATAAAGTTTCTTAATCCTAGCTTATTTATATTGCTTCCTAGGAGCAAGCGCAATATTTCAATTAGGAGTAAAACATTTTCAGCTATAGATATTTTTATATGTAAATTTCAATTTCAATTTCCTTTATTATAGTGCTGGTAGTCGTAGGACCTATAACAGGCCAGCACTGAAAGTACACGAGTACCATAAATATATATATATATTTACACAATATATATATATATATATATTTACACGAGAAAATAAGATAAACAATAGATAATTATTAACTGTATACTGTTGAATAGCTACGAAACAAATATTAATTAATTATGATAATAATAAAAAATAGCAATAATAACAAATAACTAAAGAGTGGTTAAAAGCAGTAGCAATGTGCAAAAAATAAATCAGGATATTGTAAATTTAAATATTATAGGCAGAACCTCTACATGAAAAATTATTGATATGGAATATCCTTAAATAACTCTCTGAGTTAAGCTTTTCTTTTATGATAGAAGTCAAATTCGACAAATCTAGAATTGGTGCTATGGATACAACGACCTATAGGGCTCGTCTTATAAGAGCTATTGAGAAAAAATAATTTTGGGTTACGAGAAGCCCGAGAAGGGATATGAACGCCTACATGATCAAGGGCAAATTTGCAAAATAATTGCTATTGCAAATATTAAAAACAAAAAAGTCCATCACAATAAAGTCTACTCGAGAAGAGAGTTTGGAGCCCCAAGAGGTCTCGAATTCTGTCATAGTCATAATAAATCCAGTTAGTAAATAATTTATCATAACACGCAGCGACAAATTTTCTTTGAACGTTTTCCAACCCAAGAGAGTCAGTTAAGGTAATAGAATTCCAAGCAACAGTAGCATATTCTAACTTAGATCTAACCAGGGCGTAGTACAGACATAAAAAACAGTAAACTTTTTTAAACGATGACGTAATAAATGTAATACGTCCTAGTAATTTTAATGACTGGGAAATTACATGGTCAACATGATAGTGGAAAAAAAGTTTGTTATCAAGAAGAACACCAAGATCATTAATATAAAGGGTACGAACTATGTTTTCATTGCCCAATTTATAAGTAAAAAAGAAAGGATTAGTTTTCCTAGTAAAAGTTATAGATTTGGTCTTAGATTTATTAATAGACATTCCATTTTCAAAAGACCATTATAGAATACAATTTACATCATTTTGTAAATCTATACAATCTGCAATTGATTTGATCATTTTAAATAATTTTACATCATCAGCAAAGAGTAAATAACTAGATGAGTTCGAATATTTACCAATGTCATCAATAAACATAAAGAAGAGGACCTAAATTAGGACCCTGTGGTATAATAGTAGTGATAATAATAATACTTAGCACCACGCCATACTACCCGTTCGGGTTATACGCTCAAGTACTAACTACGCTGATGGATTAGGAATCAGGAATGTTAAATATAGAGGAAATGAACCCTCATTTGCGTGGAGGGAGAGTGGAATTTTTTTGAGGAAAACCCACCCCAGTTCATCTGAGCGAGATTAGAACCTTGATCTTCCCATCATCAGCAGTCTAGCTCAACACAAAACCAGCGCATTAACTAAGAGGCTAAGTAGAAGTAAAACTTGAAACATGCGAAGCAAAGCCAAAGTCGAAAACAAGTTGACGTGACATAACACTACTTTTAATTTTTTTTAATATCCATTAAGTTAATCTAAAATCTAGATAAAGAGAAAGAATTGGAGGGAAAAAAATTGTTGCTATATAATTTTATGCTGACCCATCTTAATTTGTTTATTCATACGTGATAGATGCCTTTACTCGTTACTTGTATTAATATACACTGTTGATTGGTTTTTCTTAAAATGAGTAACCGTTGAAATATGTCATAAAAGAGAAATATTTCAAATATGTTCGTATTGAATCAAAATTTTCTAGTTATTTAGAAACGTTTCGAAGATCCAAATCCAAGTGAAGATTTTATCTTCGACTTAAACATTTTGAACGCTCACACGCCCTTAAATAACATATTATATTTTCATTTCACTGTAAATTCCACACGGTTTAACTACATTGTACTTGTCAATTACTAATGAATGGTAAACGTAACTCGATCGAAAGTCTTCCAAAGATGACGTCGCATATCTGTAATATGTATCTCACGTCCTAAAAATTCCTTTTCAATCAGTTGTTATCTTCAAACTGATCTGTTATGAACCTGAGATACGAATTCTAATATGTCTCCATCAAGTGGAATGGCATCCGTAAATGATGAAACTTGGCCCAATATGATTCATTTCTCATGTTTGCTTCACATACCATCTTATGTTTCCCTCCCTTACCCCCTACCCTAATGCTCAGTCCTAAAGTGAGTAGCAATATTTCCTCATATCTCTCAACATACTACCATCAACACTCTCGACTGATGAAATTAGACGTGGTATTTTCCATTAAATAATATAAAATAGTGGGGTGTAGTAGGATTGATTGGAAGAAATATTTTTGAAAATTAAAACTTTTTTGTTTTGCTGTCAACATCTGATAACATTTCACTATATTATTAGTGTTATTGTATAGATACTGATAAAAAGTGATAACTGTAAATTACATGGGCTGACTTATGAGTAAGCTGAAGTAATATTTTTGTCACTCCATCAGACTACCCGCTCAGGTTAAACGATTATGTATTATTATGTATTTATTATTATTATTATTATTATTATTATTATCACCGCGTCTTACTACCCGTTCGGGTTGTACGAACTTACGCTAATGTGTAATGGTAGGGTGATTGTGAGATGAAATGGAGGACCTACAGCTTAACGTGGAATCTGAACCATGGTGGAGGACTAGCTATCCCCACATTCACAAGATGTCTTGTTAGAGGTGAAGGAAGGGTTTGGTAATCAGATAAATCTGTGCCGGGACCGAGGATTGAACTCCGGACCCCCAGTACATAAGTCTGACACCTTACCCCTAGACCGCCAGGTCACCCCATGAATATGTACCGNTTTCTCAACGTGTGCTCCTCGGAGACCTGCCCCTCCTCCCGCCACAATACCCCTACAGGGGCTCCCCGAGACCTTTAAGTTGGGTTGGAATGTAAGGTGAGTTAAGGGCAGTATTTTTGGCAGTATTATAAAAAAATCCCCAAAATAAATAAAATATTTATCCAGTAAAACATAGATTTTAATTTTCTTCACGTAGTGATATCAACAGTGGTTGAATATTTGTCAAGGGTGTCCTGGAATTTAATGACCTTTTTCTCTTCATTTAAAATGTTTTCATCTAATACCGCTATGGTCATGACATGAGCAATATTTTATTTATTTTGGCAAAAAAAAAGGCACGAAAATTGAAAAAACACCGACCTTAACTTGGCTCCCCTTGCACCCCACCTTAAAATCTTTTTGAGGCTTAATGAATCTTTTAAATATACTTCAACCAAAACTAAATATTGCAACAAATTGAATTCAGGAACAAACGTGAGAATCCAGTTGTCTTCTATTCACCACGTTACAAGGAGATTTGAAAAAAAGAAATAGAAATTATATAGTAATGGCTTTTTTCCGTATTTATCAAGCTACTTACGATTAAAATTAAATGAATTCATAAATACAAAACTATAAAATATTACATGGTAAACAATGCTAGGTAGAACTAATATTAACAAAATATTTTTAGGGACTTGCAATTATTTTTTAGGAGTGTAAAGGGCTCCGAAGGCCCAAATGTTTTATAAACATTGCCTTAAACCATGCGACCAGCGAAGGGGGTACGTGAAAGAATATCTAATCGCTTTTACAGCTGTCAGATAAGAGATTCTTCCTATTTTAATTGGGCTGACGTGTTTCCGGTGATGCGGGCGGTAAATAAGCAACGAGAATTTTGTACAACCCGCCTCGGTGGCGTAGTTGGCTAACGCGCTTGTCGTGTTGAGCTCGACTGCTGAGGACGGGGAGATCGAGGTTCGAATCTCGGTCGGGTGAACTGGAGGTGGTTTTTCCTAAATGGTTTTCCACTCTCCCTCCACGCAAATGCGGGTTCACTTCCTCTAATTCAACCTTCCCAATTCCTAATCCATTAGCGTAATTGCTACTTAAAGCGTATAACCCGAACGGGTAGTAAGACGTGGTGCTAAATATTATTATAATATAATAATTTTGTACAAAGCAAGACATAAGGCATAGTATAGGGTGGGGCCAAAAGAATTAGACGATTAGTAATTTGAAAATTAACACTTTAATTGAAAAGTAAATATTCACTAGCTATAGAAGAACAAACTACAATTTATTTTTTCTCATCTTTTGGGTGTTTTTTTTTGTATGGCACATGACTGGGTAGGACTTTGATATCTAGGTTCAGTCACCTTGTGTGTTTTGAAAAATCAACTTTTTTTTCTCTCTTGTTCCCCTTCAATAAACATCCCTTAATTTGACGGGTAGACATTTAAATCTAAAAAAAAACCTTGGAAAGTACCTTATTTTAACCCTTGATACCAAGTTTTAGCTCGATCATTAAAACGGTGTGGGCTCTAGCCCGGAGTATAGAGAATATAGACAAAGAGACGAATAGACGGCATCTCCAAAACCACTTTTAGGTTTAAGGGCGTCATTAAACGTCAACATTTATCGAAATCTCGAGTTTGATTTTGACAATTACAATACTTCTCTTTCCGAGTGGTTGAGATGAAGCAATACAAGCATAACATTCCATCCACGAGCATAAATCAAATAGCATACACTGCTACGTAGCTATGAAGCAAAAAAGGAACATCTGGGTCCACCAAAGAGCATAACAATCCATTTAATTTCAACTTGATAAAAAAAAAGTATATGATTTTATAAAAATAAATTTAAAACAAAAGAGTTTTGTTTTTAATAGAAGGCTACTTTACAACTATAAATTATTGCGTATCTTATATAATTACGAAGATATGATCAAAACTGGAAATTTCTGCCACTAGTACGCTCAAAGCTATTTTCATGAAAAAATTAAAACTGAAATTTTGTTTGTAATGTGTCTATATACAAAATGTCATCATTATAGTGAATTTTAAGAAACTTGATATTATCTCTTTTTGCCCTTCAATCAACTTTCTTTAATTTTAGGGCTAGATATCTAATTACAAAATCCCCTCGGGAAGACCTTATAAAAGCCCTATATACCAAATTTGGCCCAATCGGTAAAATGTTTTCGGCTATAGTCCGAGGTATAGACAGACGCCATCGCAAAAAATACTTTTTTTTGTTTCGGGGGTCATGAAACGTCAACTTTGATCAAAATCAGGAGTTCGATTTTATTTGACGATCACTTATCAAGAAGTTGAGAGAAAGTAAAAACATGAATTTGAAGTGGACCACCAATCTCTACACGCAGTGAATTATTGGATTCGTTAAACAGTAATCCAATCAAAATTATTCATTCCTCGCTCCAATCGTCACGCGAGGACTATGCCAGCACTCGAGTGATTGAATTTCGAAGCTTACATGGTCCAGCTGTGACAGGCCCTTTCAAAGAAGCCAAGCCCAGTGTGAGATGTATCTCAGAGTCAATGCTATGTACCAATCTATTGCGAGCTTTACAGTAGCGAATAATGTCAATATGAGTGGTAATGATGGGCATAACAGAGTATTTATAAGGATAGAGTAATTAAAAGAATTGAGTACTCGAACTCCGATAATTTATTACTGAAGCCTTTTAGATAAACTGCAGTACGGTCACCAGTACATCACACCGGGGATCGACGAAGGGGGAAAGTTTACTGCTGACAGTGAATAAAAGTAACAGTCTTTAGATTTTACGGCAGAAAAGCTATATCTTAAATTATCTGCACAATATTATGTGGACACAAAATAATAGTATCTAAAATAAAACAATATGAAATGTATAAACCATTGATCTCTATAATATAACTGGATGGACATCTGCGGCTAAAATTTTCTAGCTGTCGTTTGCACCCCATTGCGTATGAGAGAGAAAAACCTTCGGGTATCTCTTTCTCTCTTACACACATACAAGGCAATGCGGCATTTCGAAACCATTCACTAATTTTCATGAATATATTAGATGTATCAATTTATGATTAGTTAAACGAAATAGGTTAACAAAAGGTTTGAAGAGCATAACTAAGTTCAACAATCATGACTTATTTCTTTAAATATGTCGATTTAGGCTAAAATAATTATACTCTCTACAAGCCTATAAGCTAAAGGATCGTTTTCACTTCTATACAAAAAGTTTGTTATTCTACTACTCTTACTCGAGTATTTCCAGAAGAATCGAGTACAGCCGATTACGCTGTAGAATCGATGTACTTGATCTCGATTACTTTTATTCGATTTTGCCAATCACTTTGTTTGTTATTGTTTTTTGTTATTGTTATTGTTATATAATTTGAACCATGTGTGCAGGAGGTTGGGCCGCTATACGCTAAAGTTGGTCTATATTTTGTTTTAGCGTATATTTGTCTGTGTTTTAGTATGTGTTAAGACCCAAGAAGTAAGTTTACTGGTGAAAGTAGTTAATTAAAATGAACAAGGTAGACTTTTTATTACAAACTCCGTTTTCTTCACTAAAACTGCAAGAAAAACTTGAAATTAAATGGTTAGGAGCACACCAGCCTAGTGACTTTACATTTATGCAGATTGATGGCAATAAAATAAGAACTTTTTCTAATGCTTGGTTTGGTAAAAAATTGTGGTTAACTGTGAGTGAAGAAAAACAAAGCTTATTTTGTTTTTATTGTTTATTATTTGATGGTGAGGGGCTGTGGACAACGGTAGGCTGTAAGGATCTTAAACATTTAGGTGAAAGAATTAAAAAACATGAGGAATGTGCAATTCATTTAGAAAATGCATGTAAGTTCAAAACCTTTGGAACGTTAAATATAACATCACAGATAGATTCTGCAGTCAAAATTTCAATCCCAAAACACAATGAACAGGTGTCAAAAAATAGGCATATATTAGGTAGAGTAATAGAATGCTTAAAATACTGTGCTACTCATGAATTGTCATTATACCACAATGAAAATCAAGAATCGGCAAATCGGGACTATTTTTTGGATTTGTTATCTTTACTCGGCAATCTTGATTGTGTGTTAGACGACCACTTGAATAGTGCTTCAATTTGTAAATATACCTCACACAATATACAGAATGATCTTCTAGATTGTATGTATGAGGTATATATCGAGGAGCTGAAAAAAGACATTAATGCTGCTGATTTTGTTTCCCTGCAGGTTGATCTGACGAATGATATAACCTGCCTAAGCCAATTTGTTATCATCCTGCGATATATTAAGGGCTGTAAACCGGTTGAAAGATTTCTTTCTTTTGAAGAGGTGCATGACCACACAGCTGATGGTCTCAGCGAGCTTCTAATAAAAAGCCTACAACCTTTCAATGTAGCAAATAAAATCATAGCCCAAGCATACGACGGTGCCGAGGTATTGAGTGGTAGCTACAGTGGCATTCATACTGTGTTGCAGAATTCATTCCCACATGCCAAATATGTACACTGCTATGCCCACCAACTCAATTTGGTTATAAAAGCCGCTTGTTCGCAAAACATAAAAACAGTAAAATTGTTTTTTGCAAACATTAATGGGTTTACAACATTCTTCTCTTCACCTAAACACAGTGATTTGTTTTGGTCAGTGTTAAATAAGCACATACCTACTGTTTCAGCGAAACAATGGAGCTTTCAATCCCAGGTTGTAAGCAGTGTTAAAGAAAACAAAGCAGAGTTATTGGAATGTTTTGAAAAGATTGAAGATGAAGATGGGTGGGATGATGTAACAATGAGGGAAGCTTTTGGCTTAAAAAATTTACTAAACAATACACAGTTTTTGTTTTTTCTAAATTTTTTCTATGACATAATGAAACATGTTGACATTTTGTACAATACAATTCAGATGCAAAGTGCCAATACCATAACCATTTCTAATGCACTAGAAAATTTTGAGTCAGCTGTATTTGAAATACGAAAAAACACCGACAGATATGAAGAGAATGTTGATGAAGATGTATGTTTTTCTCCCCCAATAAAACAATCTAAACATGACTCAGAAGTAAACCTAAAGGCAAATGCCAAAGAAGTATGTGATATTGTTATTAATCAGCTCAAACAACGTTTCCAGCAATCCCACATATTTTGTAGTTTTTCAATAGTTGACCCAAAAAAATTTGGTTTGTACAGAAAAAACTTCCCGACTGACTTAGTCAGCACTTTCGCCTCAAATTACAGTGCATTTATTTCAAAAGAAAAATTGATAAAAGAACTAGCTGTAATATATCGAAATGATACATTAAAAAATATGTCTTCAGTTTGTGATTTGTACAGTTTTTTCACAAAGCATTCCTTTGAAGATTCATTTTCTGAAGTGTACAAAACCCTGCAAATAACATTAACCACTCCAGTTTCAACAGCCGAGTCAAAGTGTAGGTTCAGTACATTAAAAAGAATCAAGACGTTCCTTAGGAACACCATGGGACAAGACAGGTTAAATTCGCTGGCTGTTTGTTCTATATATAAGGAAGAAATTGCTGAAATTCCAAACTTCAATAACAGAGTCATTAATATGTTTGCCAATCAGAGAAAAAGATGTGACCAACTTTTGTACAAGTAATGTCATCACTTGGTTCAAAATCTGTATTCTTTTGTTCTTTATGTTTAGTAGATTTGATTAGTGATTTTGTAATTCTAGTGATTTTAAAAATCAGCAAAACTTAAATGAATTAATTTAATTCATTGTGTTAACACTTGGCGTGAAAAATTTACTTAACAATACAAAGCTTTTGTTTTTTTATGACTTAATGAAACATGTCAACATTTTGTGAGTGCCAATAACATAACCATATCTAATGCACTAGAAAATTTTGAGTCAGCTGTATTTGAAATACGAAAAAACACCGACAGATATGAAGAGAATGCTGATGAAGATTTATGTTTTTCTCCCCCAATAAAACAATCTAAACATGACTCAGAAGTAAACCTAAAGGCAAATGCCAAAGAAGTATGTGATATTGTTATTAATCAGCTCAAACAACGTTTCCAGCAATCCCACATATTTTGTAGTTTTTCAATAGTTGACCCAAAAAAAATTGCTTTGTGCAAAAATAACTTCTTAGTAAGTGTCTTAGTAAGCACTTTGTTTCATCAAATTACAAACAATTATTTCAAAAGCAAAATTTATAAATGAACTAGTATCTGTAATATATATCTCAATATACATTGAAATGATAAATATACAAATATGTCTTCAATTTGTGATTTGTATAGTTTTTTCACAAATCATTCCTTTGAGGATTCATTTTCTGAAGTGTACAAAACCCTGCAAATAACATTAACCACTCCAGTTTCAACAGCCGAGTCAAAATGTAGATTCAGTACGTTAAAAAGAATCAAGACATTCCTTAGAAACACCATGGGACAAGACAGATTAAATTCCCTGGCTGTTTTGTTTTCTCTATACATAAGAGAGAAATTGCTGAAATTCCAAACTTCGACAACAGAATCATTAATATGTTTGCCAGTCAGAGGAAAGGATGTGACCAACCTTTGTACTTAGTAATGTCACTACATCTTGGTAAGTTTAATTCAAAACCTAAATTATATTCTTTTAATCTTCTGTGTGTAGATTTGTTTAGTAATTTAGTAATTTTAGTGATTTTTAAAAATCAGGAAAACTTAGAAAATGAATTTAATCTAATTCAATATGTTAACTCTGTAAGAAAAAATCTTTACTGTTAAGCTTTGGCCTGGCTCCACCAAAAAGAAAGATTATTCTCCACTACTGTGAAATAATATATTCTTATAAAAGTAAATACATACATTGTTACAGTTCGAAAACCTGTTGATTTTTTATTTATATTAAATAAAGAATAGCTCAAGGCTTATCAAACAAATTAGCTATGTAAATAACTCATCTAGCCATTGATCTAAGAGCCTTGCTACTTCAGGAACTGGGCTGATTCCTGGCGTGGATGAAGTGAAATAGTTGCTCCACCCTTTCAAAGTACCTATAATTAAATTATGGCAGGAGACAAGTATATAGAGTTAAGTAAGTGGGCTGGTACTGTATATAATTGTGTGATGGACTGTACGGCCAGGCCACAGAGAGCTAACCCAGTGGACTGGTTTGATTTTGGTACCCACAGTTTAGTTTCTTTAAACTCAAATAAAGCTATCCATTCCATTGAAATGATTGTTGGGTTGAGAATGTTTATGGTTCCTGTTGAGAAAAAAAAAATCTTATCAGTGCTATTTATTCCTTAACACACAAAAACAGCGTCACCCGTTATAATACTTTGATTACTTGGTTAATTAATTAATATATTAAAATGTAAGCTTAGGGGCCTATATCAGAATTTACACACATGACAACTTTTCATGGAAATAACTATTCTCTAATTTAAATGTCCAATCTATCCATAATTGTATTTTAATAGACTTTAAAGGTTAAGTTAAGCTTCTTGTTTGATTAATTTTTTATTATAAATACACAATTTTTTTTATCTAATTATTTTGAACAAATATAATAGGGCCTAGGTATTTTAGCGCATTAGGTTTTTTAAGTTGGCAATTCTGTAATTATATCAATATCCCTTTCACCCTCTCCCCCCCTTTTTTTGTAAAGTTACTTAACTGAGTTTTTCTAAAAGGGTTGAAACAAAGTTACGTGTGAGAGTTTGAATAACATTAATCTAACAAACTCTTTGATAGAGGGAATAAAGGTGCACCTAAGATAAAAATGATCTTATATGTGTTGAGTTAAACACAACATTTAGCACCGCGTCTTACTACCCGTTCGGGTTATACGCTTCAAGTACTAATTACGCTAATGGATTAGGAATTGGGAAGGTTGAATTAAAGGAAGTGAACCCGCATTTG